>CP139502.1:141781886-142325898 GCA_021014915.2 Artemisia tridentata subsp. tridentata | reverse complement strand
ATCAGAGATTTGGTCTTTTCGAGGTATTGGATCATGTGTTCCTCCTTTGCTATATATTCTCCTGACACGTGGTTAGCCACTAGCCGCGAATCGACGTTTACTTCTAGGTTGCGTGCACCCATTTGAGTTGCGATGCGTAACCCAGCTAGGAGTGCTTCGTATTCTGCCTCGTTGTTCGTGGCTGTGAATTCAAAACGCAGTGCGTAGGTGAATTCAACTCCTTCTGGGTTGGTGAGAATAAGGCCACCTCCTGATCCATCTACGCATGAGGATCCATCAGTAAATAGGATCCATGGTTCTTGAAGTTCCTCCTTGCTTGTCGCAGGTGGGGTGTCTGTATCCGGCTTCTCAATGATGAAGTCGGCCAATATTGCCCTTTAATTGCAGTGCGCGGTCTGTATGATATGTTGTGCTCACCCAGTAACACACTCCATTTTTGTAGGCGTCCCGATGCGTCGGGTTTCGATATAACCTGTTTGATGGGTTGGTCTGTGATAACAGCGATTGGATGCGCCTGGAAGTACCTGCGCAGTCTTTTCGCTGCAAACACTAAGGCTAGGACCAATTTCTCCATTGCAGTGTAGTTAATCTCCGTTTTCTTCAGCGCCTTACTAACAAAATAGATGGGTGTTTGGACGGAGTTCCTGTCTGTCAGTAGCACTGCGCTGACTGCTCCTTGGGTCGCAGATAGGTACATGATCAGCTCTTCCCCTGGTCTGGGTGCGACAAGTTTTGGGAGTGCTGCTATGTGTTGTTTGAGCTGTTGAAAGGCTTCTTCTGCTTCCGCAGTCCACCTGAAGTCTCCCTTTTTGGTGCACTTCTTGAGTGTCTTGAATAGGGGAAGTGACTTGTCTGCTGATTTGGATAAGAATCGGTTTAGTCCGGCTAGCTTGCCGTTTAGTGACTGAACTTCTTTCAGTGTGCGCGGTGAGGGGAGGTCAATGACTGCTTGAGTCTTCTCTGGGCAAGGCTTGATCCCATCGGGTTCTATCAAATACCCGAGAAACATGCCTTCCGTAGCGCCAAACGTACACTTCTTAGGGTTCAATTTCATGTTGATTCTCCTGAGTGTTTTGAACGTTTCCTCCATGTCGCGCACCAGCTCTTCCTCTGTATGGCTTTTGATGACGAGATCATCGACGTATACTTCCAAGTTGCGTCCCACTTGCTTCTCGAACGCAGTGTCCACCAATCTTTGGTATGTTGCTCCTGCGTTCTTTAGGCCGAAGGGCATCTTTGTGTAGCAGTAGACCCCTTGACTTGTGTGGAAGGCCGTCTTTTCTTCGTCTTCCTCCGCCATTTGAATTTGGTGGTATCCCTTGTATGCGTCCAGGAAGCATTTGAAGGGATATCCACATAGAGACTCAATTTTCCAGTCTATTTTCGGTAGCGGGTAGCAGTCCTGTGGACATGCTTTATTGAGATCTGTGAAGTCTACCCACATCCTCCAACTGCCATCACTCTTCTTTACCATCACTGGGTTAGAGAGCCAGTCATGGTAGTAGACTTCACGCATGATGCCTGCGTCTACTAGTTTATGTACTTCTTCCAGGATGGCTTTTGCGCGGTCTGGAGCTTGTCCGCGCTTTTTCTGTCGTATTGGAGGATATCCTTGTCGGATTTGCAGCTTATGTTCCGTGATGGAGCGTGGCACTCCTGTCATATGCTTTGGTTCCCATGCAAAAATATCCAAATTATTTTGCAAGAGTGCGCATATAGCTGATCTGCCTTTGTCAGACAGAGACCCGCCAATAGATACCTGTTGATCCGGGTATTCAGGGTGAATGGCGACCGTTAGGTTTGGGACTTTAATTGCGCGCTGTTCTGGAACAACGCTTACGTCACTTGTCACTGTGTTGCATTCTTTGGGTGGTATGGTGGTATTGTAAAGGGTAACAATACCTCCTTCCACTGGGAACTTTAGCATCCCGTGCGATGTGGATGGCACGGCGCGGATAGATGATATTCCAGGTCTCCCGATGATACCATTGTACGGAGAGGGGGATCTGATTATCATGAAGTCCATCCAGGTAACTGTAGAGTGTGGTTTGTCACCAACTTCTACAAATAGACGCAATTGCCCCGTGGGCCATATCTTCTCCCCTGTGAAGCCAGTGAGCGGTGCTGTGGCTGGGATCAACTGACTCTGTATCTCAGGTCGCAGTTTCTTGAAGCAGTGTTCATATATAATATTAGCGGATGCACCTCCATCTATATACATGCGACGGATGTCGTGACCCCCCGTATGTATTTCAATGGTAAGTGGATCCACCACTGCGTTGTTCGCAGTCAGGGAGGGGAAAGAAATCTCGTTTTCCTTAGAAAAACGTTGACTGACCTTCTGTCTTGTCGCGCGCGGCCATGGCTGTATCATGTAGATGATGTCTGCCTTTTCTCTTGGCGTCTCTTTCTTGGCCACTGGTTTTGGTTTGTCTTTCCCTTCTCTGATGTTTTTTACGAGGTGGTCCATCTTTCCTTCCTTTACCAATTTGTCAATCAATTGGCGCAGTTGGACGCAATCGTTAGTTGTGTGGCCCTTCTGTCCATGGTATTCGCAATAACCATTCCCTATGCGCTTATCCTCTGGGGTGCGGATTGGCGGTGGTTTCGGGAAGTTCGCACCCTCCGTCACAAATATCTCCCTTGGGGTTTTTGTGAGGGGTGTGTATCTATCATTGTCTCTTCCACTCCCTTGGTTGCGATAGCCTCTGCTGCGGCTGTTACGATTGCCACCTTGGTCATTGGATTGTCTCCTTGACTCTTCTTGTGGTCTATGGTTCGAATAGCCTTTTTTGCTATCCGCAGCGGCTTCTTCTCCTTGGACGAAAGACCTCGTGCGCTTCATGAGTTCGTCAAAGGTTAGGGGAACCTTATCGTTTAGCTTTTTTATCAAATCTGGGTTATTGATTGCATTCATAAAACCCGATATTTTTAGTATCTCTGGACACGCCTTGACTTTCATGCACTCGTCCTTGAAGCGTTCCATGAAAGCGCTTGTGGATTCCCCTTGTCGCTGTTTAACCCTAGCGAGTTCTACAGGGTTTTTGGCGCACTTCTTCCTTTGAGTGAAGTTTAAGCGAAACGCTCTGCGCAACTCTTCAAACCCACCAATGCTTCTGCGTGGAAGCTTACTAAACCAGTTGCGCGCATTCCCTACTAATGTGGAGTTGAACATATGGCACCACACAGGCTGTGGCCAATTTTCGATAGTAGCTGCTGATTCGAAAATTTTTAGGTGATCATCAGGATCACCTGTCCCATCATATGTTTTGACATTAGCAGGCATGCGCCTTTTCTTATTCTCAGAAAAGTCACTGATGCGCCTAGTAAACGCATCAACCTTTTGGCGACGCCAGGGAAGAGACATGTCTTCATCATCCTGGTCGCGGTATTTCCCTCTTGATTTCCAGTGTCTGGTTTCTTTATCCTCGTTGTCCGAGGAATCACTCGAAGATGAGCGAACTCTTTTGTGACGCTTGCGTCGACTATCATCAGAATCTGAGCTTGCTCCTCTGCGGCGCTTGCGCCGACTATCATCAGAATTTGAACTTGAGGGGCTTTCGCTTGGGGAGCACCGTCGCCCAAGCCTATCTTGGATTCTGCGACTGCCAAGCCTAGCGTGGACATTGGCGCGCCGTTCCCCATCTTCACGCTCCTCCAGGTGCTGAAAGTCGGCTGTTTCTTCGTCCACAACCTTCCTTCCAATCCTGGCGAACACTGGTTGCTTGCGGCTATCCTTCTCGCGTCTTTCCTTTCGGTAGCGCGGTGGGGATGCATCAGGATTAGGGTCAAAGTTGAGTCTGGCGTGCAAACTTTGGCTTGACCTTTTCTTTGCCTCCTCTCGCATGAGTGCAGTCAAGGCTTCGTAGTTTTGAGATACGAAGTCACTTGGGGCCAACTCGGGAGTGACTCCTTCTAGCGCGAAGGAGTCTGTTTCCAAAGCAGGATCCTTGTTACGGACAGGCGCGTTGGGAGGCTCAGTGAAGTTCACCTCTGGCATGGCAAGAGGAGTGCGCTCCAGTTCTATCTCGCTAGTACTTGTTGTAATAGCGGGAGTAACCCTGGTAAGCGATTCCACTGCAGGGAAGATCAAGTTTGGTTGCGCTCCTAAGCTTTGAGGCGTGCTGGTTGTCCCAGAGGCTTGCTTAGAGGCCGCATCAGTTTAATGCTTCTTCCCTAGCAGGTCGTCCTGCGTTTTCTTCCCATGCGGACTCTTATGACTTCCGTGTTTCGTCATTCTAGTTCTCGGTAAAAATCTTAGTGTAGGGTCCCACGGATGGCGCCACTTGTTGATACAAAAGTTGGGCGTTCCTTGACAGGGCTTCTATTCTCGTACCAATTCGAATCTTAATGCTTGATGGAACCTGCGCACTAAGAAAAAGAACAAACACCGTTAGGCTTATCGAGGGATTGTCTCCCCCGATTATCCTCCGGCGTGAGAGTAAGTAATCGAATGTAGGGTTTAGTAAGGGGTTAGGGTTTTCTGAAGATCGTACCTCTACCGAGGGCTGGAATGCCCTTTATATATGCACGAAACCCTAGTAGGTTTCGTGTTCCCTACTCCTCGGCGTGTTAGCCGACATCGGATATTTGGTATATATCCTCTTTATTTAGAAGATACTCCATATATTATCCGGAAATAACTTTGGGCTTGGGCCTTGTCGACCCAAGTCACATAACTGGTAGTCCAGTTGCGGCCCATACGTGGTGGGCTTAATTGTTAGTATTGTTTACTAATCGGGTTCGTGACCCGGGTATGGACTATACGTCATCAATTATAGAAACTTGCTATAAAGAGGTTTCCAATCAAACCATTACAACACACAAAAACAGTTCTTAGTCTTGTAAAGGAAAGTGAGCGAGTGAACATGGGAAGCTTTGGGATGTTGAGTCATTGGCCTCAAGTTGTGTATGCTTTTGTTTTCTTGTTGTTAGCCACCATTGTCATTGCGGATAAACCATACGGTTATAGTTCTTCTAAGCATAATGGCTGTAAGTGAAACATACATTGCCAAAATTACCTTATGTTTACAAATCTCCACCACTGCCACCACTTAAACACAAATTGCCACACCTACCATATCTTCATATATCTCCTCCTCATTCGTATGTTCACAAATCTCCGCCACCACCACGTTACATTTACAAGTCTCCACCACCACCATCACGTTATCTTTACAAGTCTCCACCACCACCACCTTCACATTACGTTTACAAGTCTCCACCACTACCACCACGCTACATTTGCAAGTCTCCACCACCACCACCACGTTATGTTTACAAGTCTCCACCACCACCACGTTACGTTCATAAGTCTCCACCACCACCACCTTCACATTACATTTACAAGTCTCCACCACCACCTCTAAAATTGCCACATCTACCTTATCTTCCAAAATCGTCTCCTCAATTGTATACGTATAAGTCTCCTCCACCTCCATATGTTTACAAGTTACCACCCCCACCGTCACCTTCTCCACCACCTCCATATGTATACAAGTCTCCTCCTCCTCCTCCTCCGTCACCATCACCGCCACCTCCTTATGTGTACAAGTCACCACCTCCTCCATCACCATGCCCACCACCTCCGTATGTGTACAAGTCTCCTCCTCTTCCATCACCATCCACTCCTCTTCCATACGTATACAAGTCACCACCTCCACCATTGAAGTCTCACCCTTCTCAACTTTACTACTGTTATGGCTCGTACTCTATCTTTATCACACAAACAAAGCTATCAACTACTCGAGACACTTAAGAACAAAATGTAAAGATGAGAAGAGTGTAATATGGATCGTATGATGTGGGGTTTAACCGAATGTTTATTAGCTTCAAAGAAGTAAAAAAAACACACAATGAGTATGCACACTTACACACACTCTCACCTTTTGCTATGAGGACAAACTGTGAATGTGGTGAGAGTGTGTGATTTATATCACAAGTGGGATGCCCTAAAGGGCTTGTGATGGGCTTGGAGTGGACCTTTGTGAATTGTACATTTACTTAGATAAATCTAACATTTTGCCTAACAAAAGCCCACTTTCTAGACTAACTTAATCATACAACACACATGTTACAATGTTACAAATGACCATCACTTTGCATTTATAAATTAAATGCTAACAATCTCCCCCTAAGGGATGGTCATTGCAATGATGCTCCCAGTGATTGGTCTTTCGTCTTTGTTGTCTTTAACTTTGTGTGTTGCAGTGGAATAGTCGTTGTTCCTTGTATCTTCATGCACTGTGATCTCCAAAGAATCGTCTTTTGGTTGTTCTTGCCTTGATCTACTTCTTCTGTCCAGTTGCGTCGTTGTTGTAGATGATGATGGTGAATGGACTTTCGTCAGTACCTGCATAAGACAGTTAGCAATAAATCGTCCAGCGCTTATAGGTTTAGATTTCGAGATCGTTAACAGCATAGTGTGAAAACTTTCTCTAATCTTTACCAAGGCCGTTGAGAGCCTCTGAAGTATACCGGAGTATCACTTCAAGACTGTAGACCGTTTGAAGCATGTAACCATCATGACATAAGGCAAGATCCTTAGATCTCATTAAGACTCTTACAACTTGTGTCCTTTTTGGTGAACACAAGTGTATTGTATGGAAGTGTTCCTAAGAGATCTTTGATGAATCTCATGGCTCTAGACTCGATAATGTGCGTTTTGGTTTTAGTAGTCGGAGGCATGGAGCAGAGTGCCACCTTTTCAATATCAACACATCTCGGAGTAAGAGGCCGATAGATTATGTAGTGTTCTCTGTGAGAAATGAAACAAATATCTTTTAAGAGATATCTGAGTGTCTAGGAGGGGTGGTGCAACGCGTCACTGGGTCCATGACGTCTTGTCTTCAATATCAGTATCAACTTGTGATAACCGATAGCAGATGTATTGACCCGGTTTCTGACCTAAGTTTTCATGGAGGGCTATTTCTTTTCACCCTTTCATTCAACTTTTCTTTTTAATTCTTCAACCCCTTCTTTCCCTTTCTCATTTACTCATTTTTTCAATCATACCTAAGGACTTCTAATTCTAATCTATTGGAATTGTCCTTGGGTAGATCCCTCCGGCTCTGGCGGATCATTGGACATAGCTTAACCATAATCACCTTATTACTCCATGAATATCCTAGATTAACGATCACATGCCATAAAACCATTTATGAAAATATCTCAAAGTGTTTATGAGTAAACACATTTAGATAACACATTGAGAGTTTTGTGTTTTTGAAATACTCCCCCTTCACATGTGCTCATGCATTTTTAGGATAAATTTGCACATGTTGGGTAGAGTTCGCACATTTTGAAATGATCGATTTTCAATTAATATGACCATTGCGAGACACGTTTACATCACTAGTTAGATTAGCTTGAAGTTATTACCCGTCCCGGTCATATCAAACGATCATCTCTCGAATTGGTACATTCTACTCAGACAAGTCCTTTGCGAGACACGTTTACATCACTGGATAACCAGCTTGAAATTATTACCCGTCCCGGACATGTCTTTTCGATTTGACATTTGAGTTTCGTCAATTCGATGGTTCCTACTGAATCTTTTTGTAGAGCTCGTTTGAGACTCAAACCACAAAACTTTTTTATCACATATTAATCACATCTTCTCTCCGTATACCTAATCTCCTCCTCAAAAATAGCACGGAGTGATATTTTTGATATCAAGAGATTAAATGCAAAACATTTTTGGAGATAAAGACGGAGTTTAGCATGAAAATTGGAACATTTTCTTTTGATACTCCCCCTTAAACAAAGCATAGGTTTAAACATTTGAGTTTAAAGGCAGTTGAAAAGGGTCTAGAGGGAGTTATCTTGAGCACATAATTTTGAGAAAGATTTTGAAAAATCATTTAGAAAAAACTTGATCATGTGCTCAAGGATTTACTTTTCGCCATTAACATTACGAGTTCTAATCTGAAATAATCATGTTAATACAAACAGCGTCTCAAAAACGTTATTTATATTCTTTGATCTTTCATTAGTTTTGTTAATGACAAATAAAAGGAATATCTTTTAGCAAATAATAAATACTAGCTTAAGTCTCTTAAGTACACATTTTACACTTCACATATTAACCAAGAATTACAAGTTTGCTTATTTAGTAACTTGTTTCCTTAAAAGGAAACTTTAATTCTAAAACTATTCCATGACATCATTGCATGCATCACATACAATATCTTTGATATATCTTGGTTAGATTTGCAAGATACATAGTTGACATTTGAGGATCTTGGATGATTTGGTAAGATACAACTAAGATATGGTAAGAGACAACTAAACCTTAGCTGTCACATCCCACGGATCCAAATCATATGAAGGACGGATCCCTTGTGAGGGATCCGTGGGATCCGTGAGCTGAAGATCAGCTTGCCTATAAATAGGAAGCTGATCATTTGGCTCTCTCATCACTCATATAGCTTTAACACACATATTCATTCAGTACATATCTTACTAACATCATTCATAGTTGCATTTCACTTTGATCTTTCATTTTGTAGAAAAGAGATCAAGCATTCAAGGATCTACAGAACCGTAATCCTTTAGTTGCATTACTGTGTGATATTGTAGTTTGTTTCACACATCATATCTTTCATTTGTAATCAGTGAGTGTGGTTAGTGCTTTAGTCCTTAAAGCACAAAGAGTGTTGGGAGTAGTTGTACCCGTGTAAAGAACTCGACATCTAGCTTAGTGTCGGTAAAGTAAATAGGCGACGTCAGGTTGGTTCTACCTTGTGAAAGAACCCGGTGTTTAGCTTAGTACCGGAAAAGGAAGTAAGCGACGTGTAAAGGTTTTCTCCGCCTAGAAAAGGAGTTTGTTTCTTAGTGAAAGATAAACTCTCGAGTAGGAAACTCGGGGAGTGGAGTAGGGCAAGGAAGAGAGTCCTTGTAGCCGAACCACTATAAACAACAGTGTCGTGTGGTTTGATCTTTCCTCTCTTTATCTTTTGTTTACATTGTGTGATTATTTATTTGTGATTGTTTCCTTTGAAATTAACATATAGTAACAAAGCAAAGAAAACTTAAAACGGTAAAAACTATTCAACCCCCCTTCTAGTTTTCCACAATTGGCATCAAGAGCTACGTTACTTAAGATCTTTAAAATATATTGTATTTTAAAACTTAAAACGATCCATGAATTTTGAAAACTTTAAAGAAGGGCAATCTATGCAGAGACCACCTCTATTTGAACCAAATTGTTTTATTTATTGGAAAAATCGCTTTGAGACTTATGTAAAGTCAAAGGACATAGATCTATGGTATATTATAGTTGATGGTGATTAAAAACCTATTAGTAATAATATTTCGGGTGGTCGGGATGAAGGAGCTTTTCTTACTCGTCACAGTGATGAGCAAAAGAAACTAATTGCCAAAAATAATGAAGCCAAAATGATGCTTTATAATGCCTTACCTAAGAAAGAATATGAAAGAGTTTTTATGTGTAAAACGGCTAAGGATATTTGGCAATCTCTTATTATCACACATCAAGGGAACTCACAAGTAAAAGATAACAAAATTGATCTTCTTGTCCAACAATACGAACAATTTGTTATCTCTGAAGATGAGACCATTGATAGTGCGTTTGCTAAGTTCAATACTATTATTACATCACTGAAAGCACTTGATGAATCTTTTTCTAGTAAGAATTTTGTCAGGAAATTTCTAAGAGCACTCCATCCGAAATGGAGAGCAAAGGTGACAGCTATTGAAGAATCTAAAGATCTCTCAAGCATGACACTGGATGAGCTCATAGGAAACCTAAAAGTTCACGAAATGATTATGGAAAAAGACTCGGAAATTGTCAAAGGCAAAAAGGAGAAGATTAAGTCTATTGCCTTGAAAGCCAAAGTCGAGTCAAGTGATGATGATGAGTCTTGTTCAAACAGTGATGATGAAGAGTATGCCATGGCCGTGAGGGATTTCAAGAAATTCTTCAGGAGACGAGGAAAGTTTGTAAAACCACCTCGTGATGAAAAGAAATCCTCTCGGAAAGATCGTGACGATAAGAAAGGTAAGGTTGATAGGAAATGCTATAGGTGTGGTGACTCCAGTCACTTAATAGGAGAATGTCCAAAGCCTCCAAAGACCAAGTCTTAAAGAGCCTTCGTTAGTGGAGCTTGGAGCGATAGTGAAGGAGACGATGATGATGAGCCTAAGAACAACGAAATGGCACTTATGGCTAATGACACAGAAGAGGTACATTCTGATTCATACTCCTCTATAGATGACGAAACCTTAGAAGTAGAATATAACAAACTGTGTGAAGTTACTTTAAAAATCATAAACAAAAACAAGTTTTTGAAAACAAAGACAACACTTTTAGAAAATGAAGTATTTTGGCTTAAAGAAAAAGCAATACGAATTGAAAAAGGTAAAGATAGTAAAGAAACGTGTGTGTCTTGTCAAGAACTAAAACTTGAATTAGAAACCTTAAGAACCACACAGGAAGATTTGATCAAACAAAATTCAAAGTTTAAAAGGTTTGATAAAAATATAAGTTGTGCAGATGAAATAATGAAAATGCAAAACCTACCTCATGATAAAACAGGATTAGGCTTTATGAAACTAGGAACCTTAAGTGATTATAAGGAACAGACTGTGAATAAAACTGATTCAACCAAGTTGGACACTCACGGATCCGACGGATCCAAAAATTTGGATCCGCCAAGTGTATCCAAAGGATCCGCGAGTACAGAAGTTGAACAGAAGGTTCACAAAGTCGACCGTTCCGAGTTTGTTAAAGTTACTAAGAAACCTAACAGTAGTATAGTCAATCATAAACATAAACTAGCAGTATCTTTAGGAAGAGGACAAGCTAGAAATGAATATAAAGTTAAAACGGATCAACAGAGACCTCAAATGAGTTTTCCCAAACACCCCTTTCCAAAGAGTATAGTTAATCCACAACATACTTATCAAAATAATTGGAACCAAAACATACCTAGAAACTTTCATGGTCCTAATTATATGTCACGGAACAATTGTCCACCATTTACATACATAAACCATGATAATGTCATGTTTAACCCAAACGGACCCATGAGATATTGGGGACCAAATGCTTGAGTCTTTTATGAACTTAGGTATGCTTGAAAGTTGATCTTGAACCTGATGAGTGGATCAAAGATAGTGGGTGCTCAAGACACATGACGGGAAACAAAAATCTTTTCTCAACCTATCAAGTGTATGACGGAGGTAATGTCACATTCGGTAGCAAGCTTAAAAGTAAAATCATCGGAAAAGGTACAATCTCTCATGACTCTCTATCTATTGATGATGTTGCTCATGTAGATAATTTAGGATTTAATTTACTTAGTATAAGTCAATTATGCCGCAAAAAGTATAACGTCCTTTTCAGTGAAAATGGAAGTAAAATACTTAAAGATGGCATAACCGTAGGAAAATGTGTTTTAAAGAATAATGTCTATGTTATGAAATTAGATAAAACACCTAAAGATAAGTTATGTCTTACCTCCTTGGACGAAAACTCAACTCTATGGCATCGACGCTTAGGTCATGCTAATATGAGGCTTATTCAATCTTTGTCATCCAAAGAACTTGTTAGGAACCTACCCAAGTTGAAATATGACCAACACTTTTGTGATGCTTGCAAAGTTGGGAAACAAGTACATAATAGCCATAAGGCTAAAAACATGGTATCTACATCTAGATGCCTAGAATTATTACATATGGATTTGTTTGGCCCGTCGGCTATACAAAGTTATGGAGGAAATTTTTACACTTTAGTCATAGTAGATGATTACTCTAGATATACATGGACAAAGTTTTTGAAAACTAAAAATGAGGCATTCGAAAAATTTGAAATTCTAAGCAAGAAAATTCAAAATCAAATAGGAAGTAATATAGTATCTATTAGAACTGACCATGGTCGAGAATTTGACAATGAAATTCAATTTGGAAATTTTTGTGATAATAATGGAATAACTCATAATTTCTCGGCTCCTCGTACACCTCAATCTAATGGTGTAGTAGAACGTAAAAATAGAACAATTCAAGAAATGAGTAGAACTATGTTAAATGAACAAAACATACCACAAAAGTTTTGGTGTCACGCTGTAGATACTTCTACATATATCCTAAATAGAGTTTTAATTAGACAATTTTTAAATAAAACTCCTTATGAAATTTATCGAGGCAAAAAGCCTACATTAGGATATTTTAGAGTTTTTGGAAGCAAGTGCTTCATTTTAAACACAAAGGACTATCTCACTAAGTTCGACCCAAAGTCGTATGAAGGTGTATTTCTTGGGTACTCACAAAACAGTAAAGCATACATTGTATTAAACAAGGAAACATCAAGAGTCGAGGAATCGTTGAACGTAACATTCAACGAAAGTCCACCTCCCTCTAAGATATCACCTTTGGTAGATGATGACTTAGTTGAAAGTCAAATGGTTAATGATATAGAAAACATTGAAAATGACAATGAACCCGTAAAAGGAGAAATAGTCAATATTAAAGAAACTAAAAGTCATCCATTAGAAAACGTCATAGGAAAACTTAATGAAAGAACATTAAGATCCAAAGCTTAAAATGAAAGTAATTAGTTTTGTTTTATTTCAACTATTGAACCTAAAAATATAGACGAGGCAATAAAAGATGAATCTTGGGTAATTGCTATGCAAGAAGAACTTAATCAATTTATTAGAAATGATGTTTGGACATTGGTCCCTCCACCTAAAAACCAAACCATAATAGGCACCAAATGGGTCTTTAGAAATAAAATGGATGAAAAAGGTATTATATCTAGAAATAAAGCTAGGCTAGTAGCTCAAGGTTACAATCAACAAGAAGGTATAGATTATGATGAAACCTTTGCACCCGTAGCTAGACTTGAGTCTATTAGAATATTACTTGCATATGCATGTGCACATGATTTTAAGTTATTTCAAATGGATGTCAAAAGTGCTTTCTTAAATGGTCTTATAAATGAAGAAGTATATGTTGCACAACCTCCCGGCTTTGCCGACTTTGAAAAACCAAATTATGTTTTCAAACTTAAGAAAGCTTTATACGGACTTAAGCAAGCACCAAAAGCTTGGTATGATCGACTTAAGACTTTCCTAGTTGACCATAAGTATACCATGGGCCTAGTAGACAATACTCTCTTCACCAAGAAAAAGGGATCACATATTATCATAGTCCAAATATATGTGGATGACATTATATTCGGTTCAACTTGTCAAGAGTTATGCGACGATTTCTCAAAAATCATGCATGATGAGTTTGAAATGAGTATGATGGGGGAACTAAACTTCTTCTTAGGTCTCCAAATTAAACAATTAGAAGATGGGATATTCTTCAACCAATCAAAGTATATCAAAGATATGCTTAAGAAGTTTGGTCTTGAAGACTCAAAACCCATGAGAACACCCATGTCCTCCGAAACCAAACTTACTAAGGATGAAGAAAATGAATCTGTAGATAGCACTAAATATAGAGGAATGATTGGTAGTTTACTCTATCTTACGGCTAGTAGGCCTGACATTATGTTTAGTGTTTGTCTATGTGCACGTTTTCAAGAAGATCCAAAAACGTCCCATCTTGAAGCCGTTAAAAGAATATTTAGGTACATCAAAGGTACTACACACTTAGGATTATGGTATCCCAAAGGAACGGGTGTAGAAACCATAGTGTATACTGACTCAGATCACGCAGGTGATTATGTTGATAGGAAAAGTACTAGCGGTATTTGTACTTTTGTAGGATATTGTCTAACATCATGGTTCGCTAAGAAACAAACTGCCCTCGCAATCTCAACAACAGAGGCAGAGTATGTGTCTGCAGGAAAGGCGTGTCAACAAGTACTGTGGATGAAACAAGCTCTCGTCGACTATGGAATTGAACTCAACAACATTCCCATTCTTTGCGACAACAAAGGTGCTATCGATCTAAGCAAAAATCCAGTCCAACATGCTAGGACCAAACATATTGAAATACGCCATCACTTCCTTCGCGACAATGTACAGAAGGGAATCATCTCAATTGAGAAAGTTTCCTCAGAGGACAACATTGCCGATATTCTCACAAAACCACTTAAACGAGAACCTTTCAACTATCTTAGACTTGGATTAGGATTAATGGAAGCTAGTGATTAGGTGAAACATAAGTATAAACATTTGTTTAGCCACACACGACACTTAACCAAAACATGTGTTCTTATCCGCGGATCCAATCGACAACAAGGACGAATCCTTTGTTTTGGATCCGCCGGATCCGTCGCATGCTGAGTTCAGTTTATTATTAAATATACAAGAACAACTACTATTCATTCCTCACTCCAAAACATATCACCTTACTATACTCGACACACACTTAATCTCCATCACAATTTAGACCATTTTCTTCCACAAATTTGTGCTTCTAACATCACTGTAAGTATTCTTATCATATTTATACTCCTGATCTGCGTCTAGGATTTCCATTTCATGCACAAAAACCAAAACTTGAGGTATATGCATAATTCTTGAAAAATTATGAAGCATATTTATTGCATTATACTTAAAAACATGTTTTTCTTAGTTAGGAATTGCATCTCATAGCACATTGTCTTAATTTAACAAAAACCCCATGAAAATTTTTCACTAAAATCTTCTAACGACTAGGTAAAATGATTTTTTCTTACATTGTTCATACAAATGCAAAAACGTTTCCTTTTAGACTTCACTTGCATAATGTCTCTTGAATGCTAAAGGGAATACATAATTAATATGTATTTTCGGGTACATTCAACCGTAGCTACATTGAAATAGGAGCGTTTGGGTTATCTCTCGTTTGTAAACAAAACTTGCATAAACTAATTTTTCTTGCATCAAAAGGAGTCGAGATAACCGCACCTCCACATTGTCCCCATGTAGGCACACACTAGGAATTTTACACTTCCTTTGATCATCTTAACTAAAACTATGTAACTTTTGTATTTAGGAAAATCATGCCTCCCGCAACCAACTACGATCACAAAAGAACCGTTAACTACTTACCCAATGTCCACAAAACCAAAGGTCTAACCAATGCCCAAATCGAAATTTTCAAAGCCTTAGAGAAAAAGTATGTCCATGAGGGTAGAGTCGTAGATTCATCGTTCTATGAAGGAACTCAACTTAGGGAACAATTAGCCGCAATTCGATTTGATTCTCTTTTAGATATAGATGAACCAATCATTCCTAGGTTCATACTTGAGTTCTATGCTAGTGTAGGTCTTAGTTCAAGTGACCAAGGTTACTTAAGTCTTCATTTCACTCTAAATGGAAATCTTGTCAACATCCCTCTTGATCAATTTGGTGAGGTCTTGGGAATTCCAAACCAAGGGACATGTATTTACTCGGACAAATGGTCCTTAACAATCTTAGACTCCAATCTCGATAGGACGGCACCATATGTCACTCCTCTCGAATCAAAAGAAGTGATTAGGGAACATCTCTTCATTCCTAAGAACAACCCCACAAGAATGTATCGTGGTCGTGAAGTTGCTAGAGATCCATTCGCAATGGAGCTTAATGAACTCAAACCCGAATTCAAGAAGATGGAGGATGTATTAAGGGCTAATGTGATGTGCACCATAGGAAACCGTGATCATATCAATGCTTGTTTGTGTCATATGATGTACAACATATCTACTCATCAACCCTTCAATCTTGCTTATTATGTTGCCAAAAGAATGTGTGACATTCCGGTTCAAAGCAAGATTGCAATGCCTTATGGTATGCTCTTAACCCGACTTTATAGAGCCTTTGCACCCGCTCGTCCAAACCATTTAGGCTTTGTTCCGGATTACAATGAAATTGAACATACCTTCGTTCCTTTGAGCGACTTTAGGGTTAGTGTTGATAACGGCAAACGTCCTCGTGTACCAACGTCATCCTCATCATCTTCAATGAGTGAAGATGATGGATTACCAAATTCTAGGATTCCTCCACCCGAATACTTGAGCCATCTTCCTCCAATTCAAAATGAATCCGCTGAGTATCGAAACATCAAAGGAATGGTGAAGAATCTTGGTCGTTGGATGATGAAATTGCACAAGGGGATGAAGAAGTTGAAGAAAAAGCTTACATGATGGAGTGTTTGGTTTTGAACAATGTTGGATGTTGTGATGTTAAACTTCTATGTGTCTAGAATTTATCTAATAATACTTGTTGTGTATGTGTAATAACTAACACTTGCAGGTAGATAACCATCATGGTTATCAATTTTCCGGGTTATAGCCAGTGTTTGGCATAACACCTAAAACGGTAAGTTTCTAAGTACGGATTAAACTATGTGCAATCATGTGTTAATGTTATCATATTTAGTTGTTTTGCCATACATATTAGATGTTAAGTAAGGTCTAGGTGAATTTTTGGGTTTTCGTCAAAAAACGCGAAATATGACATATGTTCTGTTTAGTTTCTTTAGTTTTAGGCATACGGATCCGGCGGATCCAAAACCAGGGCTCCGCCAAGGCTTATCGTTGGATCCGCCATCCGCCAACCTGCGGATTTGGCGGATCCCTGAACATGGTTCCGCATTTGAATCTACTTGGATCCGCAGGTTTCCCAGTAAAATTATAAAACTTTTCCGACTTATCCCGATTCTTAAATCTTAAATGTTTAGTATCACTTAGGATTCATTCACTGATCATAATTCCTCTTAGAATCATTTAGGAATTCTTAGAAACTTAGGAACAAAAATTCCCACCAAAATTTAAATTTTTGAATTTTAGGTGTGAGTTACCAAACTGATACAAAAAAGGAACCCTTTTTAGGGATCCGTCAAATCCGTGGAAATATCAAATCATCAGATTTTCCACTATCTTCTTGTATTAACTGCAAATCCACAACATATTACTCAACCAAAGCTCAATGGATTGACTTCCTTGATATGACCTGCACAAATTTTTGTTCCAAATCATTAGAAACCAACATTCTCTATTGGATTCACATCAAATCCAAACACACAGACTCACAAACCTTCTGTCTATAAATTAGCACTTTAGGATCTTCAATTCACATCACAAACATCTCTTCTCCTGTACATTTTAGCTATCATACTTCACCAAATAGTCTAAATGACAAAATCAAACAGCTCCTCCACATCCAAGCCACTAAAACGAACAGCCCGTATGAGTGTGAAACCTTGTTGTTTCATCAACATTCACAACTCATCCTCTGAAGAATCATCACAACTAAACATATCCTCACCCATTGCTAGTGAAAACTTCCTTACTTTATCCACTCCAACTCCCTCACATGTAGTCATAAAAATACCACCTCCTACCATCACTCCTGTAGCAACCACACCACCACCCGCTCCTGCTCCCGCTCCATCACAATCTGAGAAGTCTGCCTCATCACCATCCTCACCAAAACTCAAACCCATGGAACTATTTAGGACACCACCAACATCTCCACAACCATATCTTGAAGAGTTAGAAGATCTTCCACCTACATCCACCAATCCTCCACCAATAAGTCTTGAAAACTTAGAACCTATGCTATTTCATCCTCTCCATCCGGAGATTCATGGTCCTCTATACCGTGAAGCACCACAACCTCGTCCACAAATACCACCACTATCACCAACTTCAACACTCATTGCCATTGATGAAGCAATGTGGAGCAACATTCCTCAAACACAAGAGGAGATAAGTGCGGAGTTAAACCAACTCTATACTCTCTCGGGTATGGTTGACCATCGCCTTCATGAAGCAATGGACATTCAAAACATTCTTATGAACTCCCTCCAAACACCACAACAACCATCACACAACAACAACAACCAACCACCATCACCACCACAAAACTTGGAGCCTAGTCTTCCTCCCGGCTTCTCAAGTCATGATTGCGCACATTGTGAGAGAACGGCTCACTTGGCCCAAAGGACCAACATCTTGGTCCATGAGCTTCAAAATGAGATGAGGTTCATCTTGAACCATGTTCTTGAACGTTTAAACGCAATCTCTCATCCTCCTCAATAGGAGCTTTTTAGACTAGTTGTTAGGACCTTTTAAATTGTTGCTTTAGGACTTTTTATTTTCTTTCTAGGATGTCTTTTTATTGTAATTGTAACATCATTTCATCATTGTGACTTTTGTCACAAAATTTTCATTATCTATGAATGTGATGTTTTATGCTTATGAGTGATCAACATATTGCATATTATCATTATCATTGTGAACTAACATCATTATCTAACCTATAATTATGATTGCTTTAGGTAAAAATAATGATCAGACACTTACTTTGACTTTTAAAAGTCAAAACATATTGAAAGGCTTGTTTGGGAGAATACTTCACAAGCATTCTACTTCTTCATTGAAGTCATTCATTACTAACACTTCATTTGCAGCATATCATACCCTTCATAGTATACGTTGGTACTCGAGAAGTGAGGAGTATACATCAAGGGGGAGCATCTCATAAGCATTTCATATACTAACCGTTTGTTTTGTAGATTCATGCATCGTTTCCTTTATTACTCCATCTAGGGGGAGTATAAAACAAGGGGGAGCTTTAAAGTTCTCAAAATCGCATTCCGCTACGCTACTCTTTTTGTTTCGACAAAAAGGGGGAGAAAGGGACTAAGTTTGCATCAACTGTGATTCATCACAGTACATACATTTTTTACAAAACTTTTCTTTAATAAACAAACTTAATATATATTTTTAAGAACTCATGCTATATTTATTCTCTTGCTCAAAAATATACCTTATGTTTTGTCATCAACAAAAAGGGGGAGATTGTTAATACAAATAGCGTCTCAAAAACGTTATTTATATTCTTTGATCTTTCATTAGTTTTGTTAATGACAAATAAAAGGAATATCTTTTAGCAAATAATAAATACTAGCTTAAGTCTCTTAAGTACACATTTTACACTTCACATATTAACCAAGAATTACAAGTTTGCTTATTTAGTAACTTGTTTCCTTAAAAGGAAACTTTAATTCTAAAACTATTCCATGACATCATTGCATGCATCACATACAATATCTTTGATATATCTTGGTTAGATTTGCAAGATACATAGTTGACATTTGAGGATCTTGGATGATTTGGTAAGATACAACTAAGATATGGTAAGAGACAACTAAACCTTAGCTGTCACATCCCACGGATCCAAATCATATGAAGGACGGATCCCTTATGAGGGATCCGTGGGATCCGTGAGCTGAAGATCAGCTTGCCTATAAATAGGAAGCTGATCATTTGGCTCTCTCATCACTCATATAGCTTTAACACACATATTCATTCAGTACATATCTTACTAACATCATTCATAGTTGCATTTCACTTTGATCTTTCATTTTGTAGAAAAGAGATCAAGCATTCAAGGATCTACAGAACCGTAATACTTTAGTTGCATTACTGTGTGATATTGTAGTTTGTTTCACACATCATATCTTTCATTTGTAATCAGTGAGTGTGGTTAGTGCTTTAGTCCTTAAAGCACAAAGAGTGTTGGGAGTAGTTGTACCCGTGTAAAGAACTCGACATCTAGCTTAGTGTCGGTAAAGTAAATAGGCGACGTCAGGTTGGTTCTACCTTGTGAAAGAACCCGGTGTTTAGCTTAGTACCGGAAAAGGAAGTAAGCGACGTGTAAAGGTTTTCTCCGCCTAGAAAAGGAGTTTGTTTCTTAGTGAAAGATAAACTCTCGAGTAGGAAACTCGGGGAGTGGAGTAGGGCAAGGAAGAGAGTCCTTGTAGCCGAACCACTATAAACAACAGTGTCGTGTGGTTTGATCTTTCCTCTCTTTATCTTTTGTTTACATTGTGTGATTATTTATTTGTGATTGTTTCCTTTGAAATTAACATATAGTAACAAAGCAAAGAAAACTTAAAACGGTAAAAACTATTCAACCCCCCTTCTAGTTTTCCACAAATCAGAAGTCATCAATGTAGCGCGGGTTTCGTAATGAAATATACGAAAGCCGTAATGAGGAAAATTTTGAGAAACGACATGTTTTGGAAAAAATTTAAATGAACTCTCGCTCAAGCATCTGTACATGCCCGTATCATTGTTGAATGACATTTCTAGATACGTACAGAATATCGATTATACAAGAGACATGTCGTGAGAAGGTTATTTTTGGATTTTTGTTTTTCTATTGTTTTTGTATTTTTTGAAAGTTTTCGATTTTTATATCTTGTTTTTGTTGGTTTTTCAAATTTTGTATTTTCTTTTTTGAAAAATATTTACATGCGAAGCTTGTTGATATAAATCAAGAAGATTCGAGAAGACTTTCTAACTCTTCGGGAGTTAGGCTTCGCATTCCAATTCGACGAACTAAGTTATCAAACCGCTCTTTTGGGAGGGCTTTAGTAAATAGATCGGCGAGTTGGTATTCAGTCTTCACGAAAAATAATTCAACAGTACCCTCTTCTACGTGTTCCTTTATGAAGTGGTAGCGGACTCTAATATGCTTGGTCTTGGAGTGTTGCACTGGATTGCACGAGATGGCTATGGCACTTTTCGAGTCACAATACAAAGGTATGCGGTCGAAAGAGAAACCATAATCTGTGAGTTGTGTCCTCATCCATAGAACTTGGGCACAACATGCAGATAGAGACACATACTCGGCTTCTGCGGTTGATAGTGCAGTGCAATCTTGTTTCCTTGATGACCAGCCTACTAGCTTTTCTCCTAAAAATTGTGCTCCGCCTGATGTACTCTTTGCTGTAACTTGGCAACCGGCGTGATCTGCATCTGAAAATGCTATCAGTGTAAACTCCGAATCCTTCGGATACCAAAGTCCCATGTTGATGGTTCTTCGTAGGTACCGAAAGATCCGTTTAACCTCTTGGAGGTGAAGTTTGGTAGGCCTTTCCTGAAACCGTGCTAATAAACAAACAACAAAATGTATATCAGGTCGACTAGCAGTTAGGTACATGAGAGAACCAATCATGCTCCGATATTTCTTTGGATCCATGGGTTTTCCATATAGGTCAGCGCCTATTTTGGGTGAAGTGACCATTGGAGTACCAACAGAGTCACAATTATCCATTCCATGTTTTTTCAAAATCTCAATTGTATATTTAGCTTGATTTAGAAAAATACCACGTGGGGATTGATGAATTTATAAACCCAGAAAGAATTTTAATTCTCCCATCATGGACATTTCAAATTTGCTTTTCATGAGATTTGCAAAATGTTTTGAATGTGTCGGATTAGTGGACCCAAAAATTATGTCGTCCACATAAATTTGAACAATCAAAATGTCATTTTTGAATTTTCTTGTAAACAAGGTTGGATCAATTGTTCCTTTGGTGAAGTTATTTTGAAGTAGGAAAGATGATAACTCGTCATACCACGCCCGTGGGGCTTTTTCAAACCATAGATTGCTTTCTTTAGCTTGTAGACGTATTCTGGATGATCTTTGTCAACGAATTCGTCTGGCTGACTCACATACACTTCTTCTTTCAGAGTTCCATTCAAGAAAGCGGTCTTGATGTCCATCTGATAAACTGTGATGTTCTTGTGAGCGGCATATGCTAAGAAAATCCTGACTGCTTCAAGCCTTGCAACTGGCACGAATGACTCTTCAAAATCTATCCCCTCTTCCTGTCTGAATCCCTTTTCCACTAGACGAGCTTTGTTGCGAATGACAGTCATTTCTTCATCCTTTTTGTTTTTCCATAACCACTTAAGATCAATGACGAGTTTGTCAATTGGTCTTGGAACTAAATCCCAGGTGTCATGTAGTTGATATTGAAGAAGTTCTTCCTGCATCGCTTCAATCCAGGCATTATCCGCCATTGCTTCCCGAATGTTCTTAGGTTCTATGAGACTGACTGAGCAGACATAGATGCACATGTCACAATCGGTGTTTAGTTGTTTTCTCGTCTGAATTGGCCTTGAGGTTCACCAATGACCTGTTCTATCGGATGGTCTTTTGTCCACTGTAATGTTGAAGGGTACCTTGGACTGGACGAATGCGTGTTAGATGGTTCATGTAATCTGGAAGATGATTCAGCAGATTCCGTTTCAAACGGGTTTTCGAATGATTCTTCGTCTAACATCGCATTATTTTGTTCTTGCTTATCAATTCTTGGTAGAACAATTTCAATTACAGGAGTTGCTGGAGTAGATGTTGATGAGGTGGAGGGAGTTGGTGCGTCAGCTTCGAATGTTGTGGATGCATCTTGATTTGGTGGTGGTGGTGGTGGTTGTTGATTTTGAGCGGGTGCAGCGGAACGTTGGTTAGAGGCATTTGTCGAAGTGCCACCATAGTATTCATCATACATAAACTCGAAGAAAGTATCCAGTTCCTGATTTGTGGGTTGTTCGTTATGAATTGATTGAGCTCCTCGAGGTGCGAGTCCTGAACTGATATGTCCAGAAGTCATCGGGTTAAGCGCGGATTCTAGAGCGAGTCTCTCAAAAGCCATTTGTGAAATTTCATCAAATTTCACATTCATCGTCTCCATAATCTTTTTCGTTCGCCTGTTATACACCCTGAATGCCCTCGAGTTTTCTGAGTAACCAATGAAGATTCCAATATCACCCTTAGCTTTCAACTTCCCCAGATCTTCTCTGTCATTCTTTGGATAGCACAAAGCGCCAAATACATGAAGATAAGAAATATCCGGTTTTCTGTTGTTTACTAGTTCATACGGGGTTTTATTGAATCTTGGATGAACTAGGGATCGGTTCTGAGTGAAACAAGCAGTGGCAACAACATCAGTCCATAAGAATAACGGTGCACTAGAATAAATTAGCATTGTGCGAGCAGCCTCCACAAGAGTTCGATTTCTTCTTTCAACTACCCCATTCTGCTGTGGAGTTCTAACAGCTGATGTCTGGTGAGTAAGACCAGATTCTTCAAAATATGTTCTTAACTCCTGATTTGTGAATTCCATGCCATTATCAGTTCTTACTATCCTTACTGGAGCTTGAAGTAGAACTTGAATCCGCTTCAGAAAGGTGATGATGATGCCGGGTGTTTCGTCTTTTGACCTCAGAAACTTCACCCATGTATATCTTGAATAGTCATCGACGATTACAAGAATATACTTCTTCCCATTTATGCTTTGAACTCTCATTGGGCCAGATAAGTCCATATGCAACAAATGTAACTTATCCACCGAACTGGGTACGGGTTTAGGTTTATATGTTGCTCTTTTGCTCTTTCCTTGCTCACAGGATGGACATAAGTGTTCTTTGGTGTATTTGAATTTTGGGAGACCATTGACGATGTTGTCTTTGGCAAGTTTGTTTATAGTGTCAAAGTTAAGATGGGACAAACGTCTATGCCACAAGCAGGACTTTGTTTCGCTTGCCCTAGTCATGAGACAAATTGGTGATGAAGAGGCCATTTGGTTTATGTCTATTGCATAGAGATTGGTGCCACGATCCCCAATTAAGAGATCATCCCCCACCAAATTCCTAACAAAGCAAGTGTTTCTCCTAAATGCCACTTCTAAATCCGCATCACAAAACTGCCCAACTGAAAAAAAGTTGTGTCCCAACCCTTCGACATAGTAAACCCGAGTGATCAAGTAGTTTCCAAACCGAAGATCTCCATAACCCAGAATAGCTGCAACATGATCATTCCCAAACCGTACAGTCCCCATGAACTGCCATACAAAGTTGATCAGCAGCTTCAGATTCCCGGTCATGTGCTTGGAGCAACCCGAGTCGACGATCCAAAGACAAATTTTAATGACCTGCAAAGAACAGATGATTTTGTATATGGAAACCATTTAACATTTGGTTCCATGGGGTTATAGGTAACAGGTGAATCACAATTAGAGAAGGTTTCCATATTTTCATTGGGAACAATTTCTAATTTGCCATTCTTAAGTGTAAACATTCTACCCGTTGGTTTTCATGCACAAAACTTAAGATGGTCCTTAGGCAATAGGCTACTAGTGGTTTTCCTAGCTTTTGAAATAAGTCTTTGAATATATCTAGACTTAGCCTTATTTACTGAAGGAACCTTTTTCTGTTCAGGCATATCATTCACATTCACAGTATCAGAAACAATATCATCACAAGCATTTTCAGACAAAGATTTTGTGTACATTAAACAAACAGAGTCATTACATGCACTAGAAATAGGAGTCTTAACATTACATCCAGATGACATATGTTTCTTATTTGAAAGCGATAAATTCCTAGGGTGTTCTTCTACTTTCTTGCATTCACGCTCAGAGACAGGCGATACTCTAGTGTTCCTGGTATTGCTCCTAGGCTTTCGTCTGCTCCTAAAGTTGCTTTCTAATCCTGTAGAAGGTAAGGCACACTCATTAGAATTTATGTTGTTGTCCTGAGATGTTGTTGTAGCATTCCTAGACTCGTTTGGATTATCATTGTTACTTTTGTCTATCGCCCTATATGTTTTAGATGTAGAGGCAGACGCAGTAGTGGGACTAATCCTATAAAGGCCAGGTGCTATTACATTCGATGTTTGGACAACAGCTTTCTCATTTCCTTTCTCATTAGGCACGGGAGTTGATGGTGTTATACCCTTAGTTTCCTCACCTTTCCCTTTTTGACTTTCAAGCTGAGACTTCAAATGATCAATTTATTTTTGCATGTTGTGGTAGGAACGCTCATACGACAGTTTGTCATACTTGCATTCTTCCTTTTTCTGATCCAGTTGTTTAAAATATGTGACATTTTGTTTTTCAATCTTGGCAAGTGCCTTTTCATATTTTACAACAATTTCAGAAGTCTCAGCTCGGAGTCTTTCATCATCTTTCACAGAATATGTTTGATAAATAATGGACATAATTTCGGTCGATAGAGCTACTTCAGAGAGAATGTCATTATGTTTTTCCAAAACTTTGATGTGTTCAATGTTTTCATTCGCTTCCTTTACCAGGGATTTGTGGTCCGTGATAAATTCAGCTGATTCTTTTAAAAGATTGTTTTCCACATTTTGAACTATCGCATAAATTGAAGCGATATGAGGATTGATTTCTGTTTCAAACATCTTTATCTGTTCGGTATGAAAACTTGACGACTAGACATTGTAGTTACCGTTTATTTTGGATGCCACAATACTTTGAAGTGTTTCAATTCCCTGTTTAAGACCGACCAAATATAGTCTAGCTTCACTTGTGTTGCAAGTGGTCTTAGAGGCCATTTGTTCGATGTTAGAAAGGTGTTTTGAAACAACTTTTCGTTTTGCGACAGCCACTGGTCTTTTGAAAAACATTGGTGACTTTTTTTGAACAAGATGAACGCCAGAATCTGTATTAAGCTTGTTATAATCAATTGGTTTAATTTCTGGGTTCTTTTGTCTCATTTTAACACGACTCTCTTTGGAAAGCTCAATCGTTTCGTAAGAATCACGAACCTCGGGAGGATCATGTTTATCATTTATCACACTACCATTATATAACACATTCTGATGTTGCTGAGCTTTCTTGAGAATATAGGGGTTTTCACAACCGATAGCCATTTTCTTCATTGTATGTAAAATCGAGTTTAGATCGTTAATGAGCAAATTAATTGTTTGTGCAGACTGACCCGTTTTTACAAGCAACTCTTCCAACTTTTTGATGGTTTCTTGTTGGTCAATGATTTCATCAAGAAGATCATTTTCACATTTTGAAAACCTTTCATGCAACTCTTTCTTTTCTTTTTCAAGATCAGAACAAGTTGATTTTTGTTTAGAAAGTTGGTTGGTTAATTCAGAAATTTCTGTGTTTAAGGATTTTATTTTCATGTTCAAATTAACATCAAGTGTGTCAAATTTGATTTGCAAATGTTCTTCTCTTAAAACAGAATCTCTTAAACCAATTTCAAGTTCTGACTGTCGTTTGTTATGAAAATCAAAAGCTCTTTCATTGACCTTATATCTCTCAAGCTCAGCGGTCAATTTTTCATTCGCGGCCTTAACATCGCGATTGACCTTTTTAACGTTCTCAATTTCAACACTACAATTATGCAATAATGATTCAAAAAACACACGTGTTTCCTCATCATTCTCAACATGTTGGGACTCGAAGTCTCCATTAAGATCCATATATGGAGTTGCCATATTTGTATTACTACAACTTGGCGTGTCCATATATGTGTCATAAGTGGATTCTTGAGTCGCAGGATGCCGTTCATCATGAGTCGACATATCAAATATTTCATTATTGTGACATGTAGCGTATGGGGGTACCTCAGAGACTGCATTGGTTTCACACACAGGAGGTATTTCAAAATCTATGTCGTACTTAGCCTCCTGGAGATTTGCCATGAAAATGCAGTTCGCGTCGATGTCCTCAAGGTCTTCCGTATCATCCATTAGAGCCATGAAGTCATTCTCTTCTGCACTCAACTGTAACCCATCCGTTTCCTTGTTTGCCAACATTAATGCTTTCTGCAGATAAGCTGGATCTCTCTTTTTCGGCTTGTCTGGATAGTTCCTCGCCATATGACCAACACCCTGACAGTTGAAATATTTCATAGTACCCTGATTCATATTCCCGGTATTCTGAGCAGCAACATTCCCATACTGATTCCCAGCATTCTGTCCCCTTTGATTTCCAACAGCTGTACCCATTTGATTCCCTGCATACCGACCCATCTAATTACCAACATACTGCCCTGCATTCTGATTACCCATCTGATATCGAGGAGCATATCCCTGCTGATTCCCATATCCCCCAACCATCTGTCCTTGTTGTCCCATGTTGAAACTCGGCTGTGCAATTTGCTTGTTGCGAGTGTTCGATGAGATTCTTTGATTGTTGTTGGTAGGTGTGGAGTAGTGTCCTTGGAATGCTTTGGTTAGGTAAGCAAATGCTTGAGTCAAAGCAATAGTTGACTCATCCTGATCATTAAAATCGGATTCTTGGTGTTGCGGGTATTGTTGTTGTGGGATGACATGTTGTTGTTGTGGATAGAATGATGATTGTGGAGTATACTGTTGTTGCATGATTTGTTGAGTGGAAGATGAAGAGGGTTGTGTATTTGCTATTGCATGTGTAGGTGTTTGGACCATGAGTGCAAGAGGATCATGTTGCTTTGCGAGCTTTTCTTTTCTGACTTCATTTGCCTCTTCCTGGTTTTGCTTTAGGAAATCATAAAGCTGATCATAATTCACCTCGTGAAGGTTCTTTGTTTGGTTGACAATAGTGACATATCGTCCCCATTCCTCGGGTAGGTTGTTAAGGAACTTGATATTTTGAACAATTTGAGCTGGTTTCAACTTGTTTCTGATCAACTCGTTCATGAGAGTGCAAAACCTTGTATAGTAAGATTCAATGGGTTCAGCTGGAGTTGATGTGAAATTCTCCCATTCAGTTAGAAGCTTGTTTTCGATGTCTTGTTTACCGATTTCTGTGCCATGACAAAGCCGTCTAACTCGTGCCCACATATCATAGGCAGTTTCACAACTGTCTACAACACAAAATATTTCTCGTGGTAAACCAAGTTGGATTAAATGCATTGCCAAGTCATCAGCTTCAATTTGCTTCCAATCTTCTGGTGTGTAGTCAGCTTCCGTTTGTTCCCGAAAGGTGTCTGGAGTGGGAGGTGTTGCATTTGGATTTCCAGCTGTGACTAGAATCCGACGAGGCTTGAATGGACCCTTCTCGATGGAGTTAATCAAGAGTCTACCTTGACCTTGAGGCTTGGTTTTCATGTATCGAAGCATACGACTCGTCCATGGAAGATAACCACCTTTTTCAAGCATTGGAGGACGGTTTTCTGCACCGGCGGCATGAATGTCTTGTTGAGTAGTCATTGTTGATGTTTTGTATGATAAAGTTGATGGAGGATCGTTGCAACAAAATAGGAGTTGTTGTTGTTGAAGGTTAATCTTGGTTGATGTTGTGAAGGCTTTCTTAATGGTGAATTCTGGTTTCCCTCCAAAATTTGAATTTGAAAAATTTCTGTACCAGAATTTGAAATACTCTATAAAATGCAATTTTAAAGTTATTAGAAAAATTTGAGTTTTGAAAAATTTTACGTCAAATTTCGCCGAAAAAATTCGAATTTTGGCCTAAAAATTTGAATTTTGGGCCAAAAATTTCACTGTTGTACCAAAATTTGAATTCCGCGTAAAAATTGAACGTTTAGTCTCCTGTAAAAATTAAATTTTACTCGGATTTTCCCGCCAAAAAACTTATTTTATTTTATTATTTTTTATTTTTTATTTTTTTTAACCTTACAATTGTGATAGAGTATTTAAGATTGCGTTTGAGAAATTTTGTCAATTTCGAAAAGTGGAAGTCTGAGGCCAATTGCGATAAGGGACCAAAACTGTCAAACAGCAAAAGTTGGTTAAAACTGGTACAATTGCGAAAGGCTAAGCAATTGCGAAAAGTTTAGCAATTGCGAAAGGTTCTGGCAATTGCGAAAACTTGTTGCCAATTGCGAAAACTTGTCAATTGCGAAAAGTCTGATATCCAATTGCGAAAAGTGCCCAATTGCGAAAGCTAGGATCAATTGCGAAAACAGTCAATTGCGAAAGATTGTTGCAATTGCGAAAACTGGTGCCAATTGCGAAAACCCGACAATTTCGAAAGCCTATCCAATTGCGAAAATATGTCCAATTGCGAAAGATGTTGGAATTGCGAAAGACTGTTGCAATTGCGAAAACCTGACAATTTCGAAAGCCTACTAACTCTTACCAACTCTTGACTTTTAGGACCTTATCCACTGACTTTAGCCACTGTGAGATCTCACCAACTTTTATCAACTCTTATCAATCATTCTTTTCCAAGAATAACACACAAGAAACAATGATTATGATCCAAAAACAAAACTTACACAATCTTCAATAATTGTTGTCGATCTACATACTTAGAACAACAACAAATTCCAACCTTTAAGTGTAAGATTCGACTAGAAAACTATGAAGTCTTCACAAAACCACGTTTCAAATAACGAACAAACACAACCATAACTTGAGATATGCGTATTATTCCAAGAGAAAAAAAACACAAAATGTAACGTTTTTTTTAAATAAAGAAAAACGTGACAGTGGGTGTTTTTAGAACAAGAATCCGAACACAAATAACTCCTACCTTGTTGTATGGCGTATTGATACCACTTGTTATGGCTCGTACTCTATCTTTATCACACAAACAAAGCTATCAACTACTCGAGACACTCAAGAACAATATGTAAAGATGAGAAGAGTGTAATATGGATCGTATGATGTGGGGTTTAACCGAATGTTTATTAGCTTCAAAGAAGTAAAACAAACACACAATGAGTATACACACTTACACACACTCTCACCTTTTGCTAATGAGGACCAACTGTGAATGTGGTGAGAGTGTGTGATTTATATCACAAGTGGGATGCCCTACAGGGCTTGTGATGGGCTTGGAGTGGGCCTTTGTGAATTGTACATTTACTTAGATAAATCTAACATTTTGCCTAACAAAAGCCCACTTTTTAGACTAACTTAATCATACAACACACATGTTACAATGTTACAAATGACCATCACTTTGCATTTATAAATTAAATGCTAACAACTACTATAAGTCTCCACCACCACCGAAACATTACTAAGCACAAGCTTCCTCAACAAATTTTAAAGAGGCATGTAGGCCTGTTACCTCACCTGAAAGTCTACTTCCAATACATTTTATTGGTTTTTGTTATGCTTAATCGATCAAGTGTATCATGAGTTTATAAGGTCAACTTGCAACGACTTTCATTTATTTATGCTTTACGAATCATTTATATTATTCTTTCTTTTTATCGGTAAACCATACAAATTAAACATTGTTACTACTTTCTTTCTTTGTATAAGATGATAGTCTTTTCCTTCTGTTTGCTAATAAACTATGTATGAAGATTCCAAATCAATGTCTTACCATATTATTTTATCCAAGAAGAGAACAGATATATCATGATGTTACATATATATAATCAATCAATCCATAAGTGTAATTTTTTTAATTTTATTTTAACCTACTATTACTGATAATGAAAGGTATGTTTGGCGTAAAATTTGTAAATATATTGGCTTTTATTATTATTATTTTTAAATAAACTGTCATTAGGAAAAAGATTTGTTTGATCGATAAAACCTGGACAGAACAATACTTGAAGTAGCTTTTATTAAGTGTTTTAACTTTGTCAAACATCTACAAATATAAAAGCTAATCACCTCTTTTAAGGTACTCGGTCATTATGTCAATGTATGACACCTTTTAGTTATGCTACGAGCGTTAAAGAAAAAAGCTCGATATTTCGGTTCTGTTTAGTTTCTGCTTACAATAATAGTCATTTTTTTTTTTTTTAAGGAGTACTAGTAATAAAAGCCAAGATAAAACCAAGAATGCCAAATTATCCAACATTCCTACCTCGTAACTCTTTTTGTCTTCGAGTTCCCCTTTTTATGTGTTTTGCAAGTAATCCCTTTTGTTACACAAATGTGTATTCCGTGAGTGCTTAAACAACACTTCAACGGTAGCCGTCTGAACTTACAAATTTACTTGTGTCGCTTTTATAATTAAGCTCCCCTAATTGTACAGTAAGGGTAAATTTGTAGTGTCACATTAATTCCCACTAGAATTCCATTTCCATGGATGTCCTACAGGCTACACAGGAAGCCGTCTCTTGTTGTTTAGACCAACCAATGACAAAAAGAAAAGGATTTCATCACCCACGCATAACCTTGTTATATGCTCCTTCATTTTATGTTCATTTCTTCTTATGCTTTCTAAATTTCATACTTGTTGAATGAGGACATACTTCAACCACTGAACTCATGATCAGCAGACTCTGAACTAATAGCTACTACTTAATATAAACTACATGTAAATCTGTTTGATTAAATTTCCATTGGAAGTACAAAGGACGCAAGCTGACTATTAAGGCCAAACATGCTAATCTGAATGATTTGATTACATCAGATGAAGGTGATGGTGGTAATATTTAACTTTATCCATCAGTTTTATGGGGGCCTCAAGGTTACTCTACGTATTTCAGTTATGACTTTCGAAAGTCAAACAGGCTGAGACCGCATTTCTCGAAAACACCATCATGATCCAAATGAGCCTGCAGCTGCTTGAAAATGTTCTAATTTCGCAACAGGCATCAAAACATTTCATTAACACTCTTTCCAATATCCTATATATGATTCTGCGATGGAAACTTAAGATCATGAGTTTGTGGACTATGTGGTTTGGCGAAGGATGCATGGCCCTAGATCTTATAATGTTGGGATATGGAACGGATACATCTTCATAGGTACCAAGCAGTCTTTAGCTTGACAGTGGCAGATTAGATGTGTTTTGGTTCATATATGTCTCATCATTTTGAAGTGGTAATTATTTCTGCTGCAAGCTGCTTATGGCAATCGAACATAAAGTATCTTGGTACAATTTAGAAGAGACACATCTTAAACAATATGAAATTCCGTACTGGCATTCACCAACTACTCTGACTTTGTAGAAGAGACATATTAGATTTATTAGTCTATTGATAAAAAAAGGGAGTAACAGTTAGTGGCAAACCATGAATCCCTTGCTATCTAAAAACAATACTATGACAGCGTGTGATATATGCTATTATAGAAACTTGCTATAAAAGGGTTTTCAATCAAACATTAAAACACACAAAAACAGTTCTTAGTTTTGTAAAAAAAGAGATAGCGAGAGTGATGAGGAGCCTTGGGGTGTTGAGGCATTGGCCTCAGGTTGTGTATGCTTTTGTTTTCTTGTTGTTAGCCACCATTGTCATTGCGGATAAACCTTATGGTTATAGTTCTCCTAAACCTAATGGCCGGAAGTTGCCACCTGTGAAGCATACATTGCCAAAAAAACCTTACGTTTACAAATCTCCGCCACCACCAATTAAACACAAATTGCCACACCTACCTTATCTTCACAAATCTCCTCCTCATTCGTATGCTTAACAAGTCTCCACCACCACCACCACATTATGTTTACAAGTCACCACCACCACCAAGTTACGTTTACAAGTCTCCACCACCACCACCACCACATTATGTTTACAAGTCACCACCACCACCAAGTTACGTTTACAAGTCTCCACCACCACCACGTTATGTTTACAAGTCTCCACCGCCACCTTCACATTACGTTTACAAGTCTCCACCACCACCACATTACGTTTACAAGTCTCCACCGCCACCTTCACATTACATTTACAAGTCTCCACCACCACCACGTTACGTTTACAAGTTCTCCCCCACCCGTTACGTTTACAAGTCTCCACCACCACCTTCAATTACGTTTACAAGTCTCCACCACCCACTGTCATAACACCAAATTGCCTTACCTTCCCAAATTGTCTCCTCAATTAATACCTATAAGTCTCCCCCACCTGCATATGTTTACAAGTTCACCACCCACCGTAACCTTCACCACCTCCATATGTATACAAGTCTCACCACACCCCCGTCACCATCCCCGCCACCTCCATATGTATATAAGTCTCCACCACCCCCGTCACCATCCCCACCACCTCCTTACATGTACAAGTCTCCTCCTCCTCCATCACCATCCCGCCACTCCTCCATCACCATCTCCCCCACCTCCGTATGTATACAAGTCACCACCTCCACTATTAAAGTCTCTCTCTTCTCAACTTACTACAGTAAGTCTCCCACCACCACCTAATATTATTAAAGCACAAGCTTCATCAACAAAGTAACTGAGAATAGTGGATCTGTTACCTCAACGTGAATTCGAAGTTTCATTCCAAGCACAATTTATTTGCTTTTGTCGATCTTAATCAAACGTATTCATCATTTTGAAGTGGCAGTGGCAGATTAATTAGATGTGTTTTGGTTCATATTTGTATCATCATTTTGAAGTGGTATATTATTTCTGCTGCAAGCTGCTTATGGCAATCGAACATAAAGTATCTTGGTACAATTTAGAAGAGACACATCTTAAACAATATGAAATTCCGTACTGGCATTCACCAACTACTCTGACTTTTTAGAAGAGACATATTAGATTTATTAGTCTATTGATAAAAAAAGGCAAACACAGTTAGTGGCAAACCATGAATCCCTTGCTATCCAAAAACAATACTATGACAGCGTGTGATATATGCTAAAATATTATAGAAACTTGCTATAAAAAGGTTTTCAATCAAACATTAAAACACACAAAAACAGTTCTTAGTTTTGTAAAAAAAGAGATAGCGAGAGTGATGAGGAGCCTTGGGGTGTTGAGGCATTGGCCTCAGGTTGTGTATGCTTTTGTTTTTTTGTTGTTAGCCACCATTTATCTGTTAAAAAAAGTACGCAACTTTACGTAAAACATGGTTTTACGTAGTCAACAAAAGATTCCCTTAAAAAATTATGTAAACTCACGAAAATACCTCTAAAAACGCATCCTTTTACCTGCACAGCAGGTCAAAGGTTTTTTAAGTAAAAATGACCATTTTGCCCCATCTTCTTTGAAAAATTGCAGCCACCGTCCTAACACTAAGTTATATAAATAGTCCCTGTCGTTACGCTAAACTGCGTCCAACGTCCAAAATAATTTTTTTACAAAAATTATTTTTTTATTAACCGAAATTTTTTTTAGAAAAATTATATTTTATTTCCGAAATTCAATTTTTTTCCAAAATAATTTATCTAAAAAAAATTTATTTTTTACAAAATAATTTTTTTCTAAAAAAATTTATTTTTTCATAAAAAAAAATATTTTTTTCCGAAAATTATTTTTTTAGAAAATTTTTTATTTCCGAAATTAATTTATATTTCTAAAAAAAAATCTTTTTCCGAAAATAATATTTTTATAAAAATATTTTTTTTTTAATTTTAATTTTTTATAAAAATAAATTTTACAAAAAAATTATTTTTGTAAAAAAAAATTCGGAATTTTTTTTTAAAAATAAATTTCGGAAATAAAAAGTTACATTTTTTTTAAATATTAACTTTGAAAAAAAATTATTTTTTTATTAAAAAAAGTAATTTCGAAAAAAAAATTGCTTTGGACGCTGGACGCAACTACTTTAACTAGAGGGAACCATTTATGTAATTTGGGGTAGGTACTTGTGGGAAAAAAAAAAAAAAAAAAAAAAAAAAAAAAAAATTGACGTGGCGAAAACGGTTGACCAGGTCAATTTAATGCGTTTTAAGGTATATTCGTGAGTTTAATACTTTTTTAAAGGAATCTTTTGTTGATTACGTAAAACCATGTTTTACGTAAAGTTGCGTACGTTTTTTTAACATGATTACCCCTTGCTGCGGATAAACCTTATGGTTATAGTTCTCCTAAGCCTAATGGCCGGAAGTTGCCACCGGTGAAGCATACATTGCCAAAAAAACCTTACGTTTACAAATCTCCGCCACCACCAATTAAACACAAATTGCCACAACCTACGTTATCTTCACAAATCTCCTCCCATCATCGTTATGCTTACAAGTCTCCACCACCATCCACCACCACCACATTATGTTTACAAGTCACCACCACCACCAAGTTACGTTTACAAGTCTCCACCACCACCACCACGTTACGTTTACAAGTCTCCAATGCCACCTTCACATTACGTTTACAAGTCTTCACCACCACCTTCACATTACGTTTACAAGTCTCCACCACCACCACGTTACGTTTACAAGTCTCCACCTCCACCACGTTACATTTACAAGTCTCCACCACCACCTTCAAATTACGTTTACAAGTCTCCACCACCACCTGTCAAACACAAATAATTGCCTTACCTTCTCAAATTGTCTCCTCATATTGTATACCTATAAGTCTCCCCACCTGCATATGTTTACAAGTCACCACCCCCACCGTCACCTTCTCCACCACCTCCATATGTACAAGTCTCCACCACCCCCGTCACCATCCCCGCCACCTCCATATGTATATAAGTCTCCACCACCCCCATCACCATCCCCACCAGCTCCTTACATGTACAAGTCTCCTCCTCCTCCATCACCATCGCCGCTACCTCCTTATGTGTACAAGTCACCACCTCCTCCATCACCATCTCCCCCACCTCCGTATGTATACAAGTCACCACCTCCGCCATTGAAGTCTCTCCCTTCTCAACTTTACTACAATAAGTATCCACCACCACCGAAACATTATTAAAGGACAAGCTTCATCAACAAAGTAAACTGAAACATGGTGGATCTGTTACCTCAACGTGAAGTTTCCATCCAATGCAATTTATTTGTTTTTGTCATTCTTAATCAAACGTATTCATGAGTTGAGAAGGTTTGAACATGCAATTATTTTCGTTAACATAAGTTTTACGAATAATTCAAGTATATGTTAATCTTTTCTTTATGTCACTGGACTATATAATCCATGCCCATCAATCAGTACTTTCTTTCTCCGCATAATATTACAGTATTTCCTTCTCTTTGCCAAGAAAAAGGAAGCAAAGATATTTTTGAGGGATCAAACTAATTTGAACCTGCGGCATTGTATAGTAAACTGATTTTTATGATTCCAAACAAATTAAATGGGTTTGTATCTTTCTTTCCCAAACTAGGACATATATCATGATGCTACTATGCATATAATAAATCAATCCTTGAAACCAGAAGTATACCATTCTAATAAATTACCAAGCTCATAAGAAGGTTTTGCATTGATAACCACAAGGATTGTTTGGCGGATAACTCAAAAAGTGTAAGCTTTTTACTAGACAAAAACTTTGTTTTGATGAAAATGCATTCTATTTTGTAAAATTAAGCCCAAACAATACTAATTGTCGCTTTTTAAAAGTATTCTAACTTCTCGAAAATAATTACTTGATACCCCGTAACTAGTTTTCTTTCCTATCTAAATTTTGTTTACATGCCATTTTATTTCATTTTCACACTTTACAGGTATAACTACTAGGTCAAACATATTCAAAAGTAAAAACTAACTACCTAATCACCACACTTAAGGGTATTTTTCATGTGTATCTGTATCTATTTTGCTAGCACAAATATACTAAGTTATGATACAAGCTTCTGAAAAATGCTACATACCTAGGTTCTGTTTTGCTTTTGCTTACAAAAGTAAGCAATCTTTTTCTTAGCATTAAAATTATATGTCTAAATAGTCACAGGTAAATATTAAAAGCCTAGCAACATTCGTGAACGCCAAATTATCCAACAATATACCACTTTTGTCTTCGAGTTCCCTTTTTCATGTGTTTTGAAAGTAATTCTGTTACACAAATCTGTCATTTGTGAAGCTGAAACAACACTACAGCAGCAGCCATGTGAATTTCAAAGTTTACCTTAACAGAGAGGCTCAACTACGATGGTAACATGTTGTGAACACTGATATTAAGTTAAAGGCATCAAGGGTAACTTGTAAGTTGGCTTCTATGTGATCTTCTCTACAAACAGCTATAATAAAGATCTGAAGGCTGAAAAACATATAGACTATATTCTTCTATTGGTAACAAAATGGTTTCAAATAAATATGACATGCTATATATAAATCTAACAAAACTAGCATGACTCAAATTCTATGCTTAACTATATCTTTAGAGACTTTCTTAGCCATGAGAGGACTTCCATTGGCATGATTCTGCATAAAAGCATACTTATATCACCTCCCTTTTTACTCCTACTAAATCCCATAAATAAAGATTTCGCTCAACTAGATCAAGATTTCTCTTGAAATAAGATAACAAATCCTCCACCCAGGTTACATCAAACTCGCACATCAACCTTACTTCCTCCAGCGAAAGGAGCCAACATTTTTTTGGGTAAGACGCACAGCAAGAATAGTTCTGTGATATGCCTGAGATCTCACCATGCTTCATCTGTCATCATAACAAAGACGCATTTATAAACTACATAGAAGTGTATATTTAGAAAGTGTGTATGTGGTTAATATGGACTTGCTAGAATTCTAATAGGAACATATTCATACTTGTACTGATATACAGTGCGTTCCCTGCAGACAGTCACATCCTTAGCTCGTGGAGAGATCCAAAAAATAAAAACTAAAAGATCAGTAACAGATTCCGTCGCCTTGTCTATCTCTACCGTTAGTGTCTCGGGTCCAACACTAATCGAAGGAAAAAGGCTGCTTCTTGATTCTTCTGGGATTACAAGACTATATTGAAGTATGAAAAACAACATTTTTTAAGTAAATATTTATCATGTCTTTCAAAACCAAATAAACAAACAAATAAATCCACACATTTTACTACCATACCTTGTCTGATTCAGCTTTGAGCATGAGAGTATCAGAAGGCTTGAAAGCTTGAAGCATACCAACCAGTTTCTGAAACCACACAAAGCGAACACTTTTGTTAAATGCCAAATACCAGTTCTTACTTACTACTATAAATCAAGTAGAAGCATTAAAGAGGATCAAGGATCGGGACCTAGACAGACATTGACATACGAGGAACAATTACTGTCAGTTGAGTCTAAAAATGGTTGGGATGCCTTAGATATGACCGTATATTTGATGCTATGAAAAAATGTTTATAATTGGCAAACTTGCATAGAAGCCTAAAAGGAAGCATACTGTAGAAAAAAAAAAAAAAAAAAAAGATTTTAAAGATAGTGCCATAATTTTGGATCCCACAGCGAGATTATTTAGTAGAAAAAAATCTAAGCAGCACAGGGAAAGAATGTTAAAGCTAGGGTTTCATAACAAAAAGAGTTCTAACGAAATTAGACCTTAAGAGAGTAAAGACCATACGAGATTATGATTAGGAAGCTACTCATACAATAAGTTTAAAGCTAACAATACGTACAACTGACTTCCAGTGACTGTATTTATCGTCAATGACAGAGACGGTCTTGTTCTTCCCGGCACCAGTGTCACGAATCTTGTTTGCCGGTGAAAAGATGACGTCACTTTCGAAATTTTCAAATCTAAGTCGGGCTTGTTAGACCAATGGTAACAAAATGTTTCGCCAAGGTCCTGCATCAATAAGGCATGTGACTTTAATATTTAGAAAGTGCTAATCGCTGAAAGAATCCTTAAATCAATAAAAAATTGGTTTACCAAGTAAATACTGACAAGTTAAACATAAAAGAATGACCATATATTCTGTTAGCATTTATTTTTAATGCTATTTAGGAAGTGATGGTCATTATTAGCTTGAATTAAATGTCATGTATAATATGTATTAAGTTTAGTGGGCTTATAGCATTAGTATTGTTTGTAAAATTAAGCATAAGTGTATTGCAAACACTAAGCCCACTACATTGTCTATGTTAAAGCCCATCCAAAGGCCCATTTGGTTTGGCTGTGTCATATTTAACGCGCACACACACTCTGCAAAAGGGGTGCCTCACTTTAAACATTAGAAAAGAGTGTGTGTGTGTGTGTGCGCGCAAAGTATCACAAAAGTCTTTGTTTGTTTATCTTCCAAAAGCTAATAAACATTGACTTGAAATTTACCATATGATCCATACATCTACTCTTATTGTTCTTTATGTGTTTGTGAGTGTCATCGTGTGTTTGTTTGTGTGATATAGTGTGGTTCGGTTCATCCTCCAAAGGAAAGTCGAGGGTTACAAGTGGTATACAAGAGCCAATCAACAAGGTAGAAGGCTTGTTTGTGTTCGGTTTGTGTCTACAAGAACCCAACAGCCACGTTTTTTTTTTTTTTTTTTTGCTTCAAAAAAAAGGTGTGTTGTTGTGTTTTTCTGGGAATCGAATAGCAAAAAAATCATGAGTAAGGTTGTGTTTGTTAATATGTTCATGACTTGGCTTATGTTTCTGTGATTCTTATTCGTATATTGGGTAAAAAGGTACACTTTTATTAGTGTTCTAAGCTTTTAGATCGAATCAAATAAAGGAAGAATTATTTGATGTGTTTTTGGAATATCTTGGATATTATTGGTCCAAGTTGGTAAAAGTTGTCAGGAAAGTTGGCTAGTTGGTGAAAAGTTGTCAGTGAATATCTTTCAAGATAAGGCAACAAGTGGGCAAGTGACACAAAAAGTCAAAAAGTTAGTGAAAAGCTGAAAAGTTTCGGAATTGCTACTATCTATCGAAATTCAGTCAAGTTTTCGGAATTCAGAATTTCTGTCGAAATTGGCAACTTCTTTCGAAATTGGCAGCTTCTTTCGGAATTGAGCTGTTTTATCGCAATTCATGCAAAGTTTCGGAATTGCCACAAAGTTTCGAAATTGAGACACAGTATCGCAATTGTAGCAGAATTTCGAAATTGGAGCAAAGTTTCGCAATTGGAGCAAAGTTTCGCAATTGGGGCAGAATTTCGCAATTTCAGCTGTTTTGTTGTGAAGTTTCGGAATTGACAGTTTTGGCCCTCGTACTTGTGTGAAACGATTTCAAAGTTAAATAACTTTTAAGGATTTGATTCGAACGTAATTTCGTCAACTCAAAAGTGTACTCGGTATTTTAGCACTTGTATAAGTGAGTAAAATACTTCGACAAACGGATATCTACCCTCTTGTATAAGAGTGTTAGATTTTTTATATAAATTACCAATTTATATAAATTAGATATTTTTCTATCTAAATTGATATTTTGCCATAATTTGTATAAATTTTGGTCAAATTAAAATTTCTATAGAAATTGTCGTGTTTATCTAAATTGTAATTTACATATTTTTTGTCGAAATTGTAAACTTTTGACTTTGTCTTAATTATACTCTAATCAAATTTCGTAACTTTATTTAAATTTGTTTCGTTTATTTATCCTACAACTTCAACGAACATCAACATCAGCCAAGTTCAAGTTCAACCTTCAACAACAACAACTTCTATTTTGTTGAAACGATCCTCAATCCACTTTATCATACAATACTGTAAAGATGACTACACAACAAGACATTCATGCCGCAGGTTCAGAAAACCGTCCTCCAATGTTAGAAAAAGGTGGTTATCTTCCATGGACGAGTCGTATGAAAAGATACATGAAAACCAAGCCTAATGGACAAGGTAGACTCTTGATCAAATCCTTAGAGGAAGGTCCATTCAAGCCTCGTCAGATTCAAGTCACAGCTGGGAATCCTGATGCAACACCTCGAATTGAAGCAACCTTCCGGACTCAAACGGAAGAGGAATACACATTGGCAGATTGGAAGCAAATCGAAGCAGATGACATGGCAATGCATTTAATTCAACTTGGTTTACCACAAGAAATATTCTGTGCTGTAGACAGTTGTGAAACTGCTCATGCAATGTGGGAACGAGTCAAAAGACTCTGTTATGGTACAGACATTGGTAAACAAGACGTGGAAAACAAGCTTCTGACCGAATGGGAGAAGTTCACATCCACACCAGCTGAACAGATTGAATCTTACTACACACGGTTTTGTACTCTAATGAATGAGTTGATCAGAAACAATTTGGCACCTAAACCAATTGTTCAAAACATCAAGTTCATCAACAACCTTCCAGAGGAATGGGGACGATATGTCACTATTGTCAACCAAACAAAGAACCTTCACGAGGTGAACTATGATCAACTCTATGACTTCCTAAAACAAAACCAAGCAGAGGCGAATGAAGTCAAAAAAGAGAAACAAGTAAAACAACAAGATCCTCTTGCACTCATAGTCCAAACACCTACACCTGCAACAGTTAATACACAACCCTCATCATCTTCATCCCAACAATTCATGAAACAACAATACAATCCTCAAACACCGTTCTATCCACAACAACAACAGGTAATCCCACAACAACAATACCCGCAACACCATGAACCAGATCTTAATGATCAAGATGAGTCAACTGCTGCTCTGACTCAAGCTTTTGCTTACCTAACAAAAGCATTCCAAGGACGCTACTCCACACCCACCAACAACAATCAACGAATCTCATCGAACACTCGCAACAAGCAAATTGCACAGCTGATGCGCGTGATGTGTCGTTGCGGTTTAGCAGTATTAATGCCTACTCAAGTTTTAAATTTATATTTAGCCGACTTATCAATAACACACACACTTAATGAGCAGTGTACCCGGTCAGTATGAATATAATGGTAAGTAGAGTGTCGATCACTAAGAGTGGAACATATTATCTAGTTATTCTAATCAGTATTTTAATATCCTAAGTTAGCTATACAACCTAATCTAACGCAAGGGGGTTCAGCCTGAGAGACTGGCACGGTTTGGTTATGATTAAATAGAAAACTAAACTAATGAGCACGAATCAGCGATTAGCACACACGTACACAGATAGATACTCGAGACAATAAGAAGACCTGTCCTGATAATTAAGTAGCTTGTCACTTGTTTTATTGCTAGTTTTATATGAAGTGTATATAATTAAACCTTTCACGTTGGCTCTAATCTTATCGGCGAGTAAACCCTTAATGATTACTTATGTCTATCCTATTTATTTAAGAGACGCTAAAACAAATAGGCGAGGAAGGGGCATGGCGACCTAAGCAATGCTCAGCTAGACACAGAGGTTATCAATGCACTAATAAAAGTCACCAAAGACATCAACATATAAATTTTAATTAATGGGAAAACAATATTAAGAGGAGTGCATGATTTTCCGTAGTCACATGACACAAGCCCATCAATCCTGATGAATTAAAGTGTACTAATACAATAAAACAAAACTACTTAATGAATTGAATACATGCAGGACCTTCTTACAGCTCTTGTATCTTCGTTTAGGTGTGTCTTGTGCTGCTTGGTCGTCTGAATTCGGCTCTAGGGTTTTATGGTCTTCGAAAGCTTAGTGTAAAGGATCCCAAAATTCGTCTGGCCTTGGGGTATTTATAGTTTCTGTCTCAGGGATAGATGCGGCGCATAGAATGAATAGATGCGGCGCATTGACTTAACTTCGCGTGGGGTCCAAGATTAATATATTCTGGAATATTCGTACACCGTCTTCAGATGCGGCGTATCTTGACTTTGTATGCGGCGCATGTACTTGGATTGTAACTTGTGAAATCTTGATAGTGATACGCCGTATGTTAGAAGTATATTGCGGCGTATCTGGAGTAGAACGAGCTTGATCTTATGGATTTCAGTAGGCTTTTGACATCTTGCTTGTTTTGCTCCATAATTAGTCCAAAATCGCCAAGTTTCACATAATGCTTGTTTTTACCTGAGAATTACTAAAGTAAACATTAACGTATCGATTCTCATAGATAATATAATAAAACAAGTCAAATAAATAGGATAAATGATGATAATAAAATGTACTTATTTGAGTTCATCAAATATCCCCCCACTTGAACTTTACTTGTCCCCAAGTAAACCTTAGAATTAATCGAATGAAAATGTATCCTAAAAGATATTAGGATTTATTTTTATATTTAAGCACGTATTCGTTTTGTCATAATCACACAACCAAACACTTAACGAAGTAGAAACCAAAATAATTTTTAATGTAAAACAATTCTAAATCGTTTAGTTGCTTAGTTGTGACGAATATTCTATCATAGGCTTGGCAAGTATACGCATCTCCCCCACTAAAGCCAAGGAATAACAAGTCTAAAGCGGTAAAAAGGGTTTTGAGGCTTAAGGGTTGATCATCCTTTTTAATCTCTATCGATCTCAAATTCCAGAAAAGGCGACAAAATCACAAATACATGATCGAATCCACGACCACGATACTTGCAATTGCTCAAATCCTTAACTCGAATAGGCTAAAGATAGGACCAAGTAATCTTCACCAATAATATTATATCAAAAAGGGCGACAAAATCATAAATACATAGCCGAATCCACGACTACGATACTTAAGATTGCTCAAATCCCTAATCTCAATAAATCAAAGGTTTGGATGAAGAATGATATAGGGTATGGATAATATTTGGGATACAAATTGGTGTAAAATAAAAAATAAACAAAACAGATAAATTAAAATCCTAAGTGTGGTTAATCACTTTCCCAACCATCCCATGAATAAGACTCATATCATTGAATAACTCACGCTTTAACACTTGAAACACACGCTTTAGGTAGACACGAATTATACTCAACAAGATCTCAATAAAAGAATAACCTTAGTTGGCGTTCCCATAACGGCCAACTCCCATTCAATCCATAAATATAATATACAACAACTAGTGGTGATATCTCCCACTTAATACAAAACTTTACATAAGTTGGTTAAAACGAACTTCCAACTTTTCCTTTTTCTTTTTCTTTTCTATTTTTTCGTTTTTTTCTTTTTTTTTTTTTTTTTTTTTTTTTTTTTTTTTTTTTTAAACTTTATATGTGTAAAATTTCACAACTTTTCTATCACTATTTTTCCGGATAATTTTTCCATACTCTTCATACTTTCAGAAATAACTGTAATAGTGAAAGTAGCAAACACACGAAAAATAAACTAATAGTTATACAATATTTACTTTTATGCCAATTACATTGTGCAATTTCCCGACCTAACCAAAGATAATGAATTACGCACGCGAACACAGGTAATGTAAGGAAACACACTTTGCCTAAAGCAATTAACCACGGATTTTAATCTACAGGGTAGGCTAAGGTGTAAGGGTGTATCGAAACATTATAACAAAAGTGTGAGAAACGAAAGGAATGGCTCTGAGGGTTTTTTAGGGGTATCTTATTCTAAAAGTGAGAGTAACAAAGGTTTTATACGGGGGTTAACTAACCAGTGTAGTTAGTTAATATCACATAACATATAAAGGCTATTTGGGTGTAATCCTAGAAATTTACTAATTTAGACAAGTCACTCCAATTATATAGATAATACTTATTATAGTAGTCTCGAATAGTATATGGTATGTGCTTATTCACATACCTTTTCTTGACCAAAACCGGACCTAAAAAGACCAAAAACTAACCAATTATGCCAAATATTTTGTGTTTTTGTGTTTTTGATTGTGCAAGGATGGATATTGCAAATTTGGACAAAAGACACGGAAAACCCGAGAGAGCGAGCACGAGATATGGAAAGGACTCAAAGCCGATGCCAGGAGAAACATGTTTGGCCAAAAGTCAAAAATCACCCTTAGATCTAATTTAGAAAATTAGCAAGTTCAGCCCTTAAATTTCAGAAATGACACAACAAGTCCCTATAATTTTTATACTTCAAATCCTAAATACAAAACTTTAACCCGGTTCTATAAAAACACCAACCCAACCCACCTTATAAACACAACCCAACCCATCCCATTTAGAAACCCAGCCCACTATCTAAAACCCAAGCCCATATCCCAAAACCCGATCCAATTTCCTTTTTACCCAGGGTCAAAGAAATAAAAACTAGTCAAAAAAAAAAAATAAATAAACACACATAAAAACCCGCGCTTCTCCTTTCCCTTTTACCCAGCCAAGATAAACCCTAAAATTCTTTACCGTACGTTTTCACCGAGATTAAGGGTATAAGCGTCTAATCATTGGCTTTCAGAAGTGTCAAACGCACGCATGGCTACGTGGCGGCATTTCATTGGACCGAACACCTCATGAAGATTGATCAAACGGTAGTTATTGCAAGATTGGTGCTCAAGGAAGATCTAAGGGTGAAGATTGGCTGAGGGAGCACACAGATTGCCAGCATGGCAAAAGCTAGAAGGTTCTCCTCTCGGCTATAAATAGAGGATTCATCTTCATTAGTGAGGAGTTAGTTTTTTTTAGTAAGGTTATGCTGTTGTTTTGTTTTCTTAAATGTAATTTCAATTTTTAATTGCAATCTCAAGCTTTCATCATGTAATTCAATTTTATTTAATGAAATATTAGCTTACTTTTTATTATAATTCGTGTTGTTTAATCTTCTCAAATTAGTTATTTTAAGCTTATTACTGTTTTATTCAAACTTTTATTAATCAAATATAATCAATCTGCCATAGTTGTTTAGCAATTCTAAAAAATATAAAAAAAATCAGAAAAATAAAGAAAAGAGAGAAAAAAAAAGTTTTCAATTACTTAAATTCGGCTTCAATAAGCCTTTTAATTTTAGAATAAGCTTATACAAGCTCTTATAGTTTTCTGTGAGCTTATTAGTTATCTTAAATCAGTTCAACTCTCTCAAATAATCAAAACGTCAAAAAGTCAACAAGCTCTCAATAAGCTACTAGCTTATCAGGAGGTGGTTCCAAGGTTTGGGTGCTATTTTGAGCTTATCTAAAGATAGGCTCAGTTCAAGTTACACCCCTGTTTAGCTGGGGTTAGTTTGTAAGTTTCATTTTAGATCAAATTCTATAGCTATTATTGTTGAACTGTTTATGATTGTCTACTTAGTGCTTAATATTGATTCTGCTTAATTTCATAGCTTATCTGCTTTTGATTTCTGTTTTTAGATTAGAAATAATCTAAACTATAATAAGGTAGTAAAAATTTGAGGTCTAAATTGGTTAGGTATAGTGTAAATTGCAAAAAGGCTATTGTTAAGGAGTGTTTGGTATATGTCAGTCCTAGCTTATTACTGTTGATCTGCAATAAGGTGAAAGTTGATCTAGCTTTGTTAAGGTGTTTTGAGCATAGATCAGTAGGTGTTTGAGTTATTATAGCTTACTATAAGTTTTTGGCCTTTTGGTAGAATTTTGAAAACATAATCTGTCCTAATAAGCTCAGCATAAGCTGAGCTTATCTGAAGTCCCCTTTTGGCATTTTTGAGGTGCTGTTAGGAGTTAAAGTCAGCTTGCATAAGCTGGTTTGGTTTGGAGTAGTATTGCACACTTTTGCGCCAAAATTTCCCACACTGCTATCTCAGATTGTTTAGTGTAGCCATTGAGTTTTCAGCGGCTGATCTGAGCTTCTCTGTGGCTTATTGAATTAAGCTTGAGACTTAATTTTTGGTTTATAAGTAGTTGATATATCAAGCATTAAGCTCAATATCTGGGATCGTGGTTTTTAGCTTATTAAGACAGCTTATTCACATCAGGAAATCAACCAAAAATCTGAACCTAGGTCTGCACAATGTTTGTCCACAAACACCAACTGATCTGGGTTTAATTCAGATCAGCAAATAAGCTAGTAAAGAGCTATAACTTTTGGGCATTTTTAGATTTTAAGCAGCTTGATATAGTAGCTTCTAGCCTATGATCTAGGATTCACCTTAGGAGCTTATTTGATAGCTTAATTGGAGTCTGAAAAGGTGCTGATCACCCATATTTGTCCTGTCCTAGTCTTAATCTGTTGAGCTATTATTTTGCTTATTCTGTGTGCTTATTTCATCATTTTTAGTTCCTTTAAGCTCCCAGTAGTTAGATAAACTAGTCCTGAGCTTTTGAGAATTTTTGGCTTTTGTTTTCTTATTTTGAGCTTATTCACTAAGTGCTTATTAGGCTGTTTAGCTTATTTTAGCTTATTCTGGTTCTGATTTTATTTTTCCTAGATTGCTTTTTTGATTTTAAGATTACTCAAAAATTTTCAGATTTTTCCAATTAGTTTTAATATTTTTAAATCATTTAATTAGTTTTAACTAGTTTTAAATTCATAAAAAAATATTAAAAAGTCAAAAAAAATATTTTTATTTTTCAAAAATTTTCTTTTATCATTTTTAATATAGGAAAAATTAATTTTAATTTTTAGGGCTTAAATTTTAGAAAATCATTTTTAATTACGTTTTTAAAATTACGTCGCGTACGTTTAATTTCCATTTTAGGATCGAATGCTTAGCTTAATTGTTCCATTAGCTTAGTTAGTTATTGTTATTTGTTATTTTAATATTCGTAGTGTAATCCAAATCAATCACTCACTTTTTCACATTCACTTCACGAATCACGATCCCGAATCACATATTCCATTCAATCTTCGTCGGGACAAACGACTCGGGTTTTGCATATTTCTTGTGCAATTCCTTAGACTATAAATTCGACTACATCAGTATACAAGCCAAGTTCTAAAGTTTACAAGTCACCAGCACACTAAAGTTTTAATATTTTTGAAAGAATAGAGTTATGTGTGCGGTTATGTAATTTAGACTTTAAACAAAAACATGCTAAAAATTTTAAATTTTGATATATTAAGCGCATTTTAAGCATATTTTGAAAAAGTTTAGGACAAGTAAGTGTTCTAATTCTCCAATCCCCCCACTTAAGTTAAACAACGTCCTCGTTGTTTGTGTCTAAGGTTAAAAACTGGAAAATAAAAGAATTAGAACAGAAAAACTCCCCTGAGATTTGCTCGGTATGATCCTCCATTATTCGTATAAGAGCAAAAATCAACTTTCTTGTGGATTAGAACGTTTAAGCTTCATAGTTGATGTATCCACAGAAATGCAGGAATCTATAATACCATTAAGACTTTAACACACCTGAGTTAAGAAGGTTCAAACTTGCATAATACATTAGTAGTTAGTAAAAATAAAACCTAAAAAAATTAAACTGTAAATCATCAGGTCAGTCTATACGCCGTATCTTATGGAAGAAGATACGCCGTATCGAGCCTGGAATAAATACGAATCAGAATAAAAGATGCGTCGCATCCTTAACCAGGGATGCGCCGCATTAAATAAACTGACAGAAAGTTTTAAAGTCAAAAATAAAAATGCAGAAAATAAAATAAGATATGACCAGTGCAGGTGATGCGTCGCATCTTATGATGGAGATGCGCCGCATCTTCTGCAGGTCTGACAGACTCGACACAGAACAGAAAAATAAAAATTTTATTTCCGGGTTGTCTCCCGGTCAGCACTTGTCTTTATTCCAGAGTCTTCAAGTTAGACTCACGTTCAGCTCCTTATTTTGTTCTAGCGAGATCTTCCATCTCAATCTCTCTCTTAGTTCCATATTCAAGTAACCAAACATTCTTTCCGCTAATTGGAACATCCTTGACACTAATCCGCCTCTAGTAGTTATTCCATTCTGGCCGTGCCTTTGGAACAAAACTCCTTTAATCACCTTCGACAATTGGTGCACCTCAATCGTCAATTCTCTAATCATATAGTTTTGTTCTTTCAGCAACAGTCCATTGATGAAAGTTTTGACCTCATGATGCTCCTTATCACATTCGTGGGCGAACTTAGATACAATCTCATCGGTTGTAAGTTTGATCCATGGTCCTCCGAACCAGCTTGGGAAAATATCAATCATGATTCCTGAAACACAAAACAAATAGGCTTCGAAGTAAAAATTTTCTAAGAGACAGGAAAGATGATTAGAATTTTCTCCGTTCGGGATAAATAAAAGTTACTGATATCTGAAGACGATGCGCCGTATCCTATATGTAGGATGCGCCGTATCTTATAATCGTTAAAAATAAATCAGACTTTTATTCAGAAAAGCAATACGCCGCTTATGAATTAGAATGCGCCGTATCTAGTTTAAATTATCAAAAATCGATTATATTTATTAAAATTAAATGCGTCGTATTAACAAAAGCTAATGCGCCGTATTTTCGTTACGTTTCAAAATACAAGATTTTTGATTTAGAAGATGCGCCGTATCGATAAAGATCGATGCGTCGCTTCTGTTTAATAATTCGAAAAACTGTTTTTAATTTAAATAGAAAATACGCCGTATCTGTTAAAACAGATGCGTCGTATGGCGTTAGGGTTTAGAAAAATTTCTTATTAAAAACAGAATACGCCGTATCTTGGGGAAAGATGCGTCGTACTCGAATTTATTAAACGCGTTGTATTTTATAAAAATTAAACGCAATACGCCGTATCTGTGAAAACAGATGCGCCGTATCGTTTGTATCAGCACAATACAACGATAGCAGAATGCAGAAAAATACAGAAAAGAAAAACAAAAATAAAAACAAACAAAAATTACAGAAAACAAACAAAAACAGAAAATATGCAAATTATACAATGAATGCAATCTATCTAATATATAACAGGGTTAGTGGTTAGAATCTAATAAAAAACTAAAAAGAAAAACCTAATTAAAATACTAATCAAATTAACAGATAATAACAATTCACTCCCCGGCAGCGGCGCCAAAAACTTGATGCGCGTGATGTGTCGTTGCGGTTTAGCAGTATTAATGCCTACTCAAGTTTTAAATTTATATTTAGCCGACTTATCAATAACACACACACTTAACGAGCAGTGTACCCAGTCAGTATGAATATAATGGTAAGTAGAGTGTCGATCACTAAGAGTGGAACGTATTATCTAGTTATTCTAATCAGTATTTTAATATCCTAAATTAGCTATACAACCTAATCTAACGCAAGGGGGTTCAGCCTGAGAGACTGGCACGGTTTGGTTATGATTAAATAGAAAACTAAACTAATGAGCACGAATCAGCGATTAGCACACACGTACACAGATAGATACTCGAGACAATAAGAAGACCTGTCCTGATAATTAAGTAGCATGTCACTTGTTTTATTGCTAGTTTTATATGAAGTGTATATAATTAAACCTTTCTCGTTGGCTCTAATCTTATCGGCGAGTAAACCCTTAATGATTACTTATGTCTATGCTATTTATTTAAGAGATGCTAAAAAAAAATAGGCGAGGAAGGGGCATGGCGACCCAAGCAATGCTCAGCTAGACACAGAGGTTATCAATGCACTAATAAAAGTCACCAAAGACATCAACATATAAACTTTAATTAATGGGAAAGCAATATTAAGGGGAGTGCATGATTTTCCGTAGTCACATGACACAAGCCCATCAATCCTGATGAATTAAAGTGTACTAATACAATAAAACAAAACTACTTAATGAATTGAATACATGCAGGACCTTCTTACAGCTCTTGTATCTTCGTTTAGGTGTGTCTTGTGCTGCTTGGTCGTCTGAATTCGGCTCTAGGGTTTTATTGTCTTCGAAAGCTTAGTGTAAAGGATCCCAAAATTCGTCTGGCCTTGGGGTATTTATAGTTTCTGTCTCATGGATAGATGCGGCGCATAGAATGAATAGATGCGGCGCATTGACTTAACTTCACGTGGGGTCCAAGATTAATATATTCTGGAATATTCGTACACCGTCTTCAGATGCGGCGTATCTTGACTTTGTATGCGGCACATGTACTTGGATTGTAACTTGTGAAATCTTGATAGTGATATGCCATATGTTAGAAGTATATTGCGGCGTATCTGGAGTAGAACGAGCTTGATCTTCTGGATTTCAGTAGGCTTTTGACATCTTGCTTGTTTTGCTCCATAATTAGTCCAAAATCGCCAAGTTTCACATAATGCTTGTTTTTACTTGAGAATTACTAAAGTAAACATTAACGTATCGATTCTCATAGATAATATAATAAAACAAGTCAAATAAATAGGATAAATGATGATAATAAAATGTACTTATTTGAGTTCATCAACAACCAAGTTTCAACATGGGTCAGCAAGGACAGATGGTTGGGGGATATGGGAATCAGCAGGGATATGCTCCAAGATATCAGATGGGTAATCAGAATGTAGGGCAGTATGTTGGTAATCAGATGGGTCAGTTTGCAGGGAATCAGATGGGTACAACTGTTGGTAATCAAAGGGGTCAGAATGCTGGGAATCAGTTTGGGAATGTTGCTGCTCAGGGAGCTGGGAATATGAATCAGGGTAATGTGATGAAATGCTTTAACTGTCAGGGTATTGGTCACATGGCTAGGAACTGTCCCAACAAGCCGAATAAGAGGGATCCAGCGTATTTGCAGAAAGCATTAATGTTGGCACAGAAGGAAACGGCTGGGCTTCAGTTGAGTGCAGAAGAGAATGACTTCATGGCTATTATGGATAATTCTGAAGATCAAGAGGACATCAATGCAAACTGCATTTTTATGGCTAATCTCCAGGAGGCAAAGTACGTCACGGATTCGGAAGCACCTCCTGCTTTTAACACAAATGCGGTTTCTGAGGTACAACCATATGCTACATGTCACAATAATGAAATGTTTGATATGTCACCTCAAAATGAACAGCATCCTGAGACTCCTAATCTCATTTACGATACATATATGGACGAACCAAGTTGTAGTAATACTAATTTGGTAACTCCAGATATGGATCCTAATGAAGAATTCGAGTCACAGCATACTGATAATGATGAGGAAACACGTGCTATGTTTGAATCATTATTGCAAAATTGTAGTATGGAAATAGAAAAGGTCAAAAAGATTAATCGCGATGTTAAGGCTGCGAATGCAATATTGACCATTGAGCTTGAGAGTTATAAGGAAAATGCAAGAGCTTTTGATTTTAATAACAAGCGACAGTCAGAACTTGAAGTTAGTTTAAGAGATTCTGAGTTAAGAGAGAAAAGTTTGCAAATAAAATTTGACACTCTCGATGTTAATTTGAATTTGCAAATCAAATCTCTTAACAAAGATATTTATGAACTAACCAACCAGCTTTCAACACAAAATTCAACTTATTCCAATCTTGAAAAAGAAAAGAAGGAGTTGAATGAAAGGTTTTCAAAACGTGAAAATGATCTTCTTAAAGAGATTACTGACAAAAAAGAAATCATTGCAAAGTTGGAAGATTTACTTGTAAAAACGGGACATTCTGCACAAACAATTAATTTGTTAATAAACGATAAAAAACCCGATTTTACATATAATGAAGAAAGTGGCTATCGGTTATGAAAATCCTTATTATCTCAAGAAAGCTTAGAAAGAACAGAATGTGTTATATGATGGTACTCTTATAAATGATAAACATGATCCTATAAAGGTTCATGATTCTGATGAAACGATCAAGCTTGCTCAGAAGAGTAGAATTAAAATGAAACAAATGAACCCAGAAATTAAACCAATAGACTATAACCAACTCAACATAGACTATGGCGTTCATTTAGTTCCAAAAGAGTCACCAATGTTTTTCAAACAACCAGTGGCTGTCGCAAAACGAATATTTGTCTCAAAACATTTGTCTAACATCGAACAAATGGCATCTAAAAACACTTGTGAAACAAGTGCAGCTAGACTATATTTGGTTGATCTTAAACAGAGAATTGAAACACTTCAAAGTATTATGGCATCCAAAACAAACAGTAACAACAAAGACTGGTTTTCAAGTTTTCATTCTGAACTAAAAACGATGTTTAAAAATTACATTAATCCACATATTGCTGCAATCTATGCGGTTGTTCAAAATGTGGAACACAATCTTTTGAAAGAGTCAGCAGAATTCGTTAAGGACCACAAATCCTTAGTGAAGGAAGCTAATGAATACTTGGAACGCATAATGATTTTGGAAAAACAAAATGACTCTCTCTCCTTTGAAGCTCTATCGACCGACATTATGTCTATTATTTACCAAACATATTCTGTTGAGGATGATGAACGACTTCGAGCTGAGACTTCCGAAATTGTTGTAAAATATGAAAAAGCACTTGCCAAAATTGAAAAACAAAATATTACATATTTTAAACAACTTGATACGAAAAAGGAAGAATGCAAGTATGACAAATTGTCGTATGAGCGCTCTTATAAAAACATGCAAGGTCAAATTGATTTTTTGAAGTCTCAGCTTGCAAGTCAAAAAGGGCAGGGTGAGGAAACTACGGGTATTGCACCATCAACCCCCTTGCCTAATGAGAAACAAAAAGAGAAAGCAGTTGTCCAAACATCAAATGTAATAGCGCCTGGCCTTTATAGGATTAGTTCCACTACTGCGTCTGCCTCTACATCTAAAACATATAGGGCGATAGACAAAAGTAAGCAAGATAATCCAAATGAGACTAGGAATGCTACAACAACATCTCAGGACAACAACAAAAATTCTAATGAGTGTGCCTTACCTTCTACAGGATTAGAAAGCAACTCTAGGAGCAAAAGACAGTCTAGGAGCAATAACAAGAAACCTAGTGTCTCGCCTGTTTCTGAGAGTGCATGCAAGAAAGTAGAAGAACACCATAGGAATTTACCGCTTTCCAAGAAGAAACATGTATCATCTAGTTGTAATGTTAAGACTCCTGTTTCTAATGCATGTAATGATTCTGATTGTTTAATGCAAAAGAAATCTTTGTCTAAAAATGCTTGTGATGATAATGTTTCTAATAATGTGAAAAACAATGATATGCCTGAACAGAAAAAGGTTCCTTTAGTAACTAAGGCTAAGTCTAGATATATTTGAAGACTTATTGCAAAAGCTAGGAAAACCACTAGCAGCCTATTACCTAAGGATCACACCAAGTTTTGTGATTGGAAACCAACAGGTAGAAAGTTTGCACTTAAGAATGGCACATTAGAAATAGTTCCCAATGCATCTAAGGAAACCAGTTCTAAGTGTAATTCACCTGTTTCATCTAACCCACTGGAACTAAATGTTAAACGGTTTCCATATACAAAATCCTCTGTTCTTTGCAGGTCATTGAAATTTGTCTTTGGATCGTCGACTCGGGTTGCTCCAAGCACATGACCGAGAATTTGAAGCTGCTGATCAATTTTGTGTGGCAGTTCATGGGGACTGTACGGTTTGTGAATGATCATGTTGCAGCTATTCTGGGTTATGGAGATCTTCGGTTTGGAAACTACTTGATCACTCGGGTTTACTATGTCGAAGGGTTGGGACACAATCTGTTCTCCGTCGGGCAGTTTTGTGATGCAGATTTAGAGGTTGCGTTTAGGAGAAACACTTGCTTTGTTAGAAATTTGGTGGGGAATGATCTCTTAATTGGGAATCGTGGCACCAATCTCTATGCAATTGACATAAACCAAATGGCCTCTTCATCACCTATTTGTCTCATGAACAGGGCAGGCGAAACAAAATCTTGGTTGTGGCATAGACATTTGTCCCATCTGAACTTTGACACAATCAACAAGCTTGCCAAAGACAACAACGTCTCCGGTCTTCCTAAATTCAAATACACCAAAGAACACCTACGTCCATCATGTGAGCAAGGAAAGAGCAAAAGAGCAACATTCAAACCTAAACCCGTACCTAGTTCGGTTGATAGGTTGCATTTGTTGCACATGGACTTATGTGGCCCAATGAGAGTTCAAAGCATAAATGGGAAAAAGTATATTCTTGTAATTGTTGACGACTATTCAAGATATACATGGGTAAAGTTTTTGAGATCAAAAGACGAAGCACCAGGCACCATCATCACCTTTCTGAAGCGTATTCAAGTTCTACTTCAAGCTCCAGTTAGGATAGTAAGAACGGACAATGGCACGGAATTTGTAAATCAGGAGTTAAGAACGTTCTTTGAAGAAACTGGTATTACACAACAGACATCAGCTGTCAGAACTCCACAGCAGAATGGAGTAGTTGAAAGAAAAACAGAACTCTTGTGGAAGCTGCTCGCACAATGCTGATTTATTCCAGTGCTCCGTTATTCTTATGGGCTGATGCTGTTTCTACTGCTTGTTTTACTCAAAACCGATCCCTAATCCATCCAAGATTCAATAAAACCCCATATGAACTTGTCAACAACCGAAAACCCGATATCTCTTACCTACATGTATTTGGTGCTTTATGTTATCCAACTAATGACAGAGAAGATTTGGGAAAGTTGAAGGCTAAGGGTGATATTGGAATCTTCATTGGTTATTCTGAAAACTCGAGGGCATTCAGGGTGTATAACAGGAGAACGGAAAAGATCATGGAGACGATGAATGTGAAGTTTGATGAAATTTCACAAATGGCTTCTGAGAGACTCGCTCTAGAACCCGCGCTTAACCCGATGACTTCCGGACATATCAGTTCGGGACTCGTACCTCAAGGAGCTCAATCAATTCATGACGAACAACCCACAACTCAAGAACTAGATAATTTCTTCGAGTTCATGTACGATGAATACTATGGTGGCGCTTTGAAAAATGCATCTAACCAACATTCCGCTGCACCCACTCAACATCAACAACCACCACCACCTCCACCAAATCCAGATGCATCCACAACATTCGAAGCTGGCGCACCAACTCCCTCAACATCAACATCATCTACATTTACTCCACTATCTCCAGTAATTGAAATTGTTCTCCCAAGAATTGATGAGCAAGAACAAAATAATGCTGTGTTAGACGAAGAAACCTTTGAAAACCCATTTGGAACGGAATCTGCTGAATCATCTTCCAGATTACATGAACCGTCCAACACGCATTCATTCGGTCCAAGGTACCCTTTAACACTACAGTGGACAAAAGACCATCCGATAGAACAGGTTATTGGTGAACCCTCAAGACCAATTCAGACGAGAAAACAATTAAACACCGGTTGCGACATGTGCATCTATGTCTGCTCAGTCAGTCTCATAGAACCTAAGAACATTCGGGAAGCAATGGCAGATAATGCCTGGATTGAAGCGATGCAGGAATAACTTCTTCAATTTCAAATCCATGACACCTGGGATTTAGTTCCAAGACCAATTGACAAACTAGTCATTGATCTTAAGTGCTTATGGAAAAACAAAAAGGATGAAGAAATGACTGTAATTCGCAACAAAGCTCGTCTGGTGGCAAAGGGATACAGACAGGAAGAAGGGATAGATTTTGAAGAGTCATTCGCACCAGTTGCAAGGCTTGAAGCAGTCAGGATCTTCTTAGCTTATGCGGCTCACAAGAACATCACAGTTTATCAGATGGACATCAAGACGGCATTCTTGAATGGATTTCTGAAAGAAGAAGTATATGTGAGTCAGCCAGACGGTTTCGTTGACAAAGATCATTCGGAATACGTCTACAAGCTCAAGAAGGCAATCTATGGTTTGAAACAAGCCCCACGGGCGTGGTATGACGAGTTATCATCTTTCTTGTTGTCAAATAATTTCACCAAAGGAACAATTGATCCAACCTTGTTTACAAGAAAATACAAAAATGATATTTTGATTGTTCAGATTTACGTGGACGACATAATATTTGGGTCCACTAATCCGACACATTCAAAACATTTTGAAAATCTCATGAAAAGCAAATTCGAAATGTCCATGATGGGTGAATTAAAATTCTTTTTAGGCTTACAAATTCGTCAATCCCCACGTGGTATTTTTCTTAATCAAGCTAAATATACAATTGAGATTTTGAAAAAACATGGAATGGACAATTGTGACTCTGTTGGTACTCCAATGGTCACTTCACCCAAGATAGGCGCTGACCTAAATGGGAAACCCATGGATCCGAAGAAATATCGGAGCATGATTGGGTCTCTCATGTACCTAACTGCAAGCCGACCAGATATTCATTTTGCTGTTTGCTTACTTGCACGGTTTCAGGCAAGGCCTACCGAACTTCACCTCCAAGAGGTTAAACGGATCTTTCGATACCTTCGAAGAACCATTAACATGGGTCTTTGGTATCCGAAGGATTCGGAGTTTACACTAATAGCATTTTCAGATGCAGACCATGCCGGTTGCCAAGTTACAGCCAAGAGTACATCAGGCGAAGCGCAATTTCTGGGAAAAAAGCTAGTAGGCTGGTCCTCAAGGAAACAAGACTGCACTGCTTTATCAACAGCAGAAGCCGAGTATGTGTCTCTATCTGCGTGTTGTGCCCAAGTTCTATAGATGAGGACACAACTCACAGATTATGGTTTCTCTTTCGACCGCATACCTTTGTATTGCGACTCGAAAAGTGCCATAGCCATCTCGTGCAACCCAGTGCAACACTCCAAGACCAAGCATATTAGAGTCCGCTATCACTTCATAAAAGAGCACGTTGAAGAGGGTACTGTTGAATTGTTTTTCGTGAAGACTGAATACCAACTCGCTGATCTATTTACTAAGGCCCTCCCAAAAGAGCGGTTTGAAAACTTAGTTCGTCGAATTGGAATGCGAAGCCTAACTCCAGAAGAGTTAGAAAGTCTCCTCGAATCTTCTTGATTTATATCAACTAGCTTCGCATGTAAATATCTTTGTAAATATATACTTGTTAAAATCTATACTGTAAATATAGAAAATTTCAAAAAGACATAATATATATATATATATATATATATATATATATATATATATATATATATATATAAATCTCAAAAACCAAAAAATATTCTTCTCACGACATGTCTCTCGTATAATCGATTTTCTGTACGTATCTAGTAATGTCATTCAACAATGATACGGGCATGTACAGATGCTTGAGCGAGAGTTCTTTTTTATGTTTTTCTAAAACATGTCGTTTCTCAAATTTTCTTCATTACGGCTTTCGTGCATTTCAGTACGAAACCCGCGCTACATTGAATGACTTCTGATTATTTCCGATCAGGACTCGCAATGTTAATGGCAAAAAGCTAAACCAGTGAGCACTTAATCAAAATTGTTTCAAAAAGATTTTTCTCACGACATGTCTCTCGTATAATCGATATTCTGTACGTATCTGGAAATGTCATTCAACAATGATACGGGCATGTACAGATGCTTGAGCGAGAGTTCTTTTTTATGTTTTTCTAAAACATGTCGTTTCTCAAATTTTCTTCATTACGACTTTCGTGCATTTCAGTACGAAACCTGTTAGCATTTATTTTATAAATGCAAAAGTGATGGTCATTAGTTTTTATGTCTTAAGTGTGTCATGTAATATGTAGTTAAAGTAGTGGGCTTGTAGCATTAGTTTATTAGTGTTACAAATGTATAAGTGTAATGTTTTAATCAAGCCCACTACAAGGTCCAATAGAAAGCCCACCAAAGCCTTTTGGTTGGCTGTGAACACAACAAAACCACGCACACACACACTCTTATCAGTGTGTCTCATTTGTATGAAAGAGAGTGTGTGTGTGTAACCTTGTCATTGTTTATTTCCTTTTCACTAAAGCTAATAAACCTTTGACTGAAATTAGCCTATGATCCATACTACTCTTTCTTGTTCTTAATATGTATATGTGAGTCATCATTGTGTTCTAGTGTGTTGTGTGATAAAGAGGAAAGCTCTCGGTTCATCTTCTCCAAGTGAAGTCGAGTGTTACAAGTGGTTTCAAGAGCCAAGCTTTAAGGTAGGAGCTTCTTCATTTTTATGCTTGATCCTATAGTTTAAAACACCCATTGTTATTGTTTCTTTAACTAGAAAAATAACACTTTGTGTTTTTACTCCATTCGATCCACATAAAAATCAAGAAACTTGTGTTTGTTTTGTGGTTATACGATTTGTTTCTTGTGAAATTTATCAGTTTTCACTCGAGTACAAGTTGTGAAAGTTTGGATTTGGTTTGTTCTTCATCTTCTAGATCGACAAGAATCAAATAACAATTCTTGTATAAGAATTGTTTTGATTATTTTAAGTGATAAAAGGTGAATTATTGAAGTTAGTAGAAGTTAGTAAAAGTGGCAGAAAGTTTACTGAGAAGCATGGAGAAGTGCATGGGCTAGTAGCTAAAAAACAAAAAGTGGGTGAGATTTGGTCAAAAGTTGCGTTTTATCGCAATTGAAGAAGTTCAGACGGGTTATCGCAATTCATAGTGATTATCGCAGTTCTTGTATTAGAATTGCGATAGGTATCGCAATTTGCCTTATCGCATTTGGCCATTATCGCAGTTGTCCATCGCATTTGGCTTATCGCATTTGGCTATCGCATTTGGGTCTATCGCAATTGTCGCTAATCAGACCTATCGCAGTTGACCTCAGACATAGTTATCGCAGTTGAGCTTTTGTTAGTGTCATCCGATATCTGACCCAACTGCGATATCGGACAAAACACCAATTGCGATATCGGACAAAACTAACTTTTCAGTATTGTCATCTTCAGTCCCTGTACTTTCTAGCAGCCTTTGGGAACTTCCAGAATTGGCAGTTTTGGCCCTCGTACTTCTGTGAAACTTCAAAAGGTCATAACTTTTGAACCGTAACTCCGTTTTCAGCGAAACACCTGTCAAAATGACCGTGAGAACGAGGAGAATGACACGTTGAATAATTTATTCATTCAACCCAAGTTTCGAGGCCTAAAAACGCTCCAGAAGGAAGTTATTGAGTTTCTAAGTTTTCAGACCAAAATTCCACCGTAACAAAGCTTCACAACAACAACAACCAAGTTCAACCGTCAACAACAACGTCTCCTACTTTGTTGCAAAGATCCTAAATCCACTTTATCATACATTATATTTTAAAGATGACTACACAACAAGACATTCATGCCGCAGGTTCAGAAAACCGACCTCCAATGTTAGAAAAAGGTGGTTACCTTCCATGGACGAGTCGTATGCTTCGATATATGAGATCCAAACCTAATGGAAAAGGTATACTCTTGGTTAACTCCGTAAAAGAAGGTCCATTCAAGCCTGGTAAGATTGAAGAAACAGCTGGAAACCCTACTGCAGAACCTCCCGTTGATCCAACGTACAGAACCAAAGAGGAATCGGATTACACTGAAGCAGATTGGAAGCAAATTGAAGCTGATCACCTAGCAATGCATCTAATCCAACACGGTTTACCACAAGAAATATTCTGTGCTGTAGATAGCTGTCAAACTGCCAAAGAAATGTGGGATCGAGTTAGACGTCTTTGTCATGGTACAAAAATTGGCATTCAAGACATGGAAAACAAGCTTCTGACTGAATGGGAGAAGTTCACAGCAACACGAGCTGAACAGATTGAATCTTACTACACACGGTTTTGTACTCTCATGAATGAGTTGATCAGAAACAATTTGTCGCCTAAACAAATTGTTCAAAACATCAAGTTCATAAACAACCTTCCAGAAGAATGGGGACGATATGTTACTATTGTCAACCAAACACAAGACCTTCACAAGGTGAACTATGATCAACTTTATGATTTTCTCAAACAAAACCAAGCAGAGGCAAATGAAGTCAGAAAAGAGAAGCAAGCAAAACAACAAGATCCTCTTGCACTCATAGTCCAATCACCTACACCCGCAACAGTCAGTGCACAACCATCATCATCATCATCCACTCAGCAATTCATGCAACAACAGTATATTCCACAATCACCATTCTACCCACAACAACAACAGGTAATCCCACAACAACAATACTCGCAACACCCAGATCAACATGATCAGGATGAGTCAACTGATGCCTTGTCTCAAGCTTTTGCTTACCTATCAAAAGCATTCCAAGGACGTTACTCCACACCCACCAACAACAATCAACGAATCTCATCGAACACTCGCAACAAGCAGATTGCACAGCCGAGTTTCAACATGGGACAGCAAGGACAGATGGTTGGGGGATATGGGAATCAGCAGGGATATGCTCCAAGATTTCAGATGGGTAATCAGAATGCAGGGCAGTATGTTGGTAATCAGAGGGTACAGAATGCTGGGAATCAGTTTGGGAATGTTGCTCAGGGAGCTGGGAATAGAAATCAGGGAAATATGATGAAGTGCTTCAACTGTCAGGGTATTGGTCACATGGCTAGGAACTGTCCAGACAAGCCGAATAAGAGGGATCCAGCGTATTTGCAGAAAGCATTAATGTTGGCAAACAAGGAAACGGCTGGGCTTCAGTTGAGTGCAGAAGAGAATGACTTCATGGCCATTATGGATGCTTCAGAAGATCAAGAGGACATCGATGCAAACTGCATTTTTATGGCAAATCTCCAGGAGGCAAAGTACGACACAGACTCAGAAGCACCTCCTGCTTTTGACACTAATGCGGTTTCTGAGGTACAACCATATGCTACATGTCACAATAATGAAATATTTGATGTTTCACCTCAAAATGAACAGTATCCTGAGACTCCTAATCTCATTTACGATACATATATGGACGAACCAAGTTGTAGCAATACTAATTTGGTAACTCCAGATATGGATCCTAATGAAGAATTCGAGTCACAACATACTGATAATGATGAGGAAACACGTGCTATGTTTGAATCATTATTGCAAAATTGTAGTGTTGAAATAGAAAAGGTCAAAAAGGTCAATCGCGATGTTAAGGCCGCGAATGAAAAATTGACCACTGAGCTTGAGAGGTATAAGGTGAATGCAAGAGCTTATGATTTTCATAACAAAAAACAGTCAGAACTTGAGGTTAGCTTAAAAGAGTCTGAGTTAAGAGAAAAACGTTTACAAATCAAATTTAACACTCTAGATGTTAATTTGAATAACCAAATCAAATCTCCAAAAAAGGAAATTTCTGAACTAACCAACCAGCTTTCAAAACAAAAATCAACTTATTCCAATCTTGAAAAAGAAAAGAAGGAGTTGAATGACAGGTTTTCAAAACGTGAAAAGGATCTTCTTAAAGAGATCAATGACAAAAAGGAAAACCATTGGAAAGTTGGAAGATTTACTTGTAAAAACGGGTCATTCTGCACAAACGATTAATTTGTTAATAAATGATAAAAACCCGATTTTACATACGCTAAAGAAAACGGCTATCGGTTGTGAAAACCCTTATTATCTCAAGAAAGCTCAGAGTGAACAGAATGTGTTATATAATGGTAGTGTGCTAAATGATAAACATGATCCGATTGAAATTTATGATTCGGATGAAACGATTGAGCGTACTGAAAAGAGACGAGTCAAAATGAGACAAATGAACAGGGAAATTAAACCAATTGATTATAACAAGCTTAATAAAGATTCTGGTGTTCATCTTGTTAAAAAAGAGTCACAATTGTTTTTTCAAAGACCAGTGGTCTTCACAAAACAAAAGGCTGTTTCAAAACATCTGCCTAACATCGAACAAATGGCATCTAAAAACACTTATGATTCAAGTGCAGCTAGACTATATTTGGTCGATCTTAAACAGAGAATTGAGAAACTTCAACGTATTGTGGCTTCCAAAATTAACAATAACAAGTTTGAATGGTTTCCGGGTGTTCAGGATGAACTGAAAAAGATTTTTGAAGAGGAAATTAATCCACATGTTACTGCAATCTATGCGGTTGTTCAAAATGTGGAAAATAATCTTTTGAAAGAGTCAGCAGAATTTGTTAAGGACCATAAATCCTTAGTGAAGGAAGCAAATGAATACTTGGAACACATAAAAGTTTTGGAACATCAAAATGACTCTCTCTCTTTCGAAGCTCTATCGACCGATATCATGTCTATTATTTTCCAAACATATTCTGTTGAGGATGATGAAATACTTCGAGCTGAGACTTCTCAAATTGTTGAAAAATATGAAAAGGCGCTTTTGAAACTTGAAAAACAAAATTGCACATATTTTAAACAACTTGATACAAAAAAGGAAGAATGCAAGTATGACAAATTGTCGTATGAGCGCTCTTACAAAAATATGCAAGATCAAATCAATCTTTTGAAGTCTCAGCTTGCAAGTCAAAAAAGGCAGGGTGAGGAAACTACGGGTATTGCACCATTAACCCCTTTGCCTAATGAGACACAAAAAGAGAAAGCTGTTGTCAAGAACACTAATGTAATAGCACCTGGCCTTTATAGGATTAGTCCCACTACTGCGTCTACCTCTAAACCTAAAACATCTAGGGCGTTAGACAAAAGTAAGAACGATAATCCAAATGAATCTAGGAATGCTACAACATCTCAGGACAACATCATAAATTCTAATGAGTGTGCCTTACCTTCTACAGGATTAGAAAGCACCACTAGGAGCAAGCGAAAGTCTAGGAGCACTATCAAGAAATCTAGAGTATCGCCTGTCTCTGATAGTGAATGCAAGGAAGTAGAAGAACACCCTAGGAATTTAAAGCTTTCAAATAAGGAACAAATATCATCTGGATGTAATGTAAAGACCAGTGTTTTGAATGCATGTAATGAATCTGTTTGTTTAATGCAAGAAAAATCTTTGTCTGAAAATGCTTGTGATGATATTGTTTCTGATAATGAGAATGATAAGCCTGAACAGAAAGATGTTCCTACTCGAATTAGTGCTAAGACTAGATACCTTAACAGTCTCATCGTTGTATCTAGGACCATATCTAGTACTCTATTGCCCAGGGACTATCTTAAGCTGTGTGCATGGAAACCAACTGGTAGAAAGTTTACACGTAAGAATGGCAAACAAAAAGTTGTTCCCTTAGAACAAAATTAAACCATCTTTGTGTATGTGGTTCATGTGTTACCCCTAACCCATGGAACCAAATGAAATACGGTTTCCAAATGCAATTGTTTTCTGTTCATGGCAGGTTATCGAAATATGTCTTTGGATCGTAGACTCGGGTTGCTCCAAGCACATGACCGGGAATCTGAAGCTGCTGATCAACTTTGTATGGCAGTTCATGGGGACTGTACGGTTTGGGAATGATCACGTTGCAGCTATTCTGGGTTATGGTGATCTTCAGTTTGGGAATTACTTGATCACACGAGTCTACTATGTCGAAGGGTTGGGACACAATCTGTTCTCTGTCGGACAGTTTTGTGATGCAGATTTAGAGGTTGCTTTTAGGAGAAACACTTGTTTTGTCAGGAATTTGGTGGGAAATGATCTCTTAATTGGGAATCGTGGCACCAATCTCTATGCAATTGACATAAACCAAATGGCCTCTTCATCTCCGATTTGTCTCATGACCAGGGCAGGTGAAACAAAATCCTGGTTATGGCACAGACGTTTGTCCCATCTGAACTTTGACACGATCAACAAGCTTGCCAAAGACAACATCGTCTCCGGTCTTCCTAAATTCAAATACACCAAAGAACACCTATGTCCATCATGTGAGCAGGGAAAGAGCAAAAGAGCAACATTTAAACCTAAACCCGTACCTAGTTCGGTTGACAGGTTGCATTTGTTGCACATGGACTTATGTGGCCCGATGAGAGTTCAAAGCATAAATGGGAAGAAGTATATTCTTGTAATTGTTGACGACTATTCAAGATATACATGGGTAAAGTTTTTGAGATCTAAAGATGAAGCACCAAGCACCATCATCGCCTTTCTGAAGCGGATTCAAGTTCTACTTCAAGCTCCAGTTAGGATAGTTCGAACGGATAATGGCACAGAATTTGTCAATCAGGAGTTAAGAACATTCTTTGAAGAAACTGGTATTACTCACCAGACATCAGCTGTTAGAACTCCACAGCAGAATGGGGTAGTTGAAAGAAGGAATAGAACCCTTGTAGAAGCTGCTCGCACCATGCTGATTTATTCCAGTGCTCCATTATTCTTATGGGCTGATGCTGTTTCAACTGCTTGTTTTACTCAAAACCGATCCCTAATCCATCCAAGATTCAATAAAACCCCATACGAACTTGTCAACAACAGAAAACCGGATATTTCTTATCTTCATGTATTTGGCGCTTTATGCTATCCTACAAATGACAGGGAAGATCTGGGTAAGTTGAAGGCTAAGGGTGATATTGGAATCTTTATGGGTATTCTGAAAACTAGAGGGCATTCAGGGTGTATAATAGGAGAACGAAAAATATCATGGAGATGATGAACGTGAAGTTTGATGAAATTTCACATATGGCTTCTGAGAGACTCGCTCTAGAACCCGCGCTTAACCCGATGACTTCCGGACATATCAGTTCGGGACTCGCACCTCAAGGAGCTCAATCAATTCATTCAGAACAACCCACAACTCAAGAACTGGATAATTTCTTCGAGTTCATGTACGATGAATACTATGGTGGCACTTCGAAAAATGCATCTAACCAACATTCCGCTGCAACCACTCAACATCAACAACCACCACCACCTCCACCAAATCCAGATGCATCCACAACATTTGAAGCTGGCGCACCAACTCCCTCGACATCATCATCATCTACATCTACTCCAGCAACTCCGTTCATTGAAATTGTTCTGCCAAGAATTGATGAGCAAGAACCAAATAATGTTGTGTTAGACGAAGAAGTCTTTGAAAACCCATTTGGAACGGAATCTGGTGAATCATCTTCCAGATTGCATGAACCGTCTAACATGCATTCCAACAGTCCAAGGTACCCTTCAACATTACAGTGGACAAAAGACCATCCGATTGAACAGGTTATTGGTGAACCCTCAAGACCAATTCAGACGAGAAAACAACTTCACACCGATTGCGACATGTGCATCTATGTCTGCTCAGTCAGTCTCATAGAACCTAAGAACATTCGGGAAGCAATGGCAGATAATGCCTGGATTGAAGCGATGCAGGAGGAACTTCTTCAATTTCAAATCCATGACACCTGGGATTTAGTTCCAAGACCAATTGACAAACTAGTCATTGATCTTAAGTGGTTATGGAAAAATAAAAAGGATGAAGAAATGACTGTGATTCGCAACAAGGCTCGTCTGGTGGCAAAGGGATTCAGACAAGAAGAAGGAATAGATTTTGAAGAGTCATTCGCACCGGTTGCAAGGCTTGAAGCTGTCAGGATTTTCTTAGCTTATGCCGCTCACAAGAACATCACGGTTTATCAGATGGACATCAAGACGGCTTTCTTGAATGGAACTCTGAAAGAAGAAGTGTATGTGAGTCAACCAGACGGTTTCGTTGACAAAGCTCATCCGGAATACGTCTACAAGCTAAAGAAGGCAATCTATGGTTTGAAACAAGCCCCACGGGTGTGGTATGACGAGTTATCATCTTTCTTATTGTCAAATAATTTCACCAAAGGAACAATTGATCCGACCTTGTTTACAAGAAAATACAAAAATGATATTGTGATTGTTCAGATTTATGTGGACGACATAATTTTTGGGTCCACTAATCCGACACATTCAAAACATTTTGAAAATCTCATGAAAAGTAAATTCGAAATGTCCATGATGGGAGAATTAAAATTCTTTTTGGGTTTACAAATTCATCAGTCCCCGCGTGGTATTTTTCTAAATCAGGCTAAATATACAATTGAGATTTTGAAAAAACATGGTATGGATAATTGTGACTCTGTTGGTACTCCAATGGTCACTGCACCAAAAATTGGCGCTGACCTATATGGGAAACCCATGGATCCGAAGAAATATCGGAGCATGATTGGTTCTCTCATGTACCTAACTGCAAGCCGACCAGATATACATTTTGCTGTGTGTTTATTAGCACGGTTTCAAGCAAGGCCTACCGAACTTCACCTCCAAGAGGTTAAACGGATCTTTAGATACCTACGAAGAACCATTAACATGGGACTTTGGTATCCGAAGGATTCGGAGTTTACACTAATTGCCTTTTCAGATGCCGATCATGCTGGATGCCAAGTAACAGCGAAAAGTACATCAGGCGGAGCGCAATTTCTGGGAGAAAAGCTAGTAGGCTGGTCGTCAAGAAAACAAGATTGCACTGCTTTATCAACAGCAGAGGCCGAGTATGTGTCTCTATCTGCGTGTTGTGCTCAAGTCCTTTGGATGAGAACTCAACTCACAGATTATGGTTTCTCTTTCAACCGCAATATTCCTTTGTACTGCGATTCAAAAAGTGCCATAGCCATCTCGTGCAACCCAGTGCAACACTCGAAGACCAAGCATATTAGAGTCCGCTATCACTTCATAAAAGAGCACGTTGAAGAGGGTACTGTTGAATTGTTTTTCGTGAAGACAGAATACCAACTCGCCGATCTATTTACTAAGGCCCTCCCAAAAGAGCGGTTTGAAAACTTAGTTCGTCGAATTGGAATGCGAAGCCTAACTCCCGTAGAGTTAGAAAGTCTTCTCGAATCTCAATGATTTACTTCATAAAGCTTCGCATGTAAATATTTCTGTAAATATTTTGGTAAACATATCTTGTAAATATTTATGTATATATTTTTGGTAAATATATACATACCTTTTTAAAAAAAAATCAAAATATAAAAATAGAAAATTTGAAAAAGCCATAAAAAATATAAAACATCAAAAACCAAAAATATTCTTCTCACGACATGTCTCTCGTCTAATCAATATTCTGTACGTACTTAGAAATGTCATTCAATAATGATACGGGTATTTACAGATGCTTGAGCGAGAGTTATTTTTTATGTTTTTCTAAAACATGTCGTTTCTCAAATTTCCTTCATTACGGCTTTCGTGCATTTCAGTACGGAACCCACGCCACATTGAATGACTTCTGATTATTTCCGATCAGGACTCGCAATGTTAATGGCGAAAAGCAAATACCTTGAGCACTTAATCAAAATGATTTCTAAGAGATTTTTTCAAAGTCTTTAAAATGCATTTTGTGCTCAAGATCACTCCCTCTAACACCCTTAACTGCTTTTAAACTCAATTGTTTAAATAAAATGCTTTGTTAAAGGGGGAGTATAAAAAGAAAAATGTTCCATCTTTCATGCTAAAATTAGTCCGTCTCTCCACAAAAAGTTTCATTTTAATCAACTGTTTTCAAAAATACCACTTCATGCTATTTTTGAGGGGGAGATTAAGTGTTTAAATATATGGGGAGAGGACGTGATTAAAATGTGATCTAAAAGAAGTTTTTGTCGTTTGAATCTCAAAACGAGTTCTTCAAAAGACTCAGCATGAACCCTCGAATTGACGAAACTAAATGTCCGTTCTCGAAAAGACATGTCCTGGACGGGTAATAATTTCAAGCTGGTTTTCCAGTGATGTAAGCGTGTCTCGCAAAGGACTTGTCTGAGTAGAATGTACCAATTCGAGAGATGATCATTGAATATGACCGGGACGGGTAATAACTTCAAGCTAGTCTAACTAGTGATGTAAGCGTGTCTCGCGAAGGTCATGTTCATTGAAAGTCGATCATTTCAAATGTGCGAACTCTACCCAACATGTGCAATTTATTTCAAAAATGCATGAGCACATGTGAAGGGGGAGTGTTTCAAAAATGTAAAACTCTCGATGTGTTAACAAAATGTGTTTTCTCATAAACACGTTGAGAGACTTTCACAAGGTTTAATGGCATGTGACAAATAATCTAGGATAATCATGGAGTAATAAGGTGATTATGGTTAGGTTATGTCCAATGATCCGCCAGAACCGAAGGGATCTACCCAAGGACAATCCCAATAGCTTAGCATTAGAAGTCCTTAGGTATGATTGAAAAAAGGAGTATAATGAGAAAGGAGAAAGAAGGGGTTGAAGAATGAAAAAGAAAAGTTTTTGTAAGGGTGAAAAGAAATAACCCTCCATGAAAACTTAGGTCAGAAACTGGGTCAATACATCTGCTATCGGTATTCACTAAGGTGATACTGGTATTGAAGACAAGACGTCATGGACCCAGTGACGCATTTGCACCACCCCTCCTATCCACTCAGATATCTCTTAAAAGATATTTGTTTCATTTCTCACGGAGAACACTGCATAATCTATCGACCTCTCACTCCGAGATGTGTTGATATTGAAAAGGTGGCACTCTGCTCCATGCCTCCGACGACTAAAATCAAAACGCACATTATTGAGTCTAGAGACATGAGATTCATCAAAAGATCTCTTAAGAACACTTCCTATGAAATACTCTTGTGTTCACTCAAAAGGATACAATTTGTATGAGTCTTAATGAGATCCAAAGATCTTGCCTTGCGACATGATGGCCGAAGGACGATTTATTGCTAACTGTCTTATGCAGGTACTGACGGAAGTCCATCCACCATCATCATCTACTAATGACGAAGCATCTGGAATGAAGGAGTAGATCAAGGCAAGAACGAAAAAGAGACGATTCTTTGAAGATTACAGCGCATGAAGGAACATTGAATGAAGACTATTTTGCATTGACACACAAAGTTCAAATCATTGAAGACAAAAGAACAATCACGGGATCATCATTTGAATGACCATCCCTTAGGGGGAGATTGTTAGTATTTATTTTGTAAATGCAAAAGTGATGGTCATTAGTTTTTATGTCTTAAGTGTGTCATGTAATATGTAGTTAAAGTAGTGGGCTTGTAGCATTAGTTTATTAGTGTTACAAATGTATAAGTGTAATGTTTTAATCAAGCCCACTACAAGGTCCAATAGAAAGCCCACCAAAGCCTTTTGGTTGGCTGTGAACACAACAAAACCACGCACACACACACTCTTATTAGTGTGTCTCATTTGTATGAAAGAGAGTGTGTGTGTGTAACCTTGTCATTGTTTATTTCCTTTTCACTAAAGCTAATAAACCTTTGACTGAAATTAGCCTATGATCCATACTACTCTTTCTTGTTCTTAATATGTATATGTGAGTCATCATTGTGTTCTAGTGTGTTGTGTGATAAAGAGGAAAGCTCTCGGTTCATCTTCTCCAAGTGAAGTCGAGTGTTACAAAACCCGCACTACATTGAATGACTTCTGATTATTTCTGATCAGGACTCGCAATGTTAATGGCAAAAAGCTAAACCAGTGAGCACTTAATCAAAATTGTTTCAAAAAGATTTTTCAAAGTCTTTCTATAAATTTTGTACTCACAATGACTCCCTCGAAGACCCCTAACTGCTTTTAAACTCAAATGTTTAATAATATGCTATGATTAAGGGGGAGTATAAAAAGAAAAATGTTCCATTTTTCATGGTAAAATCAGTCCATCTCTCCACAAAAAGTTTCATTTTAATCAACTGTTTTCAAAAATACCACTTCATGCTATTTTTGAGGGGGAGATTAAGTGTTTATTAAATATACGGGGGATAGGACGTGATTAAAATGTGATCAAAAAGAAGTTTTGTGGTTTGAATCTCAAAACGAGTTCTTCAAAAAGACTCAGTTGAACCCTCGAATTGACAAAACTAAATGTCCGTTATCGAAAAGACATGTCCTGGACGAGTAATAATTTCAAGCTGGTTTTCCAGTGATGTAAGCGTGTCTCGCAAAGGACTTGTCTGAGTAGAATGTACCAATTCGAGAGATAATCTTTGAATATGACCAGGACGGGTAATAATTTCAAGCTAGTCTAACTAGTGATGTAAGCGTGTCTCGCGAAGGTCGTGTTCATTTAAAGTCGACCATTTCAAATGTGCGAACTCTACCCAACATGTGCAGTTTATTAAAAATGTATGAGCACATGTGGAGGGGGAGTGTTTCATAAAATGCAAAACTCTCAATGTGTTAACAAAATGTGTTTTCTCATAAACACGTTGAGAGATTTTCACAAGGTTTAATGGCATGTGACAAATAATCTAGGATAATCATGGAGTAATAAGGTGATTATGATTAGGTTATGTCCAATGATCCGCCAGAACCGGAGGGATCTACCCAAGGACAAATCCAATAGCTTAGAATTAGAAGTCCTTAGGTATGATTGAAAAAAGGAGTATAATGAGAAAGGAGAAAGAAGGGGTTGAAGAAAGAAAAAGAAAAGTTTTTGTAAGGGTGAAAAGAAATAGCCCTCCATGAAAACTTAGGTCAGAAATCGGGTCAATACATATGCTATCGGTACTTACTAAGGTGATACTGATATTGAAGACAAGACATCATGGACCCAGTGACGCATTGCACCACCCCTCCTATCCACTCAGATATCTCTTAAAAGATATTTGTTTCATTTCTCACGGAGAACAATGCATAATCTATCGACCTCTCACTCCGAGATGTGTTGATATTGAAAAGGTGGCACTCTGCTCCATGCCTCCGACAACTTAAACCAAAACGCACATTATTGAGTCTAGAGACATGAGATTCATCAAAGATCTCTTAGGAACACTTCCTATGCAATACAATTGTGTTCATCAAAAAGGATACAAGTTGTATAAGTCTTAATGAGATCTAAGGATCTTGCCTCACGACATGATGGCTGCTGGACGATTTATTGCTAACTGTCTTATGCAGGTACCGACGAAAGTTCATCCACCATCATCATCTACAACGACGACGCATCTGGACAGAAGATGTAGATCAAGGCAAGAAAGACCAGAAGACGATTCTTTGAAGATCACAGTGCATGAATGAACATTGAATGAAGAATATTATACATCGACACACAAAGTTCAAGACGTCAAACGCAAAAGACCAATCACGGGAGCATCATTGAAATGACCATCCCTTAGGGGGAGATTGTTAGCATTTATTTTAATGCTATTTAGGAAGTGATGGTCATTGTTAGCTTGAACTAAATGTCATGTATAATATGTATTAAGTTTAGTGGGCTTATAGCATTAGTATTGTTTGTAAAATTAAGCATAAGTGTATTGCAAACACTAAGCCCACTACATTGTCCATGTTAAAGCCCATCCAAAGGCCCATTTGGTTTGGCCGTGTCATATTTAACGCACACACACACTCTGCAAAAGGGGTGCCTCACTTTAAACATTAGAAAAGAGTGTGTGTGTGTGTGTGCAAAGTACCACAAAAGTCTTTGATTGTTTATCTTCCAAAAGCTAATAAACATTGACTTGAAATTTACCATATGATCCATACATCTACTCTTATTGTTCTTAATGTGTTTGTGAGTGTCATCGTGTGTTTGTTTGTATGATATTGTGTGGTTCGGTTCATCCTCCAAAGGAAAGTCGAGGGTTACCATATATTCTTTAGAAACTTTTTGAGCCGTGGGAAGAGTTCCATTAGCATAGTTCTTCATACAACTTGTATTTTGAGGTGTACATATTTGTGGCTTTAAATGCCTTACAATTATGTATAAACTTTGTCATGCATTTTCCAACATACACAACTAAGTAAGCATCATACATTCATAAAAGTAGCTAAAAGATTGAAAATCATTTATTCAAATCACCATTCCGCCCATTAACTTGTCTCCCGTTTCCTTTTTTTTCACTCTTTTTAGACCATTTGGCATCCCTTTCACACAAATCCTTTGCAATTATAATAGTCTAGTTAAAAAATGTAAAAATTAAATCACAACTAAATAACCGAGGACCATAAATGAACGATTCACGCAAAAGTTATCACCAAATGATCTTCACTATCAACAGCAGCCACAGCCCATGAGAGCCGAAGAAAATAGAAGTGAATTAAAGTGAAAGACAAAAAAATGGTGAGTTAAGCAAACAAAACTTACAAAAATTATTAGCAAAAAATATGTTTGCTTTTTTTAATGGCAATTTTTATAAAAGGTAAATTAGCAAGTAGCTAGATGATACAAAAACCAATAAGAAGACATGCCTCGAAACTAATCTAAAAAGGCACTCGGCACAAAGATTATTATCCAAATTAAAATATGTTAAATTTGAGACCTAATACTCAATGGTAAAAATATATGTTTACTAACAAATATGAATTAAAAGAGTATAATTTATGGATTAAAAGCTGTTAACATTTTAACAACATGCAAATACACAACATAAAAATGTAAGAAACTAACATATAACACAAAAAACCCTAACTGATGCAAATATTTTTAAAAAATGAATTATAAAAAATCAAATAAATTAAAATAGAGTTTTGATTGATATACCTTGTTCGTAGAATCATAGATCCAGTGAAAAATATTTCAGATGATTGGAATCAGATCGATTTTCAAAAAAAATGGGCAGAAATTTTTAGGGTTTTAATAAGGGGTTGTGAACGAATTATCGAAGTAGCAATATAAGACTAATTAAATAAGTGTGATAATTTTTAAACAGGCCCTTTGATTATGGATATGTTAAAAATATTTTCCAAATTATAGAGTTGTCCATACATATTTAGTGAAAAATTACAATTATGTTGGTGCATTAGGTTATTTTTCAAATTCGGTATCTATGAAAATGTTTTACTTCTGCCTAGTGTGGTTTGTGTGTGTTTAGATGGTTTGGTTGGAGTTTGTATATCTATGGGTCATTCAAATGGTGTTATTTGAGGATGCTAAAGCATTGTGAAATCACAATGAATAAGGGAAAATAATTCATGAAGACGTAGATAATATTTTCAACAAAACATACATGATGAAGTTATGCTACAAGCATCTCCGACTCTCTGAGTGTTCCATCGTTTGAAGAGCTGGAGAGTAGCATATTCAAGTGAACCTATGGATCATGTGTAAACCCTAAGATGAGAGGTTATTGGGCAGTTAAAATTGTGTTTCGTGAAATAATGCCACAAAAGATAGCTAGTTCATTGCATAATCTAAAAACATTTGGATGTAAAAAAATGATTTACCATAAGGGCATGTAATCTCATTTTTTGTGGACATGTGCATATGTGTATTTAGAACAAACAACAAAATCTGTCCAAGATACACGAACTCATACTCACATAAACACGTTTGAACACCAAGTCAATATCTGCTAAGGGGCTCATCATTATGAGTATCATAATTAAATTTGGGGTAATCTATAGAAACAGGCCACATCGTTTCGTTTAGTGTGGGTCTAATGCATGATACACTAGCAAATCTTTTATACAATAAAACAAAACCCCTAGTGGGGATTGTTTCATTTCAAAAAAATCAAATCATACCTTATTTACGAGTAGTAAATTTTTTTAATTATTATTTTTTTTTAAAAAAGATTTTAATACTAAAAGAAAGTCAAAATATTTCTTAATTTAGCTGATCTTAAAAAAAATCGTCCTTATAAATCAGATGTAGAAAAAAGACCAAAATACACATGTCCTTAAAATTTATTAATTGATACTTTTGGGCCAAAATTGTAAATAAAAAATGCGGAATTCCAAAATCAATAACATCATCTTATTCCAATCGATGAAGATGGTAACAGTAATGCCTACTCTTTCCCTTTAACCCACCGGTTGGTTCAGTACTCGATTGCTATTGTTCTTCTCTCATATCCAGGTTATTAATAAGGATCAATTAAACTCGATTGCTATTGTATCGAGGTTATTACAATTTGTGAGGGCTTAATATGTTTTGATGGATAAAATTACAAGATATGGCCAGGTTGTTACATGCTTTGAATCAATATGATGGTAAGTGTTGTACTGTTGTGTTCAATATATAAAAGATTTTCATCTCAATGTTTGTTAATTGAATATGATATGGCCAGGTTGTTACATGCTTTGAATCAATATGATGGTAAGTGTTGTACTGTTGTGTGCAATATATAAAAGATTTTCATCTCAATGTTTGTTAATTGAATATGATATGGCCACACTGTTTTTGATATCAATATGGAATTACTAACAACTAGCGTAAAGTTTAGTACTTTTCGCATTATGGGTGTTTAGAAGATTGTTTATTCAGCTAAGATGTGATTATAAAGCAATTTCAAGAGAAGTAAGTTTCTTCCAGATGGGTAAATCTTTATGTCGTGCCCTTTAACAAAAATTACAAAGGTTATTTAATGATATCATAACAACTCTTTTGGCCAAGTTATCAAATACCACTATTACCTTCAAATATAATTTGATAGCAATTTTTTATAAATATGTTTATCTACGTAGTGCAAGAAATTGTGATGACATGTCAGATTATTGACTTTTCTTTATAATTGAGTGAAGATACAATCTATTAGCCTTTTATGGTAGTTTGATAAAGATCACGAGTAGTTAATGGTCTCTGTAACCACGATGAATTTATTGTCAAGTTTTGTGCCGCCAGTTTTATAACCTTCTACTATATATCTTTTTGATAAGGTTTGATGATTTAAAATGTTGCTAGGTAGTGTATGATATAGCTGTCCTAAGAAACAATGTTGAATGTTTCTTTATGGTCAGGTTTTGTAAATCATGTTGTTGGCTATTTATGTGGGGTTAGTAGTGTTCTTCTTTTAGCTACATCTTCATTCATCTAATTAGTGTTCTTTAAGTATATGTGTGATGTGCATTGAATCTACTGTCATGCAGGCACCTTAGACAAGTGCTGCTGCCCCGTGCACCAGCTGTGACATTGTAAGCTTAAGCTGCTACATCTTTGTGCTCAATAGTATCGTATTTGTGGGCCCCTTTATTTTTGTGACATTTTCTATTTGGTTTGGATATTTTTTGCTATTTATTGTACTTCCTAAAAAAATTGTTATGTAGTTTGTGTTGATTTACATGTTTTGATGTTAGGATTATGCATGGGTTAAGGATGGGATGGTATTTCCGTTTAAAGAGTATTTGGAAAGGTCTATACTTTAATGCTTATATGATTATTCTAATTCAACATGTTTTGAAGGAGATGATGAATGTTGTTTACTGTACATGTTCTTTTTGCGCAGTTTCCGGGAACAAACTCAATTATATGGCTCCAAGCCAGAGGATTTTTGTATGGCAATAGAAGGCTAGCTTAGCAGAAAATTGGTGATTGAATCCAACGACGTTGTTAAAGAAGAATGCTGTTCTACATCTGAATTTGTTGAGGTTCTCTACATAAGCAGGCACGTTGTTGTCTGAATTTATCTTTTTAGTAATTTATTAGATATAAATACGTATTTAAGGAGATTGCTTATATCATGTTGAAGTAATCCTATTTTGCTCCTATATTTGTTAGTGCTACTATAAGTGTGTTATACGGTTATGCTCCCTTTTGTAGCATTTAATTGATGCTTAAACACAAGTTGTTTTAATAGAACTGTATGAGGCAGCCCGAATGGAGGGGATACAAAGAGATCACGGCGTCTACCTCAAAGCAAACAATATACTGTGAAGATACACTATACTACCAAGATACCGATACAATCCATTTTCAATGCACTTCAAGGACAAGATATGAAACAAAGCAGCACCAGTGACCACTTCTATCAATATAGTGTACATCTTTAACTCTTCTGTACTCTTTTTAAATTATGCCAAATAAGTTACTATTGAACTTCAAAACTGATCACTCTTGTTCGGTTGTGCTATTGTGTAGAAAGTTTCTTAACATTACACATGTATGCTAATGGAATATATTTAGTACCGTGTTGAAGTAGCAAAAAACTACTAAAATCAATAAGAAATTTATATATAAGAGTTACAGATTTTGAATAATCAGTCAAAAGTTGATTCATTAACATGTATATGTGAAAAAATAGATGTTTCTCACTTGCCATTTGAATGTTGTATTAAGATGCTTTCTCTGTATAAAAAAATCCATCTTTGACTTTGACTTTGACTTTTAAGACTCAAATAGATTATAACTTAATGTCAAAATTGATTACAAGTGACCACATTGGTGTGAAACTGTTTTTAGTTGGATGTAAATACACAAAAGTTTATAAAAATAGGAGTATTTTGGATATTTACAAACTTAACAGATCATTATTAATTTTTAAGTTTGAAAGTAACTGGTTTTGAATATTGAAAGTCAAATGTGGTTCTGTTTTATTCTGTTTTCAGGTGGCTTTTTTCTATGAAGATGGAAATCCTGTTGAGCCAAAAGGTGTTGGCAGAAAAGTACTTGATATGGTTTATAAAAGATACGAGTCCGATATGGGTGGTAAAGGGTTTGCATATGATGGTGAGAAGACTTTGTTGCCAGTCGGCCCATTGCCCATGAATAAGCTTGATTTCACTGTTATCTTAGAGAATCTATCATCAAATAGGTATACAATGTCAAAATAAATTTGTCTCTTTTTTTTATCCATTTAAGAATCCTGTCAATACTTAAAACACGTGTTGTTTTTATAGAACTGTACGAGGCAGCCCGAATAGAGGGGATACAAAGAGATCATGGCGTCCACCTCAAAGCAAACAATATACTACGAAGATAAACTATGCTACCAAGATCTTGATACAATCGATTTTCAATGCACTTCAAGGACAAGATTCAGAGCAATTTAACGAAGCAATAAGGGTTTTGGATGTTCTTCTAAGACAACATGCGTGTTGGTTGTGACAAGACACACTGTGGAAAACTAGAAAGGGGGGTTGAATAGTTTTATGTCCTTTTAAAATTTATTATGAAAACTTTATTTACTTTTTAAAACTTAGATTCGAATTTATGTGATCTCAACACCTTGAGCAATATGAACAATGTATATAAGTAAATATAAATAAGTAATGCAAGTAAGGTAATAAAATGAAATAAAAGCTAGAGATGGAAAGATCTAACCGAGAGACAAGAGATTTATAGTGGTTCGGCTACAAGGACACCTTCCTTGCCCTACTCCACTCCCCGAGCACCTAACTCGAGAGTTTTCTTCACTATGTCAACAAGCTCCCTTATGGCGGAGAAAACCTTTACACAACTTTGGCTTACACCGGCTTAACGACACAAAGCTAGATGTCGAGTGCTAATCGTAGCTAGAACCAATCTCACAACTTAAACACGACTTAATCACACCTTCTTCTTCACGACTACTTCACGACTTCTTCACGACTTCTTCACGACTTCTTCACGACACTTCACGACTAAGCACAACCTATGTTCACTACTACTTCTTCACACCTTTACTACTTACACACCTTAACAACACAACTTCTCTACTTACACACTAACCTATCCCAAATAATTTATACACACAACTATCTAACAACAATACACAACTTATATACAAATATATGTGATGACACAAACAACTTAGGTATCTAAGTTGCAATACTTCTTCTCTAGTTGTTGAAGGAGTATTCTTCTTTTGCACTTGAATGAGGGAAGCTTGGATCACTTAAAAACCAAAGCTTAAGATTATATGATCAAAGGATTTTGAAGATATGAAATGTGATTTAAAACAGAAAGTTTTAGTGTGCAAAAGGTGAGTAAAAGTCCAGGAGAAGACTGGTATTTATAGGAGAAAATTTGGACAGCTGGAAGTCTACTGGAGCGGGGGCGGTCCCCTTAATAATTAATGGGGCCGCCTAGTAAAATTAAGGGGGCCGCCCCTTCTGTCCGTTGGCCAATTTTGTCCTTTTGTGGGGAAGGTTTTTCTGGAACATTTTAACTGATTTTGGTTAAAATTTTGAATTCACATTTTTATAAAAGATTAAACATTTTTATTTAATGCCAAAAATGTTTTTCAAAAATATATAAAATGTTTTTGATGTTTTATAAAAAATCTAGTTATTAAGAAAATGTTCCTTTGATCATATAATGCATTAAGCACTTGTTTATTCATACCTTAAGTGATTAAGTTGTAGAAGTGAATATTTACAACTAAATACTTGTTTATTTGATAAGTTTATGTTTAATGAGTTTAAATTTTGTGATCATTAAAACATAGAGATATGAATAATGTTTTTAAGCATTATTTATGTCAACAATCTCCCCCTTTTTGATGATTACAAAACTTAAACTTATTAAATCTAAAAATTTATTTTTGGACAAGTATTTAGTGAGTTTACATTCACTTCTCCCCCTTTTTGTAGAATCAAAAAGGTTATGCCGACAAGTTTTAGAAACTAAATTTGTCGGGACGAGAACTCCCCCTTGATGGTTACTCCCCCTCGTTCGAGGGCAACAAGGAGACGAGCTATGGAAATCTTGGCTGCAAAAACAAGTTAGGAGACACAAGATACATATACATAGCAAAAATATTTAGAACAACCAACTAAAACATTCAAGATGATCATATAAAATATGAATCATCATTACATTATATAAAATACTTTGAAACATAATGATTACAACAAAACTAGAAATACTAATGCTTCTCATATTGCCAAAGAGAGCGATTGGACTTGCTTGCAACACAAAAGGGAGAGGGATTTTATTTTGAGGCGGAAAGCATGTGGATGGGTTTTAGTTATGTGATGGTGAGGGAAATGGAGCGGATCCATTGATGTTATATCGTTGTAGTGGAGGAATGGGATAGGGACGAGTGAGTAGATATTCGATCCAAGAAATATCTTCACTTAGGTGGAGGATTTGTTTTTGAAGGAAGATGCAACAAGGGCAATAGTGGGTGTGGTTTGTAACTTGATCCAAGTTAAGAGAGTGGGGTAGGTAATTTGAGTAAGGTGAGGATGGAGGTTGTCCCTTGTTGCGTTGTGTGAGGTGCATAGCAAGGAGATCATTAAGATCATGGATTTGGTTAATCTCTTCATGAAGCTTATGTCTTTCATGAATGGGGATTTGGTTATTTGGTGGAAATGGATGGTATTGGGGTGAAAGGTTTGATGTTTGACCAAGGTAATGAGGGTTTTCAAGTATTCCATTGAAGTTGGTTTGAGGTTTAGGTGAGTAGTTTGGAATGAATGTGGATGTTTGACCAAAATGGTAAGGTTTGTGAAATGGTTCAATGGAGTGAGGTTGTGATCTTGGAGAGTAGTTGGGGATGAATGATGATGGAGGTGTTGGTTGTCTAGTTGTAATGGGCTTGTGGTGAGGGTTAGGTTTTCTTTTCCACCCGGGTTTTAAGGTCATCCTTGCTAGCTTAGAGGTTTTTGTTTTTGGGTTGAGTGAGGAAGACATGATGGGATGATTGAATGTGGTGAGATATGGGGTTATTTATAGTGGAGGATTTGTGTTGTTTTAGGAATGAATAGGCTTGTTGGGTGATTAGGACAAAGTGTGTTTGTGAATTTGGGGAAGTATAGGATCAAATGGGCTAAAAAGCAGAAAAAGATTCTCTGAACCCGTCCAGCAGATGGCCGGTCCCCTTAATTATGGGCGGTCCCCTTAATAATTAAGGGGGCCGCCTAGTAAAATTAAGGGGGCCGCCCATCTGGTACCTTTCTGGGTTCCAGAAATGGGTTTTTCTGCAGAAATAGGTGAGGATAGCTATGTTTTGAGCTTTTGGTTTTAGGCAAGTCCCACTCTTTGAGGCAATAGAAAAACATATTAAGCATACATGGCATATAAGACAAATAAATAAGCAAGCAATAATAAATGCCTAGCAATTAAGAGAATTAAGGAACCTAATCATCTAAGGCAAGGATAATGAAGCAAAGGCACTAGAAACTAAATGGGGAATAGATGATGGAACAATTGTGAGGATGTGATTAATAAGCTTGTCCTAGTGTGTGCCTATATGCAACAAATGTGGAGATGTGATTGTTTTGACTTCTAAATGCAAAAATTTCCTAAGAAGCAATCCAAGGTCTCCTTGATTTGATTTAGCTCAATATATGAATATCAAAGATGTATATATTAGATTATATACTTTGACAATTCATGTGAGATCTTTATGCATGAAAAAATGTTTTTAGCATTATTCAACAATGTAAGAAAAATGTGTTTTCCTAGATGTGAGAATGATTTGTAGAAAATAGATTGGGTTTTGTTTATAAATATGTTTATGCAAAGAAATATCCCAATCTTTTATTTTGTGTAAAACAGATTCCTAGACTCAGATGGGAGAAGAACAGAAAAGAAAAAATGTTACCGTCAGATGGCCGGTCCCCTTAATGACAAGCCGGTCCCCTTAATAATTAAGGGGACCGCCTTTATAACATTAAGGGGTCCGCCCATCTGAAGAAAAAATTTTACCAAAAATGCAGAAAATTCAGTCAATTTGTTCCATCATTCCTAGGCCTAAACGTAAGTGGTTAAAGAGTTCACGCTTAAGGGGCTTAGAGTCTTCTAATCCAAATTTCTTAAGCATTTCCTTAATGTACTTAGATTGATTAAAAAATATTCCATCTTCTAATTGTTTTATTTGTAATCCTAGGAAGAAATTAAGTTCACCCATCATACTCATCTCAAACTCATCATGCATGATTTTGGCGAATTCATCACACATATCCTGACAAGTCGATCCGAATATAATGTCATCGACATATATTTGGACAATGATGAGATTTGGGCTTTTCTTTTTCGTGAAAAGAGTGTTATCTACCATTCCCATGGAATAATTATGTTTAATAAGAAATGCCTTTAATCGGTCATACCAAGCCTTGGGAGCTTGTTTGAGTCCATATAAAGCTTTCTTGAGTTTATAAACATAATCAGGTTTTGCGAAGTCAATGAATCCTGGAGGTTGTGCCACGTATACCTCCTCATTGATAAAACCGTTAAGGAATGCACTTTTCACGTCCATTTGAAATAACTTAAAATCTAGGGCGCATGCATAGGCAAGTAGTATTCTTATAGATTCTAATCTAGCTACGGGGGCATAAGTTTCGTCATAATCTATTCCTTCTTGTTGATTATATCCTTGGGCAACTAACCTAGCCTTGTTCCTAGTAACTATTCCATTTTCATCTAACTTATTTCTATAAACCCACTTAGTTCCTATGATGGTCATGTTCATGGGATTTGGGACTAGTTCCCAAACGTCATTAGTCTTAAATTGATTTAGTTCTTCTTGTATAGCCATAACCCAACTTTCATCTTTTAATGCCTCATTTATGTTTTTAGGTTCTATAGTTGATAGGAAACAAAAGAAGTTATTTTTGTCTTGAGCTTGTGATCTAAGGGTTCTTTGATTTAAGTTTCCTATTATATTATCTAAAGGGTGTGATTTAGATTCCTTAACATTAACTATTTCGTCTTCACCTAATATTATATCTTCATTATCATTACCTAAGGGTTTAATTTTACTAACCTCAATAGCTTCTTCTTCAACTAGGTCATCATCTTCTAGGGGCAATGTCTTAGGTGGTGGTGGAGTTTCATCAAATGTTACATTTAAGGACTCTTCTACTTTCATAGTGTGTTTGTTAAGTATTATGTATGCTTTACTATTTTGTGAATACCCTAGAAAGATTCCTTCGTACGACTTAGGATCAAACTTAGTAAGGTAATCTTTTGTATTGAGAACAAAACATTTGCTCCCGAATACCCTATAGTAATTTAGATTAGGTTTTCTACCTCTTAATAACTCATATGGGGTTTTTCCTAATATTCTCCTAATTGAGACTCTATTTATTATATATGTTGATGTATCTACGGCATGGCACCAAAATTTATGTGGGATAGATTGTTCATTTAGCATTGTTCTACTCATTTCTTGTAAGGTTCGATTCTTTCTTTCTACTACCCCATTTGATTGTGGAGTGCGAGGAGCGGAGAAATTGTGAGATATCCCATTTAAATCACAATATTTTCCGAATTGCACTTCATTATCAAATTCCCGACCATGGTCCGTCCTAATTGATACTATAGAACATCCTAATTTATTTTGAATCATTTTACTAAATATTTCAAATTTATTAAAGGCTTCGGTTTTATCACTTAAGAAACTAGTCCACGTGTATCGTGAATAGTCATCTACAATTACTAAGGTATAACGATTACCTCCGTAACTTCGCACAGCGGTTGGACCAAAAAGGTCCATGTGTAATAATTCTAGGCATCTAGTAGTGGAGACTATATTCTTAGCTTTGTGACTAGCATGTGCTTGCTTTCCTATTTTACATGCATCGCAAAAGTGTTGGTCATATCTTAGGTTAGGCAAGTTTCTAACTAATTCTTTAGAGGCTAGGGATTGTATTTGTTGCATATTTGCGTGACCTAATCTTCTATGCCACAATGTAGAGTTTTCATCTAAGGTTGCTAGACATATTTTATCTTCCGGTTTATTTCCTAGTTTCATAACATATACGCCACCTTTCCTAACTCCTCTACCTATGACCTTTCCGTCCTTAACTATTTCGCTATCTTTACTTGTAAAAGTAACCCTACACTTATTATCGCATATTTGTCCTATACTAAGCAAGTTATATGTTAAGTTATCTACATGCTCAACATTTTCAATAGTTAGGGAGTCTTGAGAGATCGTACCTTTGCCAATGATTTTTCCACGAAAATCACTACCGAAAATAACGTTACCTCCGTTGTATGCCTTGTAGGAGGAGAATAGCTTCCGGTTTCCCGTCATGTGCTTCGAGCATCCGCTATCCTTAATCCATTCGTCGGGCTCCAAATTTATTCCTAGACATATTTCATCGGTGGCTTGAGCTACAAAGCACTTTTCGTCTTTTGCTTTGTCCGCTTCATCTTTGTCGCTATCGCTCCATGTTCCACTAACAAATGCGCTTTCGTAATCATAACCCGGTGGCTTTGGACATTCGCCAATGAGATGGTTTTGACTTTCACATCTAAAGCACTTTCTTTTCCCGTAGTTATCATTTCTATTTCTTTGTAGTGATCTTCTTTCATCTCGTGGTTGTCTCGTGAATCTTCCTCGTCTCTTGAAGAATTTCTTGAATTCTCTAACGGCCATTGCATATTCTTCGTCTTCACTCTCGTCACTTGAATCATCATCATCACTAAGTTCCTTTTTGGCTTTTAGCACGAGAGACTTGATTTGATCTTTCTTGCTCTTGACCGTTTCCGAGTCCCTTTTTATAATTTCTTCATGAACCTTTAAGTTGCCAATAAGCTCATAAAGTGATAACGTCATCAAGTTCTTTGATTCTTCAATCGCCGTGACCTTCGCGCGCCATTTTGGATGTAATGCCCTAAGAAATTTCCTTACACAATTTTTGCTAGAAAAGGTCTCATCAAGTGCTTTTAAACTTGTGATGATTGTGTTAAATTTAGCAAATGCATTATCAATAGATTCCTCTTCAGGAATTGTAAATTGTTCATATTGTTGCACAAGAAGATCTATTTTATTATCTTTGACTTGACTATTACCTTGGTGAGTGATTAGTAAAGAATCCCAAATTTCTTTTGCGGTTTGACACATAAAAATTCTTTCATATTCTTTGCGTGGTAACGCATTATAAATGACCATTTTAGCTTCATTATTTTTTGCTAATTTCCTTTTTAAATCATCATTTTGTTTTTCAAAAGGAACAATTTCATCTATTTTAGTTTGGATATTATATTGAATAGGGGGAAAATCACCATAGGTAATAACATGCCAAATATCAAGATCCTTTGATTTCACATAAGTTTCGAATCTATTTTTCCAATAAAGAAAACCATCACTTTCAAATAGTGGTGGTCTTTGCATAGATTGCCCTTCTAAATATTTTAAAGATTCCATAGATCGTTTCAAGTTTTAAAATACAGTTAATTTTAAAAATCTTGTTTGACGTGGCTCTTGATACCAATTGTGGAAAACTAGAAGGGGGGGGGGTTGAATAGTTTTATGTCCTTTTAAAATTTATTATGAAAACTTTATTTACTTTTTAAAACTTAGATTCGAATTTATGTGATCTCAACACCTTGAGCAATATGAACAATGTATATAAGTAAATATAAATAAGTAATGCAAGTAAGGTAATAAAATGAAATAAAAGCTAGAGATGGAAAGATCTAACCGAGAGACAAGAGATTTATAGTGGTTCGGCTACAAGGACACCTTCCTTTCCCTACTCCACTCCCCGAGCACCTAACTCGAGAGTTTTCTTCACTATGTCAACAAGCTCCCTTATGGCGGAGAAAACCTTTACACAACTTTGGCTTACACCAGCTTAACGACACAAAGCTAGATGTCGAGTTCTAATCGTAGCTAGAACCAATCTCACAACTTAAACACGACTTAATCACACCTTCTTCTTCACGACTTCTTCACGACTTCTTCACAACTTCTTCACGACTTCTTCACGACTTCTTCACGACACTTCACGACTAAGCACAACCTATGTTCACTACTACTTCTTCACACCTTTACTACTTACACACCTTAACAACACAACTTCTCTACTTACACACTAACCTATCCCAAATAATTTATACACACAACTATCTAACAACAATACACAACTTATATACAAATATATGTGATGACACAAACAACTTAGGTATCTAAGTTGCAATACTTCTTCTCTAGTTGTTGAAGGAGTATTCTTCTTTTGCACTTGAATGAGGGAAGCTTGGATCACTTAAAAACCAAAGCTTAAGATTATATGATCAAAGGATTTTGAAGATATGAAATGTGATTTAAAACAGAAAGTTTTAGTGTGCAAAAGGTGAGTAAAAGTCCAGGAGAAGACTGGTATTTATAGGAGAAAATTTGGACAGCTGGAAGTCTATTGGAGCGGGGGCGGTCCCCTTAATAATTAAGGGGGCCGCCTAGTAAAATTAAGGGGGCCGCCCCTTCTGTCCGTTGGCCAATTTTGTCCTTTTGTGGGGAAGGTTTTTCTGGAACATTTTAACTGATTTTGGTTAAAAATTTGAATTCACATTTTTATAAAAGATTAAACATTTTTATTTAATGCCAAAAATGTTTTTCAAAAATATATAAAATGTTTTTGATGTTTTATAAAAAATCTAGTTATTAAGAAAATGTTCCTTTGATCATATAATGCATTAAGCACTTGTTTATTCATACCTTAAGTGATTAAGTTGTAGAAGTGAATATTTACAACTAAATACTTGTTTATTTGATAAGTTTATGTTTAATGAGTTTAAATTTTGTGATCATTAAAACATAGAGATATGAATAATGTTTTTAGGCATTATTTATGTCAACACACACTTTAAGGTATTAATCATTCATCTATGTTATAACATTTAGGGTAAAATGGTAATATGAACACGTCGGACGGGTTGGTTAACAGGGTTTGCATTGATTAGGCTGATACATGTAGTTTTTTTTATATAAGTTGAAATGGATCATGTCAACATTTGACTTGCAAACAGCTACATTTTCATATTTAAAGGAATAGTAAATAAGTTAAATATAAATACAATTCAATTACATATAATTAAGCATTTAAAATGAACTTTGGAGTACTCTCACCCCGTTTAACCTCTTTTTCTTAGGCACTATTTCCTTTGACATGTTCGTATGTAAATAGGTAGAAATTTACATATACTACCCTGTTTTCAGCCTAATCTCTGAACCATACCCGAATTACTTGAAAAATATTTATCGAACCTTGGCTGGTAGTAAAACACAAGAAAATTATTTGATGAAAAGGGGGTTTCATTAGTTATAGAAGCCAAAAACCAAAGAATGACATAGATAAGTCACTAAGCTTCAACTAAGGAACAAAACGATGAATGGAAAAAAAGAGCTGTAGGAAACATAAGTAACACATTGTTGGTATGATGGTTCCATAAAAAAAAAAAAAAAAAAATCGATATTGCATAGTTTGCTTGATTTTTTTTTTCAAAACTGTCACAAGTGACATGCTAACACCTTTCATAATCATAGTTTGCGGATTATGAAATAAAATAAATAAAGTCCATAGTTTGCAACTAACTAAAGATATCAGTAGTTATCTAAGATGTTTTGGCTTATTTTTATGCACGAAGCTGGCTTTCTCCACACCGGACCAACAGGTTGGTAACGGGTCTAAGGAGTATAGGTTGGGGGTTATAGAGGTTAGTTGACAAGAGAGTAAATAGTGAAAAAAAAACAAAATAGGATTAGGAGTTGTTTGATAAGGTTTGTAAAAGTTTGATTGATGATGGTTCTAAAAATACTCATGTTGAAGAGTTTTATGGGAGGTATCTTTAATCTTTCTGCTATTCAGCTAATTTTTAAGGTTTTTTGGTTGTGTGATTGTGCTTATGTTTATGTTTATGTTTATAAGGTTATGAGATTGGTTTTATGTTAGTATGATCTACGGATGTGGAATCATTTTACTATGGTATTAGAGTAGATGTGGATTGGTTTATGTTAATATCGGATCACTATTTCTTGAATTATAGGACTTTGTAATTACTGTATATGATAAGGGGGGTCTGAAATTTACCTAGAGTGTGTAGTTGTATGTCAACTATATAAAAGCATTTTTATGTTCTGATGCCTTTTGTTGAAATGCATTCTAAATGCTCAATTGCCTACATCTTTATAAATCTACAATCACATAGAAGTGATACTTCTTTCTAATGTGTTATTTTGTAATGTCCGTGGATAGACGACTTCTAGACCATCACATATAGACCACTTCATTTCAAAACTAACACCTTTGACATGATCATGTTTTAACGACTCAATATTATTAACACTTGCCATATATTAAATATGATTGGTCAGAGCCTCACACTGTGTAGGGTTCACTTTCCCCTAAAAAGATAAGATCACAAGGTCATGATAATTAGTTTGTTAATGATGTTCAAACCCCTTTGAAAGAGAATGAAGTGTCTGGCACCGGTGGAAGCGGCGGTGAAGGAAGTTCTAGAAAACATTCTATGATTGTTTAAAGACCGACCCACTTCTAGATCATACAAAGTAACACAAACTTGATGACACTCATAAGCATATAAATCAAGAACAAGTGATATGTGGATATTTGCTAGTCTAATGATTATATTCAAAGATGAAATAATACAAAGACTAGAGAGGGTTTCTTTTTCTTTCACACACACACACTCTTTTTCTTTTGTAAATAATGAGGCACACTTTGTAAAAGAGATGTGTGTGTGTGTGTTTATACGAATCACAGCCAACACATGGCTTGTGATTGGGCTTTGACTTGGACTATCTAATGGACTATACTTGTATTACACATATACAAGTTTTAAACTAACAAAGCTAATACATATAGCCCACTAATCTAAACTAAATATTATACTTGACACAATAAATTGTTAGCAAATGACCATCACTTTATATTGACATAAAATGATTGCTAACAATCTCCCCCTAAGGGATGGTCATTTCAATGATGCTCCCTTGATTGGTCTTTAGATTTTGACATCTTGAACTTCGTGTGTCACTGTATAATATCCTTCATTCAGTGTTCCTTCATGCGCTGCGATCTTCAAGGAATCGTCTTTTGGTCTGACTTGCCTTGTTCTGCTTCTTCTGTCCAGATGCGTCGTCATAGCAGATGATGATGGTTGATAGACTTTCGTCGGTACCTGTATAAAACAGTTAGTAATAATTCGTCCTTCGGCCATCATGTCGTGAGGCAAGATCCTTAGATCTCATTAAGACTCATACAACTTGTATCCTTTTGGTGAACACAAGTGTATTGCATAGGAAGTGTTCCTAAGAGATCTTTTGATGAATCTCATGTCTCTAGACTCAATTATGTGCGTTTTGATTTTAGTCGTCGGAGGCATGGAGCAGAGTGCCACCTTTTCAATACCAACACATCTCGGAGTGAGAGGTCGATAGATTACGCAGTGTTCTCCGTGAGAAATGAAACAAATATCTTTTAAGAGATATCTGAGTGGATAGGAGGGGTGGTGCAAATGCGTCACTGGGTCGATGACGTCTTGTCTTCAATACCAGTATCACCTTAGTGAGTACCGATAGCAAATATATTACCCCGGTTTCTGACCTAAGTTTTCATGGAGGGCTATTTCTTTTCACCCTTACAAAAACTTTTCTTTTTCATTCTTCAACCCCTTCTTTCTCCTTTCTCATTATACTCCTTTTTTCAATCTTTCCTAAGGACTTCTAATGCTAAGCTATTGGAATAGTCCTTGGTTAGATCCCTCCGGTTCTGGCGGATCATTGGACATAACCTAACCATAATCACCTTATTACTCCATGATTATCCTAGATTATTTGTCACATGCCATTAAACCTTGTGTAAATCTCTCAACGTGTTTATGAGAAAACACATTTTGTTAACACATCGAGAGTTTTGCATTTATGAAACACTCCCCCTTCACATGTGCTCATGCATTTTTGTAATAAATTGCACATGTTGGGTAGAGTTCGCACATTTGAATTGATCGACTTTCAATGAACATAACCTTCGCGAGACACGCTTACATCACTAGTTACACTAGCTTGAAATTATTACCCGTCCCGGTCATATTCAATGATCATCTCTCGAATTGGTACATTCTACTTAGACAAGTCCTTTGCGAGACACGCTTGCATCACTGGTAAACCAGCTTGAAATTATTACCCGTCCAGGACATGTCTTTTTGAGAACAGACATTTAGTTTCATCAATTCGAGGGTTATCCCTGAGTCTTGAGATTCAAACCACAAAAACTTTTTGATCACATTTTAATCTCATCTTCTCCCCCTCAAAAATAGCATGCATTGATATTTTTTATATCAACTGATGAAAAGCAAGACTTTTTGGAGAACAAGATGGATTTGAGCATGAAACGTGGAACATTTTTCTTTTTCAACTCCCCCGTAATTAGAGCAAATGGTTTAAACCTTTGAGTTTAAAAAGCATTTAGAGGTCTTAGAGGAAGTTGTTGTGAGCACAAAATTTATAAAAAGACTTTGAAAGATCTTTTGAAACAATTTTGATTCAGTGCTCACGAGGTGTAGCTTTTTGCCATTAACATTGCGAGTTCTGATCAGAGATAATCAGAAGTCATTCAATGTAGCGTTTATTTGAAACCTTTTCCGGCATACCCGAGCTACATTTAAAAGATTTCACGTTTAAGAACGGGTTCCGTACTGAAATGCACGAAAGCCATTATGAAGAATTTGAGAAACGACATGTTTTAGAAAAACATAAAAAAATAACTCTCGCTCAAGCATCTGTACATGTCCGTATCATTGTTGAATGACATATCTAGATACGTACAGAATATTGATTAGACAAGAGACATGTCGTGAGAAGAATATTTTTGGTTTTTGATGTTTTATATTTTTTATGTCTTTTTGAAGTTTTCTATTTTTATATTTTTGTTTTTGAAAAAGTATATATATATATATATAATATATATATATATATATATATATATATATATATATATATATATATATATATATATATATATATATACACATAACTATGTACAAACATATTTACACATATATATTTACATGCGAAGCTTTATGAAGTAAATCAATAAGATTCGAGAAGACTTTCTAACTCTTCGGGAGTTAGGCTTCGCATGCCAATTCGACGAACTAAGTTTTCAAACCGCTCTTTTGGGAGGGCTTTAGTAAATAGATCAGCGAGTTGGTATTCAGTCTTAACGAAAAACAATTCAACAGTACCCTCTTCAACGTGCTCTTTTATGAAGTGATAGCGGACTCTAATATGCTTGGTCTTCGAGTGTTGCATTGGGTTGCACGAGATGGCTATGGCACTTTTTGAATCGCAATACAAAGGTATGCGGTCGAAAGAGAAACCATAATCCGTGAGTTGAGTTCTCATCCAAAGGACTTGAGCACAACACGCAGATAGAGACACATACTCGGCCTCTGCTGTTGATAAAGCAGTGCAATCTTGTTTTCTTGACGATCAGCCTACTAGCTTTTCTCCCAGAAATTGTGCTCCGCCTGATGTACTTTTTGCTGTTACTTGGCATCCAGCATGATCTGCATCTGAAAAGGCAATTAGTGTAAACTCCGAATCCTTCGGATACCAAAGACCCATGTTAATGGTTCTTCGAAGGTATCGAAAGATCCGTTTAACCTCTTGGAGGTGAAGTTCGGTAGGACTTGCCTGAAACCGTGCAAGTAAGCAAACAGCAAAATGAATATCTGGTCGGCTTGCAGTTAGGTACATAAAAGAACCAATCATGCTCCGATATTTCTTCAGATCCATGGGTTTCCCATATAGGTCAGCGCCAATTTTTGGTGAAGTGACCATTAGAGTACCAACAGAGTCACAATTTTCCATACCATGCTTTTTCAAAATCTCAATTGTGTATTTAGCCTGATTAAGAAAAATTCCACGTGGGGATTGATGAATTTGTAAGCCTAAAAAGAATTTTAATTCACCCATCATGGACATTTCGAATTTGCTTTTCATGAGATTTGCAAAATGTTTTGAATGTGTCGGATTAGTGGACCCAAATATTATGTCGTCCACGTAAATCTGAACAATCAAAATATCATTTTTGTATTTTCTTGTAAACAAGGTTGGATCAATCGTTCCTTTGGTGAAATTATTTGACAACAAGAAAGATGATAACTCGTCATACCACGCCCGTGGGGCTTGTTTCAAACCATAGATTGCCTTCTTAAGCTTGTAGACGTATTCCGGATGATCTTTTTCAACGAAACCGTCTGGTTGACTCACATACACTTCTTCTTTCAGAGTTCCATTCAAGAACGCCGTCTTGATGTCCATCTGATAAACCGTGATGTTCTTGTGAGCGGCATAAGCTAAGAAAATCCTGACAGCTTCAAGCCTTGCAACCGGTGCGAATGACTCTTCAAAATCTATCCCTTCTTCTTGTCTGTATCCCTTTGCCACCAGACGAGCCTTGTTGCGAATCACAGTCATTTCTTCATCCTTTTTGTTTTTCCATAACCACTTAAGATCAATGACTAATTTGTCAATTGGTCTTGGAACTAAATCCCAGGTGTCATGGATTTGAAATTGAAGAAGTTCTTCCTGCATCGCTTCAATCCAGGCATTATCTGCCATTGCTTCCCGAATGTTCTTAGGTTCTATGAGACTGACTGAGCAGACATAGATGCACATGTCGCAATCGATGTGAAGTTGTTTTCTCGTCTGAATTGGTCTTGAGGGTTCACCAATAACCTGTTCAATCGGATGGTCTTTTGTCCACTGTAGTGTTGAAGGGTACCTTGGACTGAATAACTGCGTGTTAGTCGGTTCCTGTAATCTGGAAGATGATTTACCAGATTCCGTTCCAAACGGGTTTTCAAAGACTTCTTCGTCTAACACAGCGTTATTTTGTTCTTGCTCGTCAATTCTTGGTAGAACAATTTCAATGAATGGAGTTGTTGGAGTAAATGTAGATGATGTTGATGTTGAGGGAGTTGGTGCGTCAGCTTCGAATGTTGTGATGCATCTGGATTTGGTGGAATTGGTGGTGGTTGTTGATGTTGAGTGGTTGCAGCGGAATGTTGGTTAGATGCATTTTTCGAAGCGCCACCATAGTATTCATCGTACATGAACTCGAAGAAATTATCCAGTTCTTGAGTTGTGGGTTGTTCGACATGAATTGATTGAGCTCCTTGAGGTGCGAGTCCCGAACTGATATGTCCGGAAGTCATTGGGTTAAGCGCGGGTTCTAGAGCGAGTCTCTTTGAAGCCATTTGTGAAATTTCATCAAACTTCACATTCATCGTCTCCATTATCTTTTTCGTTCTCCTGTTATACACCCTGAATGCCCTGGAGTTTTCAGAATACCCAATAAAGATTCCAATATCACCCTTAGCCTTCAACTTTCCCAGATCTTCCCTGTCATTTGTTGGATAGCATAAAGCGCCAAATACATGAAGATAAGAAATATCCGGTTTCCGGTTGTTGACAAGTTCGTATGGGGTTTTATTGAATCTTGGATGGATTAGGGATCGGTTTTGAGTAAAACTAGCAGTAGAGACAGCATCAGCCCATAAGAATAGTGGTGCACTGGAATAAATCAGCATAGTGCGAGCAGCTTCTACAAGGGTTCGATTCCTTCTTTCAACTACCCCATTCTGCTGTGGAGTTCTAACAGCTGATGTCTGGTGAGTAATACCAGTTTCTTCAAAGAATGTTCTTAACTCCTGATTGACAAATTCCGTGCCATTATCCGTTCGTACTATCCTAACTGTAGCTTGAAGTAGAACTTGAATCCGCTTCAGAAAGGTGATGATGGTGCTTGGTGCTTCTTCTTTTGATCTCAAAAACTTTACCCATGTATATCTTGAATAGTCGTCAACAACTACAAGAATATACTTCTTCCCATTAATGCTTTGAACTCTCATTGGGCCACATAAGTCCATGTGCAACAGATGCAACCTATCAACCGAACTAGGTACGGGTTTAGGTTTATATGTTGCTCTTTTGCTCTTTCCTTGCTCACATGATGGACACAGGTGTTCTTTGGTGTATTTGAATTTAGGAAGACCGGAGACGATGTCGTCTTTGGCAAGCTTGTTGATCGTGTCAAAGTTCAGATGGGACAAACGTCTATGCCATAACCAGGATTTTGTTTCGCCTGCCCTGGTCATGAGACAAATAGGAGATGAAGAGGCCATTTGGTTTATGTCAATTGCATAGAGATTGGTGCCACGACCCCCAATTAAGAGATCATTCCCCACCAAATTTCTGACAAAACAAGTGTTTCTCCTAAAAGCAACCTCTAAATCTGCATCACAAAACTGCCCGACAGAGAACAGATTGTGTCCCAACCCTTCGACCTAGTAAACCCGAGTGATTAAGTAGTTTCCAAACCGAAGATCTCCATAACCCAGAATAGCTGCAACATGATCATTACCAAAACGTACAGTCCCCATGAACTGCCACACAAAATTGATCAGCAGCTTCAGATTCCCGGTCATGTGCTTGGAGCAACCCGAGTCGACGATCCAAAGACAGATTTCAATGACCTGAGAAGAACAGAAGAATTTGTATATGGAAACCGTGTAACATTTGGTTCCAAGGGGTTAGATGTAACAGGTGACTCACACTTAGAATTTGTTTCCGTTGATGCATTGGGAACTATTTCTAATGTGCCATTCTTAGGTGTAAACATTCTACCCGTTGGTTTCCATGCACAAAACTTAGAGTGATCCTTAGGCAATAGGCTGCTAGTGGTTATCCTAGCTTTTGCAATAAGTCTTCGAATATATCTAGACTTAGCCTTAGTTACAAAAGGACCCTTTTTCTGTTCTGGCAAATCATTCTTTTTCACATTAGTGGAAACATCATCATCACAAGCATTTACAGACAAAGATATCTTTTGCATTAAACAATCAGAATCATTACATGCATTAGAAACTGGAGTCTTATCATTACAACTAGATGATACATGTTTCTTCTTGGGAAGCGGTAAATTCCTAGGGTGTTCTTCTACTTTCTTGCATGCACTCTCAGAAACAGACGAGACACTAGGTTTCTTGTTATTGCTCCTAGACTGTCTTTTGCTCCTAGAGTTGCTTTCTAATCCTGTAGAAGGTAAGACACACTCATTAGAATTTATGATGTTGTCCTGAGATGTTGTTTTAGCAGTCCTAATCTCGTTTGGATTATCTTTAATACTTTTGTCTATCGCCCTATATGTTTTAGATGTAGAGGCAGACGCAGTAGTGGGACTAATCCTATAAAGGCCAGGTGCTATCACAGTAGTGTTCTTGACAACAGCTTTCCCTTTTTGTTTCTCATTAGGCAAGGGGGTTAATGGTGCAATACCCGTAGTTTCCTCACCCTGCCCTTTTTGACTTGCAAGCTGAGACTTCAAAAGATTTATTTGATCTTGCATGTTTTTGTAAGAACGCTCATACGACAGTTTGTCATACTTGCATTCTTCCTTTTTCGTATCAAGTTGTTTAAAATAAGTGCAATTTTGTTTTTCAAGCTTCAAAAGTGCCTTTTCATATTTTTCAACAATTTGAGAAGTCTCAGCTCGAAGTCTTTCATCATCCTCAACAGAATATGTTTGGAAAATAATAGACATGATATCGGTCGATAGAGCTTCGAAAGAGAGAGAGTCATTTTGTTGTTCCAAAACTTTTATGTGTTCCAAGTATTCATTGGCTTCATTCACTAAGGATTTGTGGTCCTTAACAAATGCTGCTGACTCTTTCAAAAGATTATTTTCCACATTTTGAACAACCGCATAGATTGCAGAAATGTGTGGATTAATTTCCGATTCAAAAATCTCTTTAATTTCATCCTGAACACCTGAAAACCATTCAAATTTTTGACTGTTTGTTTTGGAAGCCACAATACTTTGAAGTGTTTCAATTCTCTGTTTAAGATCCACCAAATATAGTCTAGCTGCACTTGTATCAAAAGTGTTTTTAGATGCCATTTGTTGAATGTTAGACAGATGAATTGAGACAGCTTTTTGTCTTGTGAAAACCACTGGTTTTTGAAAAAACAGAGGTGACTCCTTTTTAACAAGATGAACCCCAGATTCTGTGTTAAGCTTGTTATAATCAATTGGTTTAATTTCTGGGTTCATTTGTCTCATTTTGACACGTCTCTTTTCTGTACGCTCAATCGTTTCATCCGAATCATAACCCGAAGGAGGGTCATGGATAGCATTTATTAAATTACCATTAAAAAGCACATTCTGTTCTTTCTGAGCTTTCTTGAGAATATAAGGGTTTTCATAACCTATAGCCACCTTTTTTAAAGTATGTAAAATCGGGTTTGGATCGTTTATTAACAAGTTAACTGTTTGTGCAGATTGACCCGTTTTTACAAGCAAATCATCCAACTTTGCAATGGTTTTCTTTTTGTCATTGATCTCTTTAAGAAGATCATTTTCACGTTTTGAAAACCTTTCATTCAACTCCTTCTTTTCTTTTTCAATATTGGAATAAGTTGATTTTTGTTTTGAAAGCTGGTTGGTTAGTTCAGAAATTTCTTTGTTAAGAGATTTGATTTGCAAATTCAAATTAACATCGAGAGTGTCAAATTTTATTTGCAAATGTTTCTCTCTTAACTCAGAATCTCTTAAGCTAACCTCAAGTTCTGACTGTTTTTCGTTATGAAAATCATAAGCTCTTGCATTCACCTTATAACTCTCAAGCTCAGCGGTCAATTTTTCATTCGCGGCCTTAACCTCGCGATTGACCGTTTTAACTTTCTCAATTTCAATACTACAATTATGCAATAATGATTCAAACATAGCACGTGTTTCCTCATCATTATCAGTATGCTGTGACTCGAATTCTTCATTAGGATCCATATCTGGAGTTACCAAATTAGTATTACTACAACTTGGTTCGTCCATGTATGTATCATAAATGAGATTAGGAGTCTCAGGATACTGTTCATTTTGAGGTGACATATCAAACATTTCATTATTGTGACATGTAATATATGGTTGTACCTCAGAAACCGCATTAGTGTCAAAAGCAGGAGGTGCTTCTGAGTCCGTGTCGTACTTTGCCTCCTGGAGATTAGCCATAAAAATGCAGTTTGCATCGATGTCTTCAAGATCTTCTGAAGCATCCATAATAGCCATGAAGTCATTCTCTTCTGCACTTAACTGAAGCCCAGCCATTTCCTTGTTTGCCAACATTAATGCTTTCTGCAAGTAAGCTGGATCCCTCTTATTCGGCTTGTCTGGACAGTTCCTAGCCATATGACCAATACCCTGACAGTTGAAGCACTTCATCACATTACCCTGATTCCTATTCCCAGCTCCCTGAGCAACATTCCCAAACTGATTCCCAGCATTCTGTACCCTTTGATTACCAACAGCATTACCCATCTGATTCCCTGCAAACTGACCCATCTGATTACCAACATACTGCCCTGCATTCTGATTTCCCATCTGATATCTTGGAGCATATCCCTGCCGATTCCCATATCCCCCAACCATCTGACCTTGCTGTCCCATGTTGAAACTCGGCTCTGCAATCTGCTTGTAAAGACCGACCCACTTCTAGATCATACAAAGTAACACAAACTTGATGACACTCATAAGCATATAAATCAAGAACAAGTGATATGTGGATATTTGCTAGTCTAATGATTATATTCAAAGATGAAATAATACAAAGACTAGAGAGGGTTTCTTTTTCTTTCACACACACACACTCTTTTTCTTTTGTAAATAATGAGGCACACTTTGTAAAAGAGATGTGTGTGTGTGTGTGTTTATACGAATCACAGCCAACACATGGCTTGTGATTGGGCTTTGACTTGGACTATCTAATGGACTATACTTGTATTACACATATACAAGTTTTAAACTAACAAAGCTAATACATATAGCCCACTAATCTAAACTAAATATTATACTTGACACAATAAATTGTTAGCAAATGACCATCACTTTATATTGACATAAAATGATTGCTAACAGATTGTATTGGAAAACTATGACGAAGGTGATGCTTCTTGCAACAAAATGAAGAAGCCGATGTTCGAAGTTAAGATCGAGAAGGAGTGAGCTAAATATAATTCTTCTTTTAAATTGTTTCTTATTCCGAAACATTTTGGGTTTTTTTTTTTTTTTTTTTTTTTTTTTTTTTTTTTATTATATTATTAATTTTTTTATTTTTTTGCTTTTTGTTTCCAATACTTGGAATAAGTTGGTTTTTGGACACGTCAAAAACCATGGTTATATGAAGATGCTCAAGTAAATGCCAGTTTTATTTTATTACTAATTTCCATAACTCATATTTGACATGTCAGTTTTCCTAATTTAATGTAAATTTTGGACGGTTTTAGTGAGTATAGCCAACCACAAGTGAATACGGGTTGTATCCATCTGGATCCAATGAAGGATAAGATAACCATGAAATGGAAATGGTCAAAGTATAAAAATGAAGGTCGAGGTTATATAAACCACATATTGGTTTTCGAAGGTCTTATAAAAACTTGAGTACCCTCGAGATATCAAGCAAATGATACTTTTGTGAACCCTTACCATGTACGTCAAACATTATAAACCAAAATTAAAACACATAATTAAAACAGAAAGCAAAAAATAAACTATTTCTTTTTTAATAGATAAAAGTATATTATTGAAAATTATAGACTAAACCTCGTGCGTGCACGGGCTTTATAACTAGTTAAGTATATTGTAAGATGATGTCATTTCATCACAAAACTTTTGATAAAATTGATATAACAGGTTGATTAAGTGATTTAATTGAAGCGCTTATAATTGGCCTTTTACTAAATTTGCGTTAATAATACAATTAATTGATGAGACAAACAACCTTGAAAACTTGAAAATGCGCCACTTGAATCAAACTTGACCTTTGAGCTAAGACTACCAGAATATATGACTTGAAACTAGAGCATTAGTATCTTGCTACGTCCCATGTGGCATTTTAATTGAAAGTGTGGTTTGATCGTTTTATTTATTATTATTTTTTATTTATTTATTTATTTATTTTTAATATCAATGGTATCTTCTAATCTTCACATCAAAATATGATCATTTTGCCATTAAAAAATAAATAAATAAATAAAAAATGATCATTTTGCCATAAAAAAAAAAAAAAAAAAAACAAGCTTTTACTTATAATTAAAAAAGTCGTACCCCACTACACATTTGAGTGTAAGATTCACGATCCTCTGAAAAGTACCATACTTTTTAAGAAGTCTAAAAATATGTCAGTTCTTGACACATAATTTTCTCCCCATCTTCCAATTTCCATAATGCTTTTCCTAACTATTCCTCCATCTTGAGTTCTCTCGCCCAATTTTCTCCTTCAATTCTCACCAACAACTTCACTTTCATATCAACCAAAAATGAAACGACCAGACTAATTTTTTTTAAAACCTGAGGCAATACGTCGTATAGGTCCGACCCTATACGTCATATAGGTCTGCTGATACATAAACATCATTTTACGAAAATATAATCGCTTCATGCTTTAAATACGTAAAATCTAGAAAGCATACTTCATTGATACTGAGTATAACTACTGAACATGAGTTTCATAGAATGATAATGCGGAAGGGTTAAATTAATAAAATGTGGGTGTTAACCCAAACACCCCTTTTTAACCCATAACCACTAAATTTGTTTATAAACTTACAAAATGACTCATGTATCAATTTAAATCTATTTTGACATCTAAAATACCGCTACAAAGTATTTTGGGGCATATGCAGCTCACAACAAAGAAGTATGGATAGGATGCTCATCTCCTATGAACACGAGCATTACCTTTAACTTAATTCATCATATTCTATCTACAAGCTCCAATGCCCATTTCCTTTACCTATATAAAAAGGGAAACTAGCAACGGTAAGTCACAGTGACTTAATGAGGGCATGTGGTTGTTAATATTTTCTTGACACCATGGAGATTTGGATTATTTGAAAAAACCAGAAAATCCATTCAAAGAACAGAGCTCATCTTCAAGTATTGTAAATATTTGAACCTCAAGTCAATAAAGGTTGGGGGACTGATGCTTGTGAGTATCATCATTATGTATCTATCAATACAAACATGTGACATGGTCGCTAAGTTCTTCTTTTTACAAGTTCATTTATTACGTCTGTGTGGCGGTGGGTTCAAACCCCGTGGACTAGTAAGCCAAAAGGTCAGAAACCATGGTTACCCAAAAAATATAATGTTGAATCAGATCATCCTGATATCAAACATTGATTATATAACCCAAGAGTATCAAACTACTAATACCATGTGATTCCCTACCAAGTTTTGTTGCACAGCAAAAAGAGGAGAAACTCAATTATGACGGTAACACGCTATGAATATGGCTAATTGGCTACTATGTGATTATATTTTAGACAAAGTTACAAATATGACAAAGCAATTATTATTTAGGTAACAAAATGGGTTCAAACAAAAATTACAAAGCTAGAAAAAAAAAAATAATAAAAAAAAAAATACAGTAAAAGTGAACAACTATCTTTAGAGACTTTCTAAGCCATGAGAGGATTTCCATTAGCATGGTTCTTTGTAAAAACATACTTGCATTTTGAGGTATGAAATTCTGGAATTGAAAGTGCCTGTTGACTAATGTCATCATTCCCATCAAAGTTCGATTGTAAAATATTTCGAGTGGTAGTTCCCAACCTTGACGGAATGCACTAAAAATCAAGCACCACTGGATAGTTGTGGGGAATTTTGGCAAGGTGGAAAAAAGGACACCTTGGAATAGCTCCTTCGTTCAGAGTGCCGTTGTCATACAAAGCAGCCATAAGAAGGTACCAATGGTGCAACAGCTTAAGCCTATGCATCAACACACAAGATGACACCTCCGGATGACATCTCCTGCTGCTCATAACCATGGTTCGCTTGCTTTACAGTCTATGTCGAGAGAAAATCAGTTAAACATATAATAAGCTCAAATTTCAAATGCATTACAGTCTAATAAATCAACAAACAACATAACAAATCAGTACACATAACCTAAGTTTTCTTTAAAAAAAACCCCTAAAATCAGCAAATTAACAAAAATATACCTGCAAGAGAGTGAAGGCAACACGAGATTATGATTAGCAAGCCAGTCTCGTACAATATAGGTAGGACGAACTTCCAGAGACTTTCTCGTCAACGACTGAGACGGTCTTGTTTTTTCTGTTGTCACGTACAATATTGGTAGGATCTGGACTATCATCCTGCATCAATAAGGCATGTAATTATTTCAAAAATTACTAATTGTTTACCAAGCAAATAATAACAAGTTATACATAAAAGAATTACCATATATTCTTTAGAGACTTTCTGAGCCATGGGAAGTGATCCATTAGCATGGTTCTTCATACAACTTGTATTTTGAGGTATACATATTTGGTGCTTGAAATGCCTGGCGGATAATGTTTTCATTCCATCAAACACAACTAAGTAAGCATCCTAAACTGATAATAAGTAGCTAGAAATGCAACACAAAGTATTTCCAACCAATGTATCAAATAAATAAAAATATAAACAATTTTACATTGTCTAAAGAGTGAAAATCGTTTGCTCAAATCACCGTTGTACCCATTCCCTTTTCACCGCTTTCTCTCCTTTTCACTCTTTCCAGCTACGACAAAGTTTCGGATGATTATCATTCTGCAACACCCTTCCACACAAATCCTCTCTTCTACCAACAGTGACTTCGTTTCGATTTAGAATAATTTTCTAGTTAAGAAATGTAAAAATGCAATAACAAGAACTGGGAGCATAAGAAAACGAGTTGCTTGTAAGTTGCTACAGAATGATCTTCACAATCATCATTATTGCCGCAGCCAAGAGGAGCCGAGGAAGTGATAACAGTATAAGAGTGATGAGCACAAATGGTGAGTGTTAGCAAACAAAATTTATAAACATTAGAATCCAAGCTAAGATTGTATTAAGTTTAACAGGCAAAAGATATAACAATCACCAAAGGTAAGAAATACAATTTGTAAGTTAAAACTTGTATCCACCAGATACAAACAAGTTAAAAGAGCAAATACAAATTGACACATAAAGATAACATTATTGTTGCAATTCTTTTCACCTTAAATAACTAAATGACTCCATTGCATACACATTCAATACCAAAACCCCAAGTAAGAGATACTATTTTAGAATAAAAGCCAATATTTTGTCTAGTTTGAGATGTAAAAATTCAAATAATTATCCCAATGGTAAGAAATGGTATTAACAAGTTAATACTTTACAAGTCATACAAACACGTAGAGATAACAAGTACAACATGCTATCAGAAATAACTTTGGGGTTAAAACAGCTAAATTTTTGTTGCAATTTTAATAATAAGGATACAGTAAAAAATTATTCGGTCAGATCACCCTTGTACCTATTAACTTTTCTCCCATTTCCCACTTTTTCACTATTTCAATTCCAGCATCAGCCTACAATTCTACGATGACCATTCCTTATCACCCCTCCACGCAAATACTCTCTTTTGGTATAAATATGTTAAATTTGAGATCGAATACTCCATGGTAAAAATAAATGTTGATTAAGTTATAAGAATGGCCTGTCATTCTTATATAGTGGACTGGTTTGTTGATCGTTACATGTAAGTGCCTATGTAACGGGCTGAGATATAGGACTCACCCATATCCTTTGTACTTAAACGTTTTTGGTGTAATATACTTACCAGGGTGCAGGATTACTCCCCTTTACAAAAAAAAAATATATATATATATATGTTGATTAACAAATATGAATTAAAAGAGTATAATTTATGGATTAAAAGCTGTTAACATTTTAACAACATGCAAATACACAACATAAAAATGTAAGAAACTAACATATAACACAAAAACCCTAACTGATGCAAATATTTTTAAAAAATGAATTATAAAAAATCAAATAAATTAAAATAGAGTTTTGATTGATATACCTTGTTCGTAGAATCATAGATCCAGTGAAAAATATTTCAGATGATTGGAATCAGATCGATTTTCAAAAAAAATGGGCAGAAATTTTTAGGGTTTTAATAAGGGGTTGTGAACGAATTATCGAAGTAGCAATATAAGACTAATTAAATAAGTGTGATAATTTTTAAACAGGCCCTTTGATTATGGATATGTTAAAAGAATTGTCCAAATTATAGAGTTGTTGCCTGTTGGACATATTTAGTGAAAAATTACAATTATGTTGGTGCATTAGGTTATTTTTCAAATTCGGTATCTATAAAAATGTTTTACTTTTGTTTAGTGTGGTTTGTGTGCGTTTAGATGGTTTGGTTGGAGTTTGTATATCTATGGGTCGTTCAAATGGTGTTATTTGAGGATGCTAAAGCATTGTGAAATCACAATGAATATGGGAAAATAATTCATGAAGACTTAGATAATATTTTCAACAAAACATACATGATGAAGTTATGCTACAAGCATCTCCGACTCTCTGAGTGTTCCATCGTTTGAGGAGCTAGAGAGTAGCATATTCAAGTGAACCTATGGGATCATGTGTAAACTCTATGATGTGGGGTTATTGGGCAGTTAAAATTGTGTTTCGTGAAATAATGCCACAAAAGGTAGCTAGTTCATTGCATAATAAAAAAAATTTGGATTTAAAAAAACGATTTACCATAAGGGCATGTAATGTCATTTTTGTGGACATATGCATATGAGTATTTATAACAAACAAGAAAATGTGTCCAAGATACACGAACTCATACTCACATAAATGTTTGAACACCAAGTCAATATCTGCTAAGGGGCTCATCATTATGAGTATCATAATGAAATTTGGGGTAATCTATGGAAACAGGCCACATGATTTCGTTTAGTGTTGGTCTAATGCATGATACACTAGCAAATTAAGTATATTGTAAGATGATGTCATTTCATCATAAAATTTTTGATAAACTTGAAATAACAGGTTGCTTAAGTGATTTAATTGAAGCGCTTATAGTTGGCCTTTTACCTGAACCACTATAAATTTGCGTTAATAATACAACTAATTGATGAGACAAACAACCTTGAAAACTTGAAAATGCACCACTTGAATCAAACTTGACCTTTGAGTTGAGACTACCAGAATATATGACTTGAAACTAGAGCATTAGTATCTTGCTACGTCCCATGTGGCATTTTAATTGAAGGTGGTTTGATCTTTTTTTATTTTTTTATTTTTTTCTTATTATTATTATTATTTTTTTTTTAATTTTTATTTTTATTATTATTTTTTAACATCAATGGGATCTTCTTAATCTTCACATCAAAATATCATCTTTTTGCCAAAAAAAAAAAAAAAAAAAAGCCACACAAGCTTGTACTTATAATTAAAAAAGTCGTACCCCACTACACATTTGAGTGTAAGATTCACTATCCTGTGAAATGTACCATACTTTTTAAGAAGTCTAAAAATATGTCATTTCTTGACACATAAATTTCTTCCCATCTTCCATAATGCTTTTCCTAACTATTCCTCCATCTTGGAGTTCTCTCACCCAATTTTCTCCTTCAATTCTCACCAACAACTTCACTTTCATATCAACCAAAAATGAAACGCCCATACTATTTTTTTTTTAAACCTGAGGCAATACGTCGTATAGGTCCGACCCTATACGTCATATAGGCCTGCTGATACATAAACATCATTTTACGAAAATATAATCGCTTCATGATGTAGATACGTAAAATCTAGAAAGCATACTTCATTGATACTGATTGTTATTACTGAACATGCGTAGAACGATAATGTGGAAGCGTTAAATTAATAGAATGTGGGTGTTAACCCAAACACCGCTTTTTGACGCATAACCACTAAATTTGTTTATAAACTTACAAAATAACTCATGTATCAGTTTCAATCTGTTTTGACATCTAAAATACCGCTACAAAGTATTTTGGGGCATATGTAGATCACAACAAAGAAGTCTGGATAGGATGCTCATCACCTATGAACACGAGCATTACCGTTCACTTAATTCATCATATTCTATCTACAAGCTCCAATGCCCATTTCCTTTACCTATATTGTTAATACAAATATCGTCCTGAAAACGTTATTTATATTTTACGATCTTTGCTTAATTTTGTTAATGACAATTACAAAGTTTATCTTTAAGCAATGCATAAATATAAGATTAAGTCTTTTACATTTATAGTAACAAGTCTTTTAAAACACATTTTACACATTACATAATCACTAGGAATTATATTATATACATTTTGTAAAACACGAACCACTTCTATGTCATACAAACACACATGATGACACTCACAATCATACACATTAAGAACATGAAGAGTATATGTAGATATTTGCTAGTCGAATGATTATATTCAAAAGATGAAAATAATACAAAGACTAGAGAGGAACTTTCACACACACACACACTCTTTACATAAGTTGAATGAAGCACACATTGGAAGAGTGTGTGCGCGTGGTATATGAATGACACAGCCACATCCATGGGCTTGGATGGGCCTTTGATATGGACCTATGGTGGGCTTAATGTTTGCACTACTCATATAATTAATTTACAAACAATACTAATGCTATAAGCCCACTAAACATACTACATATTATACATGACATTTAGTTCAAGCTAACAATGACCATCACTTCCTAAATAGCATTAAAATAAATGCTAACAATCTCCCCCTAAGGGATGGTCATTTCAATGATGCTCCTGTGATTGGTCTTTTGCTTTAGACGTCTTTAATTCGTGTGTCATTGTATAATATTCTTCATTCAATGTTCCTTCATGCACTGTGATCTTCAAAGTATCGTCTTTTGGTCGTTCCTGCCTTGATCTACTTCTTCTGTCCGGATGCGTCGTCGTTGTAGATGATGATGGTGGATGGACTTTCGTCGGTACCTGCATAAGACAGTTAGCAATAAATCGTCCAGCGGCCATCATGTCGTGAGGCAAGATCCTTAGATCTCATTAAGACTCATACATCTTGTATCCTTTTTGATGAACACAAGTGTATTGCATTGGAAGTGTTCCTAAGAGATCTTTGATGAATCTCATGTTTCTAGACTCAATAATGTGCGTTTTGGATTAAGTCGTCGGAGGCATGGAGCAGAGTGCCACTTTTTCAATATCAACACATCTCGGAGTGAGAGGTCGATATATTATGCAGTGTTCTCCATGAGAAATGAAACAAATATCTTTTAAGAGATATCTGAGTGGATAGGAGGGGTGGTGCAATGCGTCACTGGGTCCATGACGTCTTGTCTTCAATATCAGTATCACCTTAGTGAGTACCGATAGCATATGTATTGACCCGGTTTCTGACCTAAGTTTTCATGGAGGGCTATTTCTTTTCACCCTTACAAAACTTTTCTTTTTCATTCTTCAACCCCTTCTTTCTCCTTTCTCATTATACTCCTTTTTTCAATCATACCTAAGGACTTCTAATTCTAAGCTATTGGAATTGTCCTTGGGTAGATCCCTCCGGTTCTGGCGGATCATTGGACATAACCTAACCATAATCACCTTATTACACCATGATTATCCTAGATTATTTGTCACATGCCATTAAACCTTGTGAAAATCTCTCAACGTGTTTATGTGAAAACACATTTTGTTAACACATTGAGAGTTTTGCATTTTTGAAACACTCCCCCTTCACATGTGCTCATGCATTTTTGAAATAAATTGCACATGTTGGGTAGAGTTCGCACATTTGAAATGATCGACTTTCAATGAACACGACCTTCGCGAGACACGCTTACATCACTAGTTAGACTAGTTTGAAATTATTACCCGTCCTGGTCATATTCAATGATCATCTCTCGAATTGGTACATTCTACTCAGACAAGTCCTTTGCGAGACACGTTTACATTACTGGTAAACTAGCTTGAAATTATTACCCGTCCCGGACAAGTCTTTTCGATAACGGACATTTAGTTTCGTCAATTCGAGGGTTCAACTGAGTCTTTTTGAAGAACTCGTTTTGAGATTCAAACCATAAAACTTTTTGATCACATTTTAATCACGTCCTCTCCCCCTTATATCTAATAAACATTTAATCTCCCCCTCAAAAATAGCATGAAGTGGTATTTTTGAAAATAGTTGATTAAAATGAAACTTTTTGTGGGGAGACGGACTGATTTTAGCATGAAAACGGAACATTTTTCTTTTTATACTCCCCCTTAATCAGAGCATTTTATTAAACAATTGAGTTTAAAAGCATTTAGGGGACTTAGAGGGAGTCATTGTGAGAACAAAATTTATGGAAAGACTTTGAAAAATCTTTTTGAAACAATGTTGATTAAGTGCTCACGGGTTTAGCTTTTTGCCATTAACATTGCGAGTTCTGATCGGAAATAATCAGAAGTCATTCAATGTAGCCTTTAGTATGAAATCTTTTCGAGTTGGAGTACTCGGGCCACGATAAAAGATTTCACAATAAAGCACGGGTCTCGTACTGAAATATACGAAAGCCTTAATGAAGAATAATTTGAGAAACGACATGTTTTGGAAAAACATAAAAAGAACTCTCGCTCAAGCATCTGTACATGCCCGTATCATTGTTGAATGACATTTCTAGATACGTACAGAATATCGATTATACGAGAGACATGTCGTGAGAAGAATTTTTTTTTTTTGGTTTTTGAGTTTTATATTTTTTATGTCTTTTTGAAATTTTCTGTATTTACAGTATTTTTGAACAAGTATATATTTACAAAAATATTTACATGCGAAGCTTTTTGATATAAATCAAGAAGATTCGAGAAGACTTTCTAACTCTTCGGGAGTTAGGCTTCGCATTCCAATTCGACGAACTAAATTTTCAAACCGCTCTTTTGGGAGGGCCTTAGTAAATAGATCGGCGAGTTGGTATTCAGTCTTCACGAAAAACAATTCAACAGTACCCTCTTCAACGTGCTCTTTTATGAAGTGATAGCGGACTCTAATATGCTTGGTCTTCGAGTGTTGCACTGGGTTGCACGAGATGGCTATGGCACTTTTTGAATCGCAATACAAAGGTATGCGGTTGAAAGAGAAACCATAATCTGTTAGTTGTGTCCTCATCCATAGAACTTGGGCACAACACGCAGATAGAGACACATACTCAGCTTCTGCTGTTGATAAAGCAGTGCAGTCTTGTTTCCTTGATGACCAGCCTACTAGCTTTTCTCCCAAAAATTGTGCTCCGCCTGATGTACTCTTTGCTGTAACTTGGCAACCGGCATGGTCTGCATCTGAAAATGCTATTAGTGTAAACTCCGAATCCTTCGAATACCAAAGACCCATGTTAATGGTTCTTTGAAGGTATCGAAAGATCCGTTTAACCTCTTGGAGGTGAATTTCGGTAGGCCTTGCCTGAAACCGTGCAAGTAAGCAAACAGCAAAATGAATATCTGGTCGGCTTGCAGTTAAGTACATGAGAGACCCAATCATGCTCCGATATTTCTTCGGATCCATGGGTTTCCCATTTAGGTCAGCGCCAATTTTTGGTGAAGTGACCATTGGAGTACCAACAGAGTCACAATTGTCCATTCCATGTTTTTTCAAAATCTCAATTGTGTATTTAGCCTGATTAAGAAAAATACCACGTGGGGATTGATGAATTTGTAAGCCTAAAAAGAATTTTAATTCACCCATCATGGACATTTCGAATTTGCTTTTCATGAGATTTTCAAAATGTTTTGAATGTTCCGAATTAGTGGACCCAAATATTATGTCGTCCACATAAATCTGAACAATCAAAATGTCATTTTTGTATTTTCTTGTAAACAAGGTCGGATCAATTGTTCCTTTGGTGAAATTATTTGACAACAAGAAAGATGATAACTCTTCATACCACGCCCGTGGGGCTTGTTTCAAACCATAGATTGCCTTCTTTAGCTTGTAGACGTATTCCGGATGGTCTTTGTCAACGAAACCGTCTGGCTGACTCACGTACACTTCTTCCTTCAGAGTTCCATTCAAGAATGCCGTCTTGATGTCCATCTGATAAACCGTGATGTTCTTGTGAGCCGCATAAGCTAAGAAAATCCTGACTACTTCAAGCCTTGCAACTGGTGCAAATGACTCTTCAAAATCTATCCCTTCTTCTTGTCTGTATCCCTTTGCCACCAGACGAGCTTTGTTGCGAATCACAGTCATTTCTTCATCCTTTTTGTTTTTCCATAACCACTTAAGATCAATGACTAGTTTGTCAATTGGTCTTGGAACTAAATCCCAGGTGTCATGGATTTGAAATTGAAGAAGTTCTTCCTGCATCGCTTCAATCCAGGCATTATCTGCCATTGCTTCCCGAATGTTCTTAGGTTCTATGAGACTGACTGAGCAGACATAGATGCACATGTCGCAATCGGTTTGAAGTTGTTTCCTCATCTGAATTGGTCTTGAGGGTTCACCAATAACCTGTTCAATCGGATGGTCTTTTGTCCACTGTAATGTTGAAGGGTACCTTGGACAGAATGAATGTGTGTTAGACGGTTCATGTAATCTGGAAGATGATTCACCAGATTCCGTTCCAAACGGGTTTTCAAAGACGTCATCGTCTAACACCGCATTATTTTGTTCTTGCTCATCAATTCTTGGTAGAACAATTTCAATGAATGGAGTTGCTGGAGTAAATGTAGATGATGTTGATGTTGAGGGAGTTGGTGCGTGATGAACTCAAATAAGTACATTTTATTACTATCATTTATCCTATTAATTTGACTTGTTTTACTATATTATGTATGAGGATTGATACTTAATCGTTTACTTTTGTAATTCTCAGGTAAAAACAAGCATTTGGTGAAACTTAGCGATTATGGACTAAAAACGGAGTAAAATGATCAAGATTGGAATTGGTTGTTGGAATGAAGAGAATGAAGACCACTGTCTGACTTTGAAGAATGCGCCGCATGGATTTATCCCATGCGCCGCATATGAAACTTTGGTCAACGAAGAATAACCAACTTGTTCTGCTCCAGATGCGCCGCATCTCACTCGTTACATGCGCCGCATCACTATCACTATTTCACCAGATACGATCCAAGATACAAGAGGACATGCGCCGCATCCAAATATGAAGATACGCCGCATCTTCTGGCGGTGTACGAATATTCCTGAATATTATAATCTTGGACCCCACGCGAAGTTAAGTACATGCGCCGCATCTACTTACTAGATGCGCCGCATGTCACCCTCAGACAGAAACTATAAATACCCCAAGACCAGACGAATTCAGTGTGACATATATTATATACGTGACCGAAGACCAGAAACCAAGGACGAATTCAGTCAAGGCAGCAGCACAAGACACACCCAAATCAAAGATACAAGAGCTGTAAGAAGGTGCTGCATGTGTTTTATTCATTAAGTAGTTTTGTTTTATTGTGTTAGTAAGCTCTAATTCATCAAGATTGGTGGCTTGTGTAATGTGACAACGGAAAGGTTTCACTCCCTTAAAACTGCTTTCTCATCAATTAAAGTTTATATGTTAGTGTCATTGGTGACTTTTATTAGTGCATTGATAACCTCTGTGGCTAGCTGAGCGTTGATCGGGTCGCCATGCCTCTGCCCTCGCCTGTTTATTAGATGCCTATGTATTCTATGGTCTGTAGAAAAGTAGGAGAAAGATAAACGGGATAGTCATAAGTAATCATTAAGGGTTTACTCGCCGATAAGATTAGAACCAACGAGAAAGGACTTAATCTCGGTGCGTTGCATCGAACTATACACTTCATATAACACTAGCAATAAAACAAGTGACAAACTACTTATCATAAGGACAGCCCTCTTATTGTCTCAAGTATTTATCTGTGTACGTGTGTGATACTTGCTGATTCGTGCCTATTGGTTTAGTTTATTATTTAATTGCAACCAAATCGTGCCAGTCTCTCAGGCTGAACCCCCTTGCGTTAGAATAGGTTGTATAGCTAACTTAATATATTAAAATACTGATTAGAATAACTAGATAATACGTTCCACTCTTAGTGATCGACACTCTACTTACCATTATATTCATACTGACCGGGTACACTGTTCGTTAAGTGTGTGTGTTATTGATAAGTCGGCTAAATATAAATTTAAAACTTGATTAGGCATTAAAACTGCTAAACCGCAACGACACGCAACACGCATCAAGTTTTTGGCGCCGCTGCCGGGGAGTGAATTGTTATTATCTGTTAATTTGATTAGTATTTTAATTAGGTTTTTAATTTTTATCTAACCGCTAATTTTGTTGTGTATTAGTTTAATTTGCATTCATTGTACTATTTTGCATATTTTCTGTTTTTGTGTGTTATTTGTTTGCTTTTGTTTGTGTTTATTTTCGTTTGTGTGTTTTTTATTTCTTTTAATTTTTCGTATTTTTTTGTTTTCTGCTATCGTTGTACTGAGCTAAATCGAACGATACGGCGCATCTGATTTATCAGATACGGCGTATTGCGTTCAACTTTTTATAAAATACAACGCGTTTAATTAATTCGATACGACGCATCTTTTCTCCAAGATACGGCGTATCTGTTTTTAATAAGAAATTTTTTCTAAACTTTAACGCCATACGACGCATCTGCTTTAGCAGATACGGCGTATCTATTATTTTAATTAAAAATAGTTTTCGATTAATTAAACAGATACGGCGCATCGATCTCTGTCGATACGGCGTATCTTCTGAATCAAAAATCTCGTATTTTGAAACGTAACGAAAATACGGCGCATTAACTTTCGTTAATACGGCGCATTTAATTTTAAATAAATATCGATTTTTGATTAATTTAATTCGATACGGCGCATTCTTAATTTCTAAGCGGCGTATCTATTTTCTGAATAAAGTCTGATTTAATTTTAACGATTATTAGATACGGCGTATCCAACTTTTTGGATACGGCGCATCGTCTGCAGATATCAGTAACTTTAATTTTTCGTATTCCGTTTTCGTTGTTAATTTTCTGATATATTACTTTCTTGAGCATACCCTACTGATGCTTTTGTGTTGATTTCAGGAAGTGCATGACCAGGAGTTCGACTAAGAACTTGATTCAACCTTTCGAAGATCCTGAACGAGCCCTACATTCGCTTAAAAGGCTTTTCAACACAAGAAGCTTTGATCTTTCAAGTTCACTCGAGCTTGATTACTTTTCTGAAGAAAAAGAGGAAGTTGAAACAGAAACAATGGGCGAAAACACTACTATGGAGGAATACATGAACAGTACCCGTGCTGATTACACTTCAGGAGTTGCTAGACCAAAGTTTGATGATAAGTCAAAATTTGAGTTGAAGGGTCAGTTTCTCAAAGAGCTCAGAGAGAATGCTTTCAGTGGGACAGAACATGAGGATGCTAATGAGCATGTTGAAAAGGTCCTGGAGATTGCAGATTTGTTTACTTCAGAAGGAGTCACTAACGATCAACTCATGCTTAGAATCTTTCCAATCTCACTAAAAGGAGCTGCTAACAAGTGGCTAAGGAATGAACCTGCTAGTTCAATCACTACATGGGAAGGTTTGAAGAGCAAATTCCTGAAGAGATATTGTCCACCTGCTAAGACTGCTAAAAAAATAGAGGCTATCAACAGTTTCAAGCAAGAGCCTGATGAAACTCTTTATCAAGCTTGGGAACGATTTAAAGATTTATTAATAAAATGTCCTCAACACTATCTAACCCCTATGCAGGAGATAATATTGTTTTATCAAGGACTGGACGTGCCTACTAGACAGATTTTGGATGCTAAGGGAGCTGTACCTCAAATGAGTGCAACTAATGCCAGGAAAGCGATCCAAGAAGCTGCTGATCATTCTCAGAAATGGCACGATGGGACCTCTACTAGATCTAAGAGCAGCACTAATTTTGACGGGATTGCTGCTATTCAAGCTCAATTGGATAAAATTAGTAGAGAGATGAAGAAGCGTGATGAAAGAGTGTATGCTGCCCAAGTTGGATGTGAAAAGTGCGAAGGACCTCACTACACTAAAGACTGCCCGAACAAGAATGAAAGTGAGACATTTGAAGAAGCATATTACACCCAATTTGGACAACCATTCCGACCTTCTGGGAGATTTAGGGAAGCTACCCCGGGATTCTATCAAAAGAACAACTTCAATCCCGCTTATCAAGAAAGGAGGCAGACTTTAGATGACACTCTAAAGCAAATTATGGCCGATGCTGCTAAAAGACATGAAGAGAATACTGTTATGATCAAAGAAATCCGAGCTTCAATGGACACTACTACAAGAAATCAATGAGCTTCGATCAAAGCATTGGAACAACAAATTGGTCAAATGAGCAAAGTTCTTCAAGAAAGGGGATATGGAAGTTTACCTAGCTCAACCGAAACCAACCCAAGGGATCATGTCAAGGCCATAAGCACCACTGAAGAAGTCACTCCTTGCTTACCTAGAAGATCGTTGAATGGTAATGATGGTGCAAGACCCGAATTTTTCTTTAATTCTTCAATCAGTTTAAGGAGACTACTCAAAGAAAAGACAAAGATTGAAGAAGAGATCAAGGCTACAATGAAAGAAGGGAACTCTGCAACCGATTTAAAAGCCTTGCCTCATAAAGAAAAAGACCCAGGAAGTTTTACTCTACCTTGTTCAATTAATAATATATCTTTCAATAATGTGTTAGCTGACTTAGGAGCTAGTGTTAGTGTTATGCCTCTTAAGACATTCACTACCCTAGGACTAGGAAAATTAGCACCAACTAAGTTACTTATTGAATTGGCTGATAAAACGGTAAAACAACCTGAAGGGATTGCTAATAATGTGCTAGTTAAGATTGAGAAGTTTATTTTCCCTGTAGACTTTGTTATATTAGATATGCCCGAGGATGTTAAGGTTCCTTTAATCCTTGGTCGACCTTTCTTGTCTACTGCCCATGCTAAGATTGATGTGTTTAAAAGAAAAATCTCGTTAAGAGTAGGGAATAATAAACTAGTCTATAAGTGCCAAGATCCTGTTAAAAGCATAATTAGAGGTGTCTATGTGCTAGGATTGAGAGAACGTATGGACCTTGATCTTGAAGCTAGGCTTATGGGGGAAACATTGATTCAAAACAACTCAACTAATCCTAATCATGAGAACTTTGAGGAATTTATTGACCTAAATGTACCTACCGAACTTAGACGCGATATTGTTAATGATTCTGATGATGAGTGGTATGATTGCGTAGTAATTAACAAACGGAGGAGAATAGTTGAGAAAACGTATTTGAATAATGATATGTTTATTGAACTACCACCCCACCTTGCTTATTTATGCCTATATGATAATAAGAATTTCCCGTCTATCATTTTGTCATCTCTGCCCGTAAGGGACAGAACTTTGTTTATACAGATACTGAAGAAGAACGGCGTGGAAATCATAGACGAGCAAGGAGTGTTCAATATTACTGAATTGGCAATGAGGGAGCGCGATGTTTCCGACTCCTTCAATGATCGATACTAAAGAGCTGAACGTGAGTCTAACTTGAAGACTCTGGAATAAAGACAAGTGCTTACCGGGAGACAACCCGGATTTATCTTTTTATTATTCTGTTTATGTGTCGAGTCAGTCAGGCCGCAGAGGATACGGCGCATCTCAATTCTGAGATGCGACGCATCTCCTGCAGATGGTCATATCTTATTTTATTTTTCTGCATTTTATATCTTTCGAATTTAAAACTTTTTATCAGTTTATTTTTAATGCGGCGCATCTTTTATTCTGATCCGTATTTATTCCAGGCTCGATACGGCGTATCTTCTTCCATAAGATACGGCGCATCGACTGACCTGATGATTTTCATTTTAAGTTTTTATGTTTTATTTTTACCTAACTACTAATGTATTATGCAAGTTGAACCTTTCTTATCTTAGGTGTGTTTTGAAGCCTTGGTGGTATTATAGATTCCTGCATTTCCTGTGGATACATCTTATATGAAGCTTAAACGTTCTAATCCACAAGAAAGATGATTTTTGCTCTAATACTAATGGAGGATCATACCGAGCAAATCTCAGGGGAGTTTTTCTGTTCTAATTCTTTTATTTTCCAGTTTTTAACCTTTTATACAAACAACGAGGACGTTGTTTAACTTAAGTGGGGGGATTGGAGAATTAGAACACTTAACATTTACTTGTCCTAAACTTTTCAAAATATGCTTAAAATGTGCTTAATATATAAAATTTAAAATTTTTAGCATGTTTTTGTTTAAGATCTAAGTTGCATAGCTGCACACATGACGTTATTTTCAAAAATTGTGATTTTTCAAAATTCACAAATCTATGAGTGTGCCGGTGACTTGTAAACTTTAGAACTTGGCTTGTATACTATTCGAGACCACCATAATAAGTATTATTTATATAATTGGAATAACTTGTCTAAATTGGTAAATTTCTAGGATTACACCCAAATAGCTTTATATATTTTGTGTTATTAGCTAACTACACTGGTTAGTTAACCCCCGTATAAACCCTTTTGTTACTCTCATTTTTAGAGTAAGATACCCCTAGAAAAACACTCAGAGCCATTCCTTTCGTTTCTTACACCTATGTTTAAAATGTTTCGTTACACCCTTACACCTTAGCCTACCCTATAGATTAGAATCCGTGGTTGGTTAATTGCTATAGGCAAAATGTGTTTCCTTACATTACCTGTGTTCGTGTGCGTAATTCATTATCTATGGTTAGGTCGGGAACACGCACAATGCAATTGGAGTGAAAGTAAATATTGTATATCTTTGAGTTTATTTTTCGTGTGTTTACTACTTTCACTATTACCGTTATTTCTGAAGTCATGAAAAGTATGGAAAAATTATCCAGATTTATTGTTATAGTGATGTGGTGAAATTTTACACATCTATGTTTATGTAAAAAAAAAAAAAAAAAAAAAAAAAAAAAAAAAAAAATTCGAAAAAATGAGAAAAGAAAAAGAAAAAAGAAGAGTTGGATGTTTGATTTAACCAACGATGTAAAGTTATGTAAGTGGTCGATATCACCACTAGTTGTTATACTATATTTATGGATTGAATGGGAGTTGGCAGTTATGGGAACGTCAACTAAGGTTTATTCTTTGATTAAGATCTTGTTGAGTATAATTCGTGTCTACCTAAAGCGTGTGTTTCAGGTATGAAAGCGTGAGTTATTCAATGATATGAGTCTTATTCATGGGATGGTTGGGATAGTGATTAACCACACTTAGGATTTTAATTTATTTGTTTTGTTTATTTTTCATTTTACACCAATTTATATCCCAAGTATTATCCATACCCTGTATTATTCATTATCCAACGAAACCTTTGATTTATTGAGATTAGGGATTTGAGCAATCTTAAGTATCGTAGTCGTGGATTCGGCTATGTATTTATGATTTTGTCGCCCTTTTTGATATATTATTATGGGTGAAGTTTGGACCTATCTTTAGCCTATTCGAGTTAAGGATTTGAGCAATTGCAAGTATCGTGTTCGTGGATTCGATCATGTATTTGTGATTTTGTCGCCTTTTCTGGAATTTGAGATCGATAGTGAATAAGAATAATTAACCCTTAAGCCTAAAAACCCTTTTTACCGCTTTAGACTTGTTATTCCTTGGCTTTAGTAGGGGAGATGTGTATACTTGCCAAGCTTATGATAGAATATTCGTCGCGACTGGACAGTTAAACGATTAGATTTGCTTTTATCGAAATATTTTATTTTACTTCTAATTCGTTAAGTGTTTAGTTGTGTGATTATGACAAAAGACGAATACATGCTTAAATATAAAAATAAATCCTAACATTTTTAGGATACATTTTCATAAGATTAATTCTAAGGTTTACTTGGGGACAAGTAAAGTTCAAGTGGGGGGATATTTGATGAACTCAAATAAGTACATTTTATTACTATCATTTATCCTATTAATTTGACTTGTTTTACTATATTATGTATGAGGATTGATACTTAATCGTTTACTTTTGTAATTCTCAGGTAAAAACAAGCATTTGGTGAAACTTAGCGATTATGGACTAAAAACGGAGTAAAATGATCAAGATTGGAATTGGTTGTTGGAATGAAGAGAATGAAGACCACTGCCTGACTTTGAAGAATGCGCCGCATGGATTTATCCCATGCGCCGCATATGAATCTTTGGTCAACGAAGAATAACCAACTTGTTCTGCTCCAGATGCGCCGCATCTCACTCATTACATGCGCCGCATCACTATCAATATTTCACCAGATACGATCCAAGATACAAGAGGACATGCGCCGCATCCAAATATGAAGATACGCCGCATCTTCTGGCGGTGTACGAATATTCCTGAATATTATAATCTTGGACCCCACGCGAAGTTAAGTACATGCGCCGCATCTACTTACTAGATGCGCCGCATCTCACCCTCAGACAGAAACTATAAATACCCCAAGACCAGACGAATTCAGTGTGACATATATTATATACGTAACCGAAGACCAGAAACCAAGGACGAATTCAGTCAAGGCAGCAGCACAAGACACACCCAAATCAAAGATACAAGAGCTGTAAGAAGGTGCTGCATGTGTTTAATTCATTAAGTAGTTTTGTTTTATTGTGTTAGTAAGCTTTAATTCATCAAGATTGGTGGCTTGTGTAATGTGACAACGGAAAGGTTGCACTCCCTTAAAACTGCTTTCTCATCAATTAAAGTTTATATGTTAGTGTCATTGGTGACTTTTATTAGTGCATTGATAACCTCTGTGGCTAGCTGAGCGTTGATCGGGTCGCCATGCCTCTGCCCTCGCCTGTTTATTAGATGCCTATGTATTCTATGGTCTGTAGAAAAGTAGGAGAAAGATAAACGGGATAGTCATAAGTAATCATTAAGGGTTTACTCGCCGATAAGATTAGAACCAACGAGAAAGGACTTAATCTCGGTGCGTTGCATCGAACTATACACTTCATATAACACTAGCAATAAAACAAGTGACAAACTACTTATCATAAGGACAGCCCTCTTATTGTCTCGAGTATTTATCTGTGTACGTGTGTGCTACTTGCTGATTCGTGCCTATTGGTTTAGTTTATTATTTAATTGCAACCAAATCGTGCCAGTCTCTCAGGCTGAACCCCCTTGCGTTAGAATAGGTTGTATAGCTAACTTAATATATTAAAATACTGATTAGAATAACTAGATAATACGTTCCACTCTTAGTGATCGACACTCTACTTACCATTATATTCATACTGACCGGGTACACTGCTCGTTAAGTGTGTGTGTTATTGATAAGTCGGCTAAATATAAATTTAAAACTTGATTAGGCATTAAAACTGTTAAACCGCAACGACACGCAAACGCATCAGTGCGCCAGCTTCGAATGTTGTGGATGCATCTGGATTTGGTGGAGGTGGTGGTGGTTGTTGATGTTGAGTGGGTGCAGCGGAATGTTGGTTTAGATGCATTTTTCGAAGCGCCACCATAGTATTCATCGTACATGAACTCGAAGAAATTATCCAGTTCTTGAGTTGTGGGTTGTTCGTCATGAATTGATTGAGCTCCTTGAGGTGCGAGTCCCGAACTGATATGTCCGGAAGTCATTGGGTTAAGCGCGGGTTCTAGAGTGAGTCTCTCAGAAGCCATTTGTGAAATTTCATCAAACTTCACATTCATCGTCTCCATTATCTTTTTCGTTCTCCTGTTATACACCCTGAATGCCCTCGAGTTTTCAGAATAACCAATGAAGATTCCAATATCGCCCTTAGCCTTCAACTTTCCCAGATCTTCCCTGTCATTTGTTGGATAGCATAAAGCGCCAAATACATGAAGATAAGAAATATCCGGTTTTCGGTTGTTGACAAGTTCATATGGGGTTTTATTGAATCTTGGATGGATTAGGGATCGGTTTTGAGTAAAACAAGCAGTAGAAACAGCATCAACCCATAAGAATAACGGAGCACTGGAATAAATCAGCATTGTGCGAGCAGCTTCCACAAGAGTTCTGTTTCTTCTTTCAACTACTCCATTCTGCTGTGGAGTTCTGACGGCTGATGTCTGGTGTGTAATACCAGTTTCTTCAAAGAATGTTCTTAACTCCTGATTTACAAATTCCGTGCCATTGTCCGTTCTTACTATCCTAACTGGAGCTTGAAGTAGAACTTGAATACGCTTCAGAAAGGTGATGATGGTGCTCGGTGCTTCGTCTTTTGATCTCAAAAACTTTACCCATGTATATCTTGAATAGTCGTCAACAATTACAAGAATATACTTCTTCCCATTTATGCTTTGAACTCTCATTAGGCCACATAAGTCCATATGCAACAAATGCAACCTATCAACCGAACTAGGTATGGGTTTAGGTTTATATGTTGCTCTTTTGCTCTTTCCTTGCTCACATGATGGACATAGGTGTTCTTTGGTGTATTTGAATTTAGGAAGACCGGAGACGATGTTGTCTTTGGCAAGCTTGTTGATCGTGTCAAAGTTAAGATGGGACAACTGTCTATGCCACAACCAGGATTTTGTTTCGCCTGCCCTGGTTATGAGACAAATAGGTGATGAAGAGGCCATTTGGTTTATGTCAATTGCATAGAGATTGGTGCCACGATTCCCAATTAAGAGATCATTTCCAACCAAATTTCTAACAAAGAAAGTGTTTCTCCTAAAAGAAACCTCTAAATCTGCATCACAAAACTGCCCTACTGAGAACAGATTGTGTCCCAACCCTTCGACATAGTAAACCCGAGTGATCAAGTAATTTCCAAACCGTAGATCTCCATAACCCAGAATAGCTGCAACATGATCATTCCCAAACCGTACAGTCCCTATGAACTGCCACACAAAATTGATCAGCAGCTTCAGATTCCCGGTCATGTGCTTGGAGCAACCCGAGTCGACAATCCAAAGACAAATTTCAATGACCTGCAAAGAACAAATGATTTTGTATATGGAAATCGTTTAACATTTGGTTCCAATGGGTTAGATGAAACATGTGAATTACACTTAGAGATGGTTTCCGTTGATGCATTGGGAACTATTTCTAATGTGCCATTCTTAAGTGTGAACATTCTACCCGTTGGTTTCCATGCACAAAACTTAATATGGTCCTTAGGTAACAGGCTACTAGTGGTTTTCCTAGCTTTTGCAATAAGTCTTCGAATATATCTAGACTTAGCCCTAGTTACTGAAGGAACCTTTTTCTGTTCAGGCATATCATTCACATTCATAGTATCAGAAACAATATCATCACAAGCATTTACAGACAAAGTTTTCTTTTGCATTAAACAATCAGAATCATTACATGCATTAGAATCAGGAGTCTTAACATTACAACTAGATGATACATGTTTCTTCTTGGAAAGCGGTAAATTCCTATGGTGTTCTTCTACTTTCTTGCATGCACTCTCAGAAACAGGCGAGACACTAGGTTTCTTGTTATTGCTCCTAGACTGTCTTTTGCTCCTAGAGTTGCTTTCTAGTCCTGTAGAAGGTAAGGCACACTCATTAGAATTTATGTTGTTGTCCTGAGATGTTGTTGTAGCATTCCTAGACTCGTTTGGATTATCTTTCTTACTTTTGTCTATCGCCCTATATGTTTTAGATGTAGAGGCAGATGCAGTAGTGGGACTAATCCTATAAAGGCCAGGTGCTATTACATTCGATGTTTCGACAACAGCTTTCTCTTTTTGTTTCTCATTAGGCAAGGGGGTTGATGGTGCAATACCCGTAGTTTCCTCACCCTGCCCTTTTTGACTTGCAAGCTGAGACTTCAAAAAATCAATTTGACCTTGCATGTTTTTATAAGAGCGCTCATACGACAATTTGTCATACTTGCATTCTTCCTTTTTCGTATCAAGTTGTTTAAAATATGTAACATTTTGCTTTTCAAGCTTAAGAAGCGCCTTTTCATATTTTACAACAATTTCAGAAGTCTCATCCCGAAGTCTTTCATCATCTTCCACAGAATATGTTTGGTAAATAATAGACATAATGTTGGTCGATAGAGCTTCTTCAGAGATCATGTCATTTTGTTGTTCCAAAACCTTTATTCGTTCCAAGTATTCTTTTGCTTCCTTCACTAAGGATTTGTGATCCTTAACGAATTCTGCAGACTCTTTTAAAAGATTATTTTCCACATTTTGAACAACCGCATAGATTGCAGCAATATGTGGATTAATTTCCGTTTCAAAAATCTCTTTAATTTCATCCTGAACACCTAAAAACCATTCAAATTTTTGACTGTTTGTTTTGGAAGCCACAATACTTTGAAGTGTTTCAATTCTCTGTTTAAGATCTACCAAATATAGTCTAGCTGCACTTGTATCATAAGTGTTTTTAGATGCCATTTGTTGAATGTTAGACAGATGTTTTGAAGCAAATATTCGTTTTGTGACAGCCACAGGTTGTTTAAAAAACAATGGTGACTCTTTTTGAACCAAATGAACGCCTGAATCTGCATTAAGCTTGATATAATCAATTGGTTTAATTTCTAGGTTCATTTGTCTCATTTTGACACGTCTCTTTTCAGTACGCTCAATCGTTTCATCCGAATCATAAATCTCAATCGGATCATGATTATCATTTAGCACACTACCATTATATAACACATTCTGTACACTCTGAGCTTTCTTGAGATAGTAAGGGTTTTCACAACCGATAGCCATTTTCTTTAATGTATGTAAAATCGGGTTTTTATCATTTATTAACAAATTAATCGTTTGTGCTGAATGACCCGTTTTTACAAGTAAATCTTCCAACTTTGCAATGGTTTCCTTTTTGTCAGTGATCTCTTTAAGAAGATCCATTTCTCACTTTGAAAACCTTTCATTCAACTCCTTCTTTTCTTTTTCAAGATTAGAATAAGTTGATTTTTATTTTGAAAGTTGGTTGTTTAGTTCAGAAATTTCTGTGTTTAAGGATTTTATTTTATTGTTCAAATTAACATCAAGAGTGTCAAATTTGATTTGCAAATGTTGTTCTCTTAAAACAGAATCTCTTAAACTATTTTCAAGTTCAGACTGTCGATCGTTATGAAAATCAAAAGCTTGTGCATTTACCTTATAACTCTCAAGCTCAGCGGTCAATTTTTCATTCGCGGCCTTAACCTCGCGATTGATCTTTTTGACCTTTTCAATTTCCAAACTACAATTTTGCAATAATGATTCAAACATAGCACGTGTTTTGTAATACCTAAAATTTCAAAACATGCAAAATGACCAAAATACCCTTGAACTTAAAATTTTAATTAATAATTAAATAAAACATCAAATAAATCCCAAACTCTTGGAAATTAGCAACATGTGAAGTGTGATAATTTTTGCATGAACATTTTAATCTTCTAAATGTCCTAAAATTATTTGTCATATCATTAAAAATACTTTGGGCCAAATACTTTATATAAATGTAGTTAATATTCTTGTTAAATAAATTAAAATTAAATAAAAAGAAGATAAGCATTATATAATTTAAGGAAACCTTTGAAAAATCAGAACATTTATCATAATTGATTCATTGGGCCGTAATCTTTGCACCCACCTCATTATATCACACGGTTTTCATTTATTTGTCCCTATTATATCTCAAAACCTTTCACGATAAACCAGAAAACTCCCAAGTCGACCACCATAATTTTCCACGACCACTTATCATTTTTCCTGAGTTCTTGGGTTCTAGAAGAAGTGTAGAAAAATAGGAGTTCAATTTTTGAAGGCTTGATTCACTCGGTTTCAGTTTTTGTTCGATTTTCATGTTTGCCGAGAGGTATTAATTCTCCACCCTTATTCGATCATTCTAAAAGTTAATTGGCATTTTTATAACTCTTCTTACATCATATATGATCTAAATAAAATGATAATCACGACCCATGCATGCTATTCTAATCGTTTGGAATTAAACGAAATAAAAACCCTAAAAACGTGTAAACATTGTGAATCGGCTCTTACAAATTTTGTGTCCTTCAAGCCTATTTTTCCCAGGTCATATTCGTGCTAAATAACACTATAAAAATGCTACTTGTATTTATTGAAGCCTGGATCACTCTTGGTGAGTTATTTTTGAAACCATATAAAAGAGGAAAAAGGTTTAAAAATAAAAAGTAAATCGAATGGGTTAGGGTTAGGGTTAGGGTTCTTGATGTTGAATCTGGTATAATTAATGCATATTAAGGTTATATTGATGATTGGTAATGATTAGGAATTTTAGGGTTAGGGTTTATGTAATTTTATTTAAACCGATTAGAGAATTAAAAATATTAGGGTGTGTTTTGTAATTTTATAAACTTGTGGGTTATTTTTATAAGATGCTTTGGACCAGGGGTAAATCGTGAAAAATATAATATGGGGGTATTATATGTAAAATTTGTAATTAAAAGGTTTAAATGGTAAATTAATCAATTTTTTAATTCGATTTGGAAATTATTAAAATAAAGGGACTTGTTTTGTAAATTATGTAAAGTAGAGGTTAATTCGTATAATTAATTATGTAAGGGGTGTAATGTGTAATTTTTGATAATTGAAGGCTTAATGTGTGTATATGAATATTGTAAGGATTAAATTGTAATATAAATTAACTATAAGGTTTAAATTGTAAATTTAATTAATAAAAGGGACTAACTTGTAAAATTGTTAACATTAAAGGATTGGAATTGTAATTGTGATAAACTTATGGATTAAAATGAATAACTTGTAATATTTGCATTTTGGACCTTAACTTTGGCATATTTGCATTTAAAACCCTAAAATATAGAGAGTTGTCATATTTAACCCTAAACTATTGTAAATTGCTAAAATGAACCCTATTTCCATAATAATGCTTATTTAATGACTTAACTTAAATTATAATAGTTAAATCTTTCTAATTATGGAAACCTGCTAATTATGGAAACTTACTAAATAAGGAAACTTTCTAAAAATGGAAACTTACTAATTTTGGAAACCTGCTATAAATGGAAAGTTACTAAAAATGGAAAGCCGACCTAAAAGAGAAATCTGATTTGAATAAGGTATTGATAATAAGACAATCATGAATGCGTGTAGATTCGCTGGAGATGGAGTTTGCTTCCGGTCTTTATATTCTAGTTGTATTTTCACTTGCGGTATAAGGTACAGATATTCTACCCTTTCTCAGTAAGGGTGTCTCTCTCATGACTTTGATCTTTGATTCTGATTCGTTATAGGATTCCCTAAGCCATTGCTATGTTCCCCTTTGATTTGCGAACCTTGCTTTGTTTCTCTCTCTGGAATTGTGAACCTTTGATATGATCCATTTGATTTGAACCTAGCTATGAACCCTTTGCTATGATCCCTTCGTTTTGACCCTTTGCCATGAACCATTGATCTGAACCTACTGATATTGAACCTTTATGATATTGAACCTACTGATATTGAACCTACTGATATTGACCTTTTTGATATTGAACTTACTGATATAAATGAAATGGAATTGGACCTGAACTACTTAATATGAAACCGAACTGGATACTGGATATTTGATACTTGACCATTGACTCACAGTTTGAGACTACGAGCCATAACTAGGCATGAGGGTTTCATGTCCATGTCATTGATGCACCGATGGCATGACTCTAGGGCAGGAGAGTGATGACCTGTCCCGTCCCTGATTTGTTACTGATTTATTACGTAGAGGCAGACTTTGGCCACCTGGGGCATATGGATGCATCCTAGATTTGTACTGTATACTGTTACTGTTACTGTTATATACTGTATTACTGGTGACTGATGGTGTGTGCGATACACGTCTTTCACATACTGGGAGCTGATCACTCCTTTTACTGATTGAGGACTCCCCTCATGATTACTGGTTACTGAGAGGTCTCCCCTCTATATGATTATATGGTTTCATGATTATACTGATACTGTTTTTGTTACTGGGCTCGTAGTGGATTTCTGTTTTCCTGCACCTTATGACCTTTACCTTTCATTACTGTTACCATTTACTTATGCCTTAACTCTGACTGATTCATATTTCATTTACTGTTCTTTATTCTGTACTACTGCTTTGTTATCGTTATATTTGTTCACTGAGCTCTCGTAGCTTAGCCGCATTTCTTTTCCTGCGGCAGGTTTAATTTGGAAGCTGGGTATGAGTGGAGAGTACCTTGGACTTAGAAGACCTTATTAGCTATTTTTGAATCAGATGACTAGAAGAGCTTATTTTCAGACTTAGAAGTTATTGTATTTCTCTTTGTAACCTTGTAGTTTCAGATCTTCCATTGTAACCATTGAAATTCTATTGTATTATTTATGTCATATGCTTGTGTTTGTTCTGATATGAAACCATTATTGTGACATCTCTACCCTTGTCGGGTTGGGGTGTTACATATTTCCTCATCATTATCAGTATGCTGTGACTCGAATTCTTCATTAGGATCCATATCTGGAGTTACCAAATTAGTATTACTACAACTTGGTTCATCCACATATGTATCGTAAATGAGATTAGGAGTCGCAGGATGCTGTTTATTTTGAGGTGACATATCAAACATTTCATTATTGTGACATGTAGCATATGGTTGTACCTCAGAAACCACATTTGTGTCAAAAGCAGGAGGTGCTTCCGAGTCCGTGTCGTACTTTGCCTCCTGGAGATTTGCCATAAAAATGCAGTTTGCATCGATGTCCTCTTGATCTTCAGAATTATCCATAATAGCCATGAAGTCATTCTCTTCTGCACTCAACTGAAGCCCAGCCGTTTCCTTCTGTGCCAACATTAATGCTTTCTGCAAATACGCTGGATCCCTCTAATTCGGCTTGTTGGGACAGTTTCTAGCCATGTGACCAATACCCTGACAGTTGAAGCATTTCATCACATTACCCTGATACATATTCCCAGCTCCCTGAGCAGCAACATTCCCAAACTGATTTCCAGCATTCTGACCCCTTTGATTACCAACAGCTGTACCCATCTGATTCCCTACATACTGACCCATCTGATTACCAACATACTGCCCTGCATTCTGATTACCCATCTGATATCTTGGAGCATATCCCTGATGATTCCCATATCCCCCAACCATTTGTCCTTGCTGTCCCATGTTGAAACTCGGCTGTGCAATTTGCTTGTTGCGAGTGTTCGATGAGATTCGTTGATTGTTGTTGGTGGGTGTGGAGTATCGTCCTTGGAATGCTTTTGTTAGGTAAGCAAAAGCTTGAGTCAAAGCAGCAGTTGACTCATCTTGATCATTAAGATCGGGTTCTTGGTGTTGCGGGTATTGTTGTTGTGGGATTACCTGTTGTTGTTGTGGGTAGAACAGAATTGTTGGGATGAAGATGATGAAGGTTGTGCATTTACTGTTGCAGGTGTAGGTGATTGGACTATGAGTGCAAGAGGATCTTGTTGTTTTGCTTGTTTCTCTTTTCTGACTTCATTTGCCTCTGCTTGGTTTTGTTTTAGGAAGTCATAAAGCTGATCATAGTTCACCTCGTGAAGGTTCTTTGTTTGGTTGACAATAGTGACATATCGTCCCCATTCTTCTGGAAGGTTGTTGATGAACTTGATGTTTTGAACAATTGGTTTAGGTGCCAAATTGTTTCTGATCAACTCATTCATTAGTGTACAAAACCGTGTGTAGTAAGATTCAATCTATTCAGCTGGTGTGGATGTGAACTTCTCCCATTCAGTCAGAAGCTTGTTTTCCACGTCTTGTTTACCAATGTCTGTACCATAACAGAGTCTTTTGACTCTTTCCCACATTGCATGAGCAGTTTCACAACTGTCCACAGCACAGAATATTTCTTGTGGTAAACCAAGTTGAATTAAATGCATTGCCATGTCATCTGCTTCAATTTGCTTCCAATCTGCCAATGTGTATTCCTCTTCCATTTGAGTCCGGAAGGTTGCTTCAATTGGAGGTGTTGCATCAGGATTCCCAGCTGTGACTTGAATCTGACGAGGCTTGAATGGACCTTCCTCTAAGGATTTGATCAGGAGTCTACCTTGTCCTTGAGGCTTGGTTTTCATGTATCTTTTCATACGACTCGTCCATGGAAGATAACCACCTTTTTCTAACATTGGAGGACGGTTTTCTGAACCTGCGGCATGAATGTCTTGTTGTGTAGTCATCTTTGCAGTATTGTATGATAAAGTGGATTGAGGATCGTTTCAACAAAATAGAAGTTTTTGTTGTTGAAGGTTGAACTTGAACTTGGTTGATGTTGATGTACGTTGAAGTTGTAGGATAAATAAACGAAACAAATTTAAATAAAGTTACGAAATTTGATTAGAGTATAATTAAGACAAAGTCAAAAGTTTACAATTTTGACAAAAGTTATGTAAATTACAATTTAGATAAACACGACAATTTCTATAGAAATTTCAATTTGACCAAAATTTATGCAAATTATGGCAAAATGTCAATTTAGATAGAAATATATCTAATTTATATAAATTGGTAATTTATATAAAAATCTAACACTCTTATACAAGAGGGTAGATATCCGATTGTTGAAGTATTTTACACTCTTTTACAAGGGTGAAAATACCGAGTTCACTTTTGAGTTGACGAAATTACGTTCGAATCAAATCCTTAAAAGTTATTTAACTTTGAAATCAATTCACCCAAGTACGAGGGCCAAAACTGCCAATTCTGAAACTTTTTTAAGGCTGCTGAAAAGACAGGGACTGATTCTGTCAATTTTGAATTTTAGTGTTGACCGATATCTGAAATGCAGTGTCGTCCGATATCGGAATTGCCCAAAGATCTCGGATGAGTCTGCCAAAGTGCGAATTGCGATAACTCTGAAAAAGGTCAATTCCGATAAAAATATCGGAAATGAATTGCGATAAAATTGTCGGATTTTGGAATTGCGATAAGTTCTGACAGCTACCAATTGCGATAGGAATTCTGAATTCCGATAAAACGACAGTTTTCAGCGAATTGCGATGAAACGTGAAAAATTTAAATTCCGATAAATTGACTGCAGATAGCAATTTCGATAAAACGCTGAGTCACACCCCACTTTTGACTTTCTTCCACTTTCTCCTCAAATTAAGCTACTTTTCAGACATTGAATCTATCACCCACGTTAGTCTAATATTCTATTACAATAATATTTCTTCTTTTTCAATAACCAAAGCAAAAACACATCTCACCCAATCTTTGTAGACTAAGATCGATTAAATTACTTTGAACCCTAAAAAAAATCAATCTTGAAACTGAGATTGGATTGATGAATAATCACATGTAACCTTCCCAACTCTTAACTTCAATAACAAACACAACCGAATACTTGAACTTTTCTTATTCGATTCCCAGAAAAAAAAAACAACACAACAACTAGCGTGGCTGCTGGGTTTTAATGAACAAAAATCGAACAAAGAGTAAGCTCCTACCTTGTTGATTGGCTCTTGTATACCACTTGTAAAACACGAACCACTTCTATATCATACAAACACACATGATGACACTTACAATCATACATATTAAGAACATGAAGAGTATATGTGGATATTTGCTAGTCGAATGATTATATTCAAAAGATGAAAATAATACAAAGACTAGAGAGGAACTTTCACACACACACACACACACACACACACACACACAGGAACTTTCACATACACACACACACACACTCTTTACATAAGTTGAATGAGGCACACATTGGAAGAGTGTGTGTGCGTGGTATATGAATGACACAGCCACATCCATGGTCTTGGATGGGCCTTTGATATGGACCTATGGTGGGCTTAATGTTTGCACTACTCATATAATTAATTTACAAACAATACTAATGCTATAAGCCCACTAAACATACTACATATTATACATGACATTTAGTTCAAGCTAACAATGACCATCACTTCCTAAATAGCATTAAAATAAATGCTAACACATTTACATGTTTATTTTTATTTCTTAAAAATAGAAATATACATGACATCATGGCATGCATCATCTACATATCTTAGTTGACTTTACAATATATTTTGGAAAGATCTTGAAGCTAAAGAGTTGACTTTGGAAGATCTTGACAAAATATGGAAAGATATTGTAAAATCTTAGCTGGCATGTCCCGGCGGAACCAAACCAATATATGGGCGGAACCCATATTTTGGGTCCGCCGGATCCGCCACTTGTCTGCTCAGTTTTGCCTATAAATAGCAAGCTGAGCATTCAAACACAATTATCACTCATATAGCTTAAATTACATATTTATTCATTTGTACATTACTAACCCATTACATTCATTCATTTCATTCTTAGTGATCTCTCTTTTGTAGCAAAGAAGATCAAGCATCCAAGCTTCAACACAGTGTTGCAAGTCTTGATATTTAGATACTGTGTGATTAGTTAGTATTCACACATCATTGTCTATACCTTTCATTCAGTAGAGTTCGGTTAGTGTTTTAGTCCTCAAAATACATAGAGTGTTGGGAGTGGTTGTACCCTTGTTAAAGAACCAACGGGAGTGGTTGTACCCTTGTAAAGAACTCGGTGTTTAGCTTAGTACCGGATAAAGAGTAAGCGACGTGTAAAGGTTTTCTCCGCCTAGAAGGGAGCTTGTTTCTTAGTGAAGAAAAACTCTCGAGTTAGAGGCTCGAGGAGTGGAGTAGGGCAAGGAAGAGAGTCCTTGTAGCCGAACCACTATAAACATCCGTGTTGTGTGGTTTGATCATTCCTTTACTTACTTGCTTTATATATATTGCTTGATTGTTTGCTTTACTTTGAAATCACGTTAAGTATACAAAGCGAAGAAAATTTTAAAACGGTAAAAACTATTCAACCCCCCTTCTAGTTTTCCACAATTGGTATCAGAGCTACGTTACTCAAGATTTTCAAATATATTGTATTTTAAAACTTAAAACGATCAATGGATTTTGAAAACTTCAAAGAAGGGCAATCTATGGAAAGACCACCACTATTTGAACCAAATAGTTTTATATATTGGAAAAATCGGTTTGAAACTTATGTGTAGTCAAATGATATAGATCTGTGGTATATTATTGTAGAAGGTGATAATAAACCTATATCAAATATATTAGATGGTCGGGATGAGGGTACTTCTCTTACTCGTCATAGTGATGAGCAAAAGAAGCTGATTGCCAAAAATAAGGAAGCCAAAATGATGCTTTATAATGCCTTACCGAAGAAAGAATATGAAAGAGTTTTTATGTGTAAAACGGCTAAGGATATTTGGCAATTATTGATTATCACTCATCAAGGGAACTCACAAGTCAAAGATAAAAAAATTGATCTTCTTGTTCAACAATATGAACAATTTGTTATCTCTGAAGATGAGACTATTGATAGTGCTTTTGCTAGGTTTAATACTATAATTACTTCTCTTAAAGCACTTGACGAATCTTTTTCTAGTAAGAACTTTGTCAGGAAATTTCTTAGAGCACTTCATCCGAAGTGGAGAGCAAAGGTGACGGCTATTGAAGAATCCAAGGATCTTTCAAGCATGACACTTGATGAGCTCATCGAAAATCTCAAAGTTCACGAGATGGTGATGGAAAAAGACTCAGAAATAGTTAAAGGCAAAAAGGAGAAGATGAAGTCCATTGCCTTAAAAGCTAAAGTAGAATCAAGTGATGAAGAGTCTAGTTCGGGTAGTGAAGACGGAGAGTATGCCATGGCCGTTAGAAATTTCAAAAATTTCTTTAGGAGACGAGGAAAGTTCGTAAGACAACCTCGTGAAGAAAAGAAATCCTTCCGGAAAGACTGTGATGATAGGAAAGAAAAAATGGATAGGAAGTGCTTTAGGTGCGGGGATTCCGGTTACCTAATAAGAGATTGTCCAAAGCCTCCAAAGAACAAGTCTCAAAAAGCATTTGTTAGTGGAGCTTGGAGTGACAGTGATGGTGATGACGACGAGCCTAAGAACGACGAATTTGCTCTCATGGCTCATGACTCAGAAGAGGTACATTCTGACTCGTCATATTCCTCTATTGATGATGAAACCTTAGAAATAGAATATAACAAACTGTGTGATATTACTCTAAAAATCATAAACAAAAATAAGTTCTTAAAAACCAAAACGACACTTTTAGAAAACGAAGTCTATTGGTTAAAAGAAAAAGAAATACGATCAGAAAAGGGTAAAAGTGTTAAAGAAACATGTGTCTCATGTCAGGAACTTAAACTAGAAATAGAAACACTTAAAACCACACAGGAAGATCTTATCAAACAAAACTCTAAGTTTAAAAGGTTTGATAAAAACATTTGTTTAGCAGATGAGTTAATGGAAATTCAAAAGTTGCCTCATGATAAAACCGGACTAGGATTCATGAAATCAGGAAACTTAAATGACTTTATGAAACAAACAGTGAAAGTACAAGAACCTGTTCCAACAAAGTCAGACACCTATGGATCTGGCGGACCCAAAAATTTGGTTTCGCCAGTAGTGACCAAAGGGTCCGCGGGTACTGTTGCTGAACAGAAGGTTTGTACTTCGGATAGTAGTGAGTTCGTTAAGGTTACAAGAAAACCCAGCACTAGCACAACTCTTAACAAACAAAAACCAGCAGTTACTATAGGAAAAGGTCAAGTTAAAGATGAGTTTAAGATTAAAACGGTTCAACAGATACCTAAAGCTAGTTTTCCCAAACACCCCTTTCCTAAGAGTAACTTTAATTCACCGCATCATCATCAAAGTAGTTGGAACCAAAATATGTTTAGGAACTATCAAGGTCCCAACTACATGCCATAGAACACTTGTCCACCATTTCCATATATGAACCATGATAATATGATGTTTAACCCAAATGGACCCATGAGATATTGGGGACCAAACGCTTGAGTTTTTCTTTAACTTAGGTGTGCTTGAAAGTCGGGTTAGAATCGGACGAGTGGATCAAAGATAGTGGGTGTTCAAGACACACGACGGGAAACAAAAGCCTGTTCTCAACCTACCAAGTGTACGAAGGAGGTAATGTCACATTCGGTAGCAAGCTTAAAAGTAAAATCATCTGAAAAGGTACAATCTCTCATGACTCTCTCACTATTGATGATGTTGCTCATGTAGATAATTTAGGATTTAACTTGCTTAGTATTAGTCAATTATGCCTCAAAAAGTATAACGTCCTTTTTAGTGAAAATGGAAGTAAAATACTTAAAGATGGCATAACCGTAGGAAAAGGTGTTTTAAAGAATAACGTTTACGTTATGAAATTAGACAAAACACCTAAAGACAAACTTTGTCTCACCTCTCTGGACGAAAACTCAACTCTATGGCATAGACGTTTAGGTCATGCCAATATGAGGTTAATCCAATCCTTATCATCTAAGGAACTCGTTAGGAACCTACCCAAGTTGAAATACGACTAACACTTTTGTGATGCTTGCAAAATTGGGAAACAAGTTCATAATAGCCATAAGGCTAAAAACATGGTGTCTACATCTAGGTGTCTAGAATTGTTACATATGGATTTTGTTTGGTCCATCCGCTATACAAAGTTACGGGGGAAACTTCTATACTTTGGTAATAGTAGATGATTACTCTAGGTATACTTGGACTAAGTTTTTGAAAATTAAAAACGAGGCATTTGATAAATTTGAAATTCTAAGTAAGAAAATTCAAAATCAAATAGGAACTAACATTGTGTCTATTAGAACCGACCATGGTCGTGAATTTGATAACGAAACCCAATTCGGAGTTTTTTGTGATGCTAATGGCATAACACATAATTTCTCGGCTCCTCGAACTCCTCAATCTAATGGTGTAGTAGAGCGCAAAAATAGGACAATTCAAGAAATGAGTGGAACAATGTTAAATGAACAAAACATTCCACAAAAGTTCTGGTGTCACGCCGTAGATACATCCACATACATCTTAAATAAAGTATTAATTAGACCATTTTTGAAAAAGACTCCATACGAGTTATATAGAGGCAAAAAGCCTACTTTAGGATATTTTAGAGTTTTTGTAAGTAAGTGCTTCATTTTAAACACTAAGGACTATCTCACCAAGTTCGACCCAAAGTCATATGAAGGTGTATTTCTTGGGTATTCGCAAATTAGTAAAGCCTACATAGTTTTGAACAAAGAAACCTCAAGAGTCGAGGAATCGTTGAACGTAACATTCGACGAAAGTCCACCTCCCTCTAAGACATCACCTTTAGTAGATGATGACTTAATTGAAAGTCAAATGGTTAAAAACCAAGAAAACATAGAAAATGACAAAGAAGACGAACCGGTAAAAAGAGAAATAGTCAATATAAAAGAATCTAGAAGTCACCCATTAGATAACGTCATAGGAAAAATTAACGAAAGAACCTTAAGGTCAAAAGTCCAAAACCAAAGTAATTTCTTTTGTTTTGTTTCAACCTTTGAACCTAAAAATGTTAATGAAGCCATAAAAGATGAATCTTGGGTCATAGCGATGCAAGAAGAATTAAATCAGTTTGTTAGGAATGACGTTTGGATATTGGTCCCTCAACCTAAAAATCAAACCATAATTGGAACTATATGGGTGTTTAGAAACAAAATGGATGAAAATGGAGTAGTGTCTAGAAACAAAGCTAGGCTAGTAGCTCAAGGCTACAATCAACAAGAAGGTATAGATTACGACGAGACATTTGCACCCGTCGCTAGGCTTGAGTCAATTAGAATACTACTTGCATATGCATGTGCACACAACTTTAAACTATTCCAAATGGATGTTAAAAGTGATTTTCTAAATGGTTTTATTAATGAGGAAGTGTACGTTGCACAACCTCCCGGCTTTGCCGATTTTGAAAAACCTAATCATGTCTACAAACTTAAGAAAGCTTTATACGGACTTAAGAAAGCACCAAAAGAATGGTATGATCGACTTAAGACTTTCCTAGTTGACCATAAGTATACCATTGGCCTAGTAGACAACACTCTTTTCACCAAGAAAAAAGGATCACATACTATCATAGTCCAGATGTATGTGGATGACATTATATTCGGTTCAACTTGTCAAGAGTTATGCGATGAATTTTCGAAAATCAGGCATGATGAGTTTGAAATGAGTATGATGGGGGAACTAAACTTTTTCTTAGGTCTCTGTTGGGAATTAAGCTTAAGCAGTTAGTACTGTTGAAGATGGAAGTTAGTACTGCTGAAGAAGGTTGATAATAAGAGCAGTTAGTACGGTTATGAAAGAAATATTTGTACTGCTTATTATTATTTTGTAAACGAGTAAGTAGATAAATATGGAAAAGATATTGTGTATATCTTATACGATTAAATTGATAGTTATCTTGTGAAGGAATCCTTGGTCTATAAAAGGATTGCCTAGGTTAAAGTTTAGGAGATACGAAAGAACAGAAAAAACGTATTGTTTTGTTAAGATTCAAGGTTGTAAACCCTAGTGATAGGAGATCACTCGTATTATTGTTATAATAATATTGAATCGTTGAAGTTCATTATTCTGTGTTCATTCATTGTTACATTCAAACCATACAAAACACAAACACATAAAGTCTTCTAAGTGCTAGCTAGTAAATTCCGCGTGCTAGACTACGTATAATTCTTAGTATCACATCTAACACAAGGAGTGTGTGTAGATCCGGTCAAGTGGTATCAGAGACAGGTTGCTGATACTTAGATTTAGAAGATCCGAGAAGAACAAAGATGGACATGGAAACAACACCAACCACAACTAACATTGCTGCTAAGCTTCCTATGCTTAAACCTAATGAGTTCGACATGTGGAGACTTCGTATTGAGCAGTTTTTCCAAGTGCAAGACTATGCACTTTGGGAGATCATTGAAGAAGGAAACTCTTTTACACCAGTAACAACAACAACTGAAGAGAAGGCAAGGTACAAGAATGATGTTAAGGCTAGAAGTTTGCTTCTGATGACTATTCCCAATGATCAGTTGCTGAATTTTAGTAAGTTCAAGTGTGCTAAAACCCTTTTTGAAGCTATTGTTGCAAGATATGGTGGGAATGAAGCCACCAAGAAAACCCAGAAGACCCTTCTCAAGCATCAGTTTGAGAACTTTACAGCAACAAGCAATGAGTCGTTGGATCATATGTTCAATAGGCTTCAAAAGCTGGTGAGTCAATTGGCTGTTCTAGGAATTGAGATGCCTCAGGAAGATCTCAACTCCAAATTTCTGAGGAGTCTACCAGCTGAATGGGCTATGCATGTGGTTGTATGGAAAAACAAGCCTGATATAGATTCCATGAGCTTAATGGATCTCTATAGCAACTTCAAAATTGTTGAATATGATATTAAGAAGTCTGCTGGATCAAGATCAAGCTCAAGCTCAGGGAATTTGGCCTTTGTATCAACTCCAAGTACCTCAAGTTCAGATGAAGAAGTGCAAGTTGCTGGAGCAGTTGGTACTGCTAGTGAAAACCTTAGTACTGCTAGCACCTCAAGCAGTACTAGTGGACTTTTGAATGACGATACTTATTGTGCTTTCTTGACTACTCAGCACAATGGAAGTATGTTGACTCATTCAGATCTTCAAGAGATTGATGAAGATGATATTGAAGAGATGGATATCAAGTGGCAGCTCTCTCTTCTCAGATTGAGAGCTAGGAGATTCTTGAAGAAGACTGGCAAGAAGATTGTCATAAACAACAATGATGTTGTAGGGTATGACAAGTCCAAGATTGAGTGTTTCAACTGCCACAAGAAAGGTCATTATTCAAGGGAGTGTAGATTACCAAGCCAACAAGATGGAAAGAGCAGAGGTTATAGAAACAAGTCAAGGGTTGTGGAGGTTACTGATTCAAGCTCGAAAGCCATGGTTGCCATTGATGGCTTAGGATTTGACTGGAGCTACATTACAGAGGAGGAAGCAGAAGCATCTACAGAGGTTGTTCTCATGGCATTCTTAGATTCTGAGGTACAAGTTTCAAAATGTTCAAAATCTTGTGAAGCTTTAAAAGATCTAGAAACACTTAAAACAAGATATGAGAATCAGAGAAAAGAGCTAGTTGAAACTGCTTTTAGCTTAGCAAATCATAAGAGGGCTTTAGCTGTGTTAGAAGAACAAATTGTTGATTATAAAAGTAATGAGGCAAAGTTTTCTGATGATATGATTATTGTTAAGAGAGATTTAATGTTTAGAGAGAATGAAATTACTGTGTTGAAACATGAGCTAGAACAGGTTAAGAAAGCTAAGGAGAATATTCAGATGAGTGTAGACACACTAGAATACACATCAAAAGGTGTTCAAAAGATAATTGAGTGTCAGATCCTTAATAAAGCTAAGTCAGGCCTAGGTTATAAGTCAGTTCCACCTCCCTATAGAGGAATAACAACACCCCCAGGCATAGACTTAGAACACACAGGACTTCCTGAATTTCAATTACCTTTGCTTAACTATGGTCCTCAACCCAAAAAGGATGTAGTTGACAAACCTGTGTATGAAAGTGCTAGTGATAAATCACTATCTGAGGACAAGGTGTCTTCTGATAGGTCCTCAGCTAAGGACTCAGATGCTCCAACCATTGAGGAATGGACTTTTGATGATGTGGATGATCAGGCTGTGGTTAAGCCTGTTAGTGCTAAAGTGGAGGAACCAAAAGTTCTAAAGATGGTTAAACCTGAGACTGTTAGGCCTAGATCAAATGCCAAACCTTTTAGACCAACAGTTAGGTATGCAGAATTGTATAGAACCACAAACAAGCCAAGAGGTAACCAAAGGAATTGGAATGACCTCAAATCTCACCAATTAGGAGATGATTTTGTCTGTTATAGGAAAGCTTGTTACTCTTGTGGTAGCTTTGAAAATCTTGCAGATTTTTGTGATGAATGGGTATCTGGATATACAAATCATAGGTTGAGCATAGCAAGACCTCAATCTTTTTCTAGGAATGATAGAATGGTACCTAGATCAGTTCTTTTAAGGTCTGGACCCAAAGCAATTTAAACTGCTAGACCAGCAATTCAGACTGTCAGACCTATGAGAACAATTCACCCAAGGCCACCAGTTCAAAATGCAATAACTGTTTTTAAACCATCATACAAAACTGGTAAAAGAACGTTTTATGAGAAAGCAGTGGTGAAAAACCAAGTTTGGAAACCAAAGGTGACAACTACCAAGCCAGCAGTTCCAACTGCTAGCAGAGTAGTTGGTACTGGTATGAATAAAAACACTACTAAGGGAAATATGGGTACTGGAGTGAATGCATCAGCATGTTGGGTTTGGAGACCAATTAAACCCAATGGTGCTAAGAATGTTTTGAAAAGAATGAATTATGTTGATGCTAGAGGAAAGCCTAAGTCTGTATTAGCTTGGGTTCCACAAGGAAATTAATTTTCCTTGTAATGTGCATTGTTAGTCATATACTTTTATATTGTGAGACAAGTTCTTTTTGGCTTGTTTCTTTGTTTTTTGACTAACACTTGCAGGTTTTGGATGATAAACACCAAAGGATTATGAATGCTTGATGTTTTGGACTAAATGGTGTTCTGGAGATTAGTATGTGATCTTTGCATACAATAAATGGTAATTGGTTCACCATGTCTTACCCACATAAGAACCAACTAGTCCAGAGCAAACGGTATCTGGTAAAGACTAATCAAATCCGTTGATGGTTGACAATTTACCAAAAATTGTATGGTTATCAGCTCACCATATCTAAGTGTGAAGAGTTGGCTAGTCCAAAGCAAACGGCTATTGGTAAAGACATAACAAATCCGTTGATAGCTGATAGTTTGCTAAAAACTATGTTTGAGCCATGGTATTTTAAAATCCTTTTCAATAAGTTCATACGGCTCACAATTTTTTTTTTCAATAGTTGGTACTGTTAGTTAAAAAAAATTGGTACGGTTCAACTAGCCGTTATGACTGACGTGTCAGTAATTAATTTTGGGGTAAAAACTAGCCGTTGGCGGTTTGTTGCGATTTTTACTGATTGAATTACGGATTTCGAGGGATCCTCTTATAGATATTCTTTATTTTATTATATTTTTATTCTAAAATAAAAGTTACTATATTCTTTAAGTCGGTCAATTGAAACCCTACAACTCTCTCCATAAAATCTCAATTTTGCTTTCATCTTCTATCTTTTCACTCAAAATTATTACTATTCACAGCTGTTAACTAAAATTTACCAAGAAGAATGGCTAATTTGGAATTTGTTAAGCGTCACAAGCAGGTTGCGTTCTTAGAGAAAACAGAGCAAGGAGATGGACCAAATTTTTATGAGATTGTGGACTTTCTCAACCACTCTCACATAAGGTATGCTCTAACCGTTTCTCCTACTCTTTATGTCTCGCACATCACACAGTTCTGGCAGAATTCATCTGTCTTGACAAGTGATGACGGAGACATAGAAATTCATTCTGAAGTAGATGGTGTTAAGTTTGTTGTTACCGAGTCTATAATTAGGAGACATCTTAAATTAGAAGACTCAGATGGTATCAATACTATGCTAAATACTAAAATATGGGAAGAACTTACTAAAATGGGGTATGATACATCTGAACATAAATTGACTTTTCAAAAAGGATGTTTCTCACCTAAATGGAGATTTTTGATACATACCCTTTTAAGTTGTTTAAGTCCTAAAAAGACTGCTTGGGAGCAGTTCAGTAGCAATATTGCTATTGCTCTCATTTTTCTGTCTACAAACAAAGTTTTTAACTTTTCCAAATTTATTTTTGATGGTATGGCATCAAATGTTGACAGTAAAACAAAGTTTCTAATGTATCCAAGGTTTGTTCAAACAATTTTGAATAAAAAGACATACTTGCTTAGAAAACCAACAGAAACTTTTGCTACGCCTAGCCTTCAATCAAAAGTTTTTCAAAATATGGCTATGGCTAGTAGGCTTTTTCAAGGGGAACCAGTTCCATTGTTTCCTCAAATGCTTCAAACTGAGTTGGGTGAAGGTTCAGCAGTTCCAACTGATCCCCATCACACACCCACTCAAGTACTTGCAATAACCCACCAACCAACCATCACAACTTATAGGAGAAGGTCTAAACCTAGTCAAACTAGGGTTGAGACTAGATCCTTGCCCTATGATTCACCGCTCCTAGCAGGTAACACAGCTAGAAGTGATGAGGGTAGTTCTTCACAAACTGAATTGAAGGCTTTATGTACCAAGTTAGTAGCCAAGGTTGACACTTTGGAGAAGGAGCTAAAGAAAATCAAGGAGGAATTCAAAGCTCACAAGGAGAATTTTGCCAAAGTCTACACCAAATTAACAAAAAGGGTGAAGAAGCTTGAAGAACAGTTGAAGAAGAAAAGAGCAAGAATGGTATTGGATGATTCTTCTTCTGATGATGATTCAGATGGTTCAGAAGGGAATGATGAAAATTCTTCCAAATAGGGGAGGAAATTTGGTAAAGACAAGGATAGATCAGGTTCTCAGGGGAGGCATGATATTGACTCAGAACATGATAAAGGTTTTGTTAATGTTGCAGATATTGGTTCAGGTTCTGGTTATGTTGAAGAAACTGTTAAGACACAAGAAGCAGTTCAAACTGTTGAAGCAGTTCAGACTTTTATTCAAGAAGCTAAAGAAGTTCAAACTGTTGAAGCAGTTCAGACTGCTGAGACAGAGCATGAAGCAGTTCAAAGGGCAGATAAGGGAAAGAAGCCAATGACATCTGAAAAAGTTGATGCTGTTCAAGAATTGGAAAGGCTAAAGAAATCAAAACCAAAAACTCAAGAACAGATAGCCTTTGATGAAGATGTAGCAAGGCAGATTCAAGAAAATGAATTGCCTGACAAACAAGCTGAAGAAGCTCAGATAGCTCAAGATGAGGAATTTGCAAGAAAAATGGCTGCTGATGATGTACGAAACATAGCTAAATTCATGGAAAGAACAAGATCTAAAGAGGAAAATCAAGAGGAGTTCAATGAACAGCTACAATATTTGTTGGATTCTGATTTGATTGTAAGAGCTCAAGCTTCAATAGCTCTCAAAGACAAAAGTTGAATAAAGAAGAAAAGACAGAGGAGCTTAAAGAGTTCTTACCAAAAAAGAAAGGAGTAGCAACATGGGAAGATCTGATTCAGAGGATAAGAGAAAGGCAGAAGTCAGGATACAAGATAAAGTTGCCAAAAAAGAAGGAACAAGTTGAGTCTATGAAGCATTATTTGAAGAACTCAGCAAATTACACTATGAATGACTTCAAGGGAAAATCTTATGCTATAATTGAAAGGGAATTCTATGAAACTTATGCTATTCTGAACACTCCAAGAAGAGGTTTCAAAACAGGTAAGAAGAGAGAATCAGAAACTATGGAATCAAATGTTGCAAAGAAAATAAAGACTTGAGAAGAAGCACTAACTGAATAGTAGATACTGCAAAAGCTAAAGAAAGCCCAAACGAAGAGACTGATGATGTAAGTGTTTGGAAGAATCCTCATTTGGAAGAAAAAGCTTAATTGAAGAAACTTAGTGATTTGGGAGAAATCATAAGTTTAGGGGAGGATTTTTGGGAATTAAGCATAAGCAGTTAGTACTGTTGAAGATGGAAGTTAGTACTACTGAAGAAGGTTGATAATAAGAGCAGTTAGTACGGTTATGAAAGAAATATTTGTACTGCTTATTATTATTTTGTAAACGTGTAAGTAGATAAATATGGAAAAGATATTGTGTATATCTTATACGATTAGAATGATAGTTATCTTGTGAAGGAATCCTTGGTCTATAAAAGGATTGCCTAGGTTAAAGTTTAGGAGATACGAAAGAACAGAAAAAACGTATTGTTTTGTTAAGATTCAAGGTTGTAAACCCTAGTGATAGGAGATCACTCGTATTATTGTTCTAATAATATTGAATCGTTGAAGTTCATTATTCCGTGTTCATTCATTGTTACATTCAAACCATACAAAACACAAATACATAAAGTCTTCTAAGTGCTAGCTAGTAAATTCCGCTTGCTAGACTACGTATAATTCTTTGTATCACATCTAACACAAGGCGTGTGTGTAGATCCGATCAAGACATTTGGTAAAGAAAAGGATAGATCAGGTTCTCAGGGGAGGCATGATATTGACTCAGAACATGATAAAGATATTGGTTCAGGTTCTGGTTATGTTGAAGAAACTGTTAAGACACAAGAAGAAGTTCAAACTGTTGAAGCAGTTCAGACTGCTGAGACAGAGCATGAAGCAATTCAAAGGGCAGATAAGGGAAAGAAGCCAATGACATCTGAAGAAGTTGATGCTGTTCAAGAATTGGAAAGGCTAAAGAAATCAAAACCAAAAACTCAAGAACAGATAGCCTTTGATGCAGATGTAGCAAGGCAGATTCAAGAAAAAGAAATGGCTGACAAACAAGCTGAAGAAGCTCAGATAGCTCAAGATGAGGAATTTGCAAGAAAAATGGCTGCTGATGATGTACGAAACATAGCTGAATTCATGGAAAGAACAAGATCTAAAGAGGAAAATCAAGAGGAGTTCAATGAACAGCTACAATATTTGTTGGATTCTGATTTAATTGTAAGAGCTCAAGCTTCAATGGTTCTCAAAGACAAACAGTTGAATGAAGAAGAAAAGACAGAGGAGCTTAAAGAGTTCATACTCAAAAAGAATGGAGTTGCAACATGGGAAGATCTGATTCAGAGGTTAAGAGAAAGGCAGAATTCAGGATACAAGATAAAGTTGCCAACAAAGAAGGAACAAGTTGAGTCTATGAAACATTATTTGAAGAACTCAGCAAATTACACTATGAATGACTTCAAGGGAAAATCTTATGCTATAATTGAAAGGGAATTCTATGAAACTTATGCTATTTTGAACACTCCAAGAAGAGGTTTCAAAAAAGGTAAGAAGAGAAAATCAGAAACTATGGAATCAGATGTTGCAAAGAAAATAAAGACTGGAGAAGAAGCACTAACTGAATAGTAGATACTTTAAAAGCTAAGGAAAGCCCAAACGAAGAAACTGATGATGTAAGTGTTTGGAAGAATCCTCATTTGGAAGGAAAAGCTTAATTGAAGAAACTTAGTGATTTGGGAGAAATCATAAGTTTAGGGGAGGATTGTTGGGAATTAAGCTTAAGCAGTTAGTACTGTTGAAGATGGAAGTTAGTACTGCTGAAGAAGGTTGATAATAAGAGTAGTTAGTACGGTTATGAAAGAAATATTTGTACTGCTTATTATTATTATTATTTTGTAAACGTGTAAGTAGATAAATATGGAAAAGATATTGTGTATATCTTATACGATTAGAATGATAGTTATCTTGTGAAGGAATCCTCGGTCTTTAAAAGGATTTCCTAGGTTAAAGTTTAGGAGATACGAAAGAACAGAAAACGTATTGTTTTGTTGAGATTCAAGGTTGTAAACCTAGTGATAGGAGATCACTCGTATTATTGTTCTAATAATATTGAATCGTTGAAGTTCATTATTCTGTGTTCATTCATTGTTACATTCAAACCATACAAAACACAAACACATAAAGTCTTCTAAGTGCTAGCTAGTAAATTCCGCTTGCTAGACTACGTATAATTCTTAGTATCACATCTAACACAAGGCGTGTGTTTAGATCCGGTCAAGTGGTATCAGAGACAGGTTGCTGATACTTAGATTTAGAAGATCCGAGATGAACAAAGATGGACATGGAAACAACACCAACCACAACTAACATTGCTGCTAAGCTTCCTATGCTTAAACCTAATGAGTTCGACATGTGGAGACTTCGTATTGAGCAGTTTTTCCAAGTGCAAGACTATGCACTTTGGGAGATCATTGAAGAAGGAAACTCTTTTACACCCGTAACAACAACAACTGTTGTTGAAGGCAAATCTGAGACTAATGTGCAGACAAAGCCAACCACTACTGAAGAGAAGGCAAGGCACACGAATAATGTTAAGGCTAGAAGTTTGCTTCTGATGACTATTCCCAATGATCAGTTGCTGAATTTAATTAAGTTCAAGTGTGCTAAAACCCTTTTTGAAGCTATTGTTGCAAGATATGGTGGGAATGAAGCCACCAAGAAATCTCAGAAGACTCTTCTCAAGCAATAGTTTGAGAACTTTACAGCAACAAGCAATGAGTCGTTGGATCATATGTTCAATAGGCTTCAAAAGCTGATGAGTCAACTTGCTGTACTAGGAATTGAGATGCCTCAGGAAGATCTCAAATCCAAATTTCTGAGGAGTCTACCAGCTGAATGGGCTATGCATGTGGTTGTATGGAAAAACAAGCCTGATACAGATTCCATGAGATTAATGGATCTCTATAGCAACTTCAAGATAATTGATCATGATATTAAGAAGTCTGCTGGATCAAGCTCAAGCTCAGGCTCCGCGAATTTGGCATTTGTATCAACTCCCAGTACCTCAAGTCCAGATGAAGAAGTGCAAGTTGCTGGAGCAGTTGGTACTGCTAGTGCAAACCTTGGTACTGCTAGCACCTCAAGCAGTACTAGTGGACTTTTGAATGATGATACTTATATTGCCTTCTTGACTACTCAGCACAATGGAAGTATGTTGACTCATTCAGATCTTCAAGAGATTGATGAAGATGATATTGAAGAGATGGATATCAAGTGGCAGCTCTCTCTTCTCAGCTTGAGAGCTAGGAGATTCTTGAAGAAGACTGGCAAGAAGATTGTATTAAACAGCAATGATGTTGCAGGGTATGACAAGTCCAAGTTTGAGTGTTTCAATAGCCACAAGAAAGGTCATTATTCAAGGGAGTGCAGATTGCCAAGCCAACAAGATGGAAAGAGCAGAGGATATGGAAACAAATCAAGGGTTGTGGAGGTTACTGATTCAAGCTCAAAAGCCATGGTTGCCATTGATGGCTTAGGATTATAACTGGAGCTACATTACAGAGGAGGAAGCAGAAGCATCTACAGAGGTTGCTCTCATGGCATTCTCAGATTCTGAGGTACAAGTTTCAAAATGTTCTAAATCTTGTGAAGCTTTAAAAGATCTAGAAACACTTAAAACAAGATATGATAATCAGAGAAAAGAGCTAGTTGAAACTGCTTTTAGCTTAGCAAATCATAAGAGAGCTTTAGCTGTGTTAGAAGAATAAATTGTTCATTATAAAAGTAATGAGTCTAAGTTTTCTGATGATATGATTATTGTTAAGAGAGACTTAATGTTTAGAGAGAATGAAATTACTGTGTTGAAACATGAGCTAGAACAGGTTAAGAAAGCTAAGGAGAATATTCAGATGAGTGTAGACACACTAGAATACACATCAAAAGGTGTTCAAAAGATAATTGAGTGTCAGATCCTTAATAAAGCTAAGTCAGGCCTAGGTTATAAGTCAGTTCCACCTCCCTATAGAGGAATACCAACACCCCCAGGTATAGACTTAGAACACACAGGACTTCCTGAATTTCAATTACCTATACTTAACTATGGTCGTCAACCCAAGAAGGATGTAGTTGACAAACCTGTGTCTGAGAGTGCTAGTGATAAATCACTATCTGAGGACAAGGTGTCTTCTGATAGGTCCTCAGCTAAGGACTCAGATGCTACAACCATTGAGGAATGGACTTCTGATGATGAGGATGATCAGGCTGTGGTTAAGCCTGTTAGTGCTAAAGTGGCGGAACCAAAAGTTCCAAAGATGGTTAAACCTGAGACTGTTAGGCTTAGATTAAATGCCAAATCTTTTAGACCAACAGTTAGGTATGCAGAAATGTATAGAACCACAAACAAGCCAAGAGGTAACCAAAGGAACTGGAATGACCTCAAATCTCACCAATTAGGAGATGATTTTGTCTGCTATAGGAAAGCTTTTTATTCATGTGGTAGCTTTGACCATCTTGCAGATTTTTGTAATAAATGGGTATCTAGATATACAAATCATAGGTTGAGCATAGCAAGACCTCAATCTTTTTCTAGGAATGATAGAATGGTACCTAGATCAGTTCTTTTAAGGTCTGGACCCAAAGCAATTCAAACTGCTAGACCAACAGTTCAGACTGTCAGACCTATGAGAACAATTCACCCAAGGCCACCAGTTCAAAATGCAATAACTGTTTTTAAACCATCATACAAAACTGGTAAAAGAACTTTTTATGAGAAAGCAGTGGTAAAAAACCAAGTTTGGAAACCAAAGGTGACAACTACCAAGCCAGCAGTTCCAACTGCTAGCAGAGTAGTTGGTACTGGTATGAATAAAAACACTGCTAAGGGAAATATGGGTACTGGAGTGAATGCATCAGCATGTTGGGTATGGAAACCTATTAAACCCAATGGTGCTAAAATTGTTTTGAAAAGAATGAATTATGTTGATGCAAGAGGAAAGCCTAAGTCTGTTTTGGCTTGGGTACCACAAGGAAATTAATTTTTCTTGTTTTGTGCATTGTTAGTCATATGCTTGTATCTTGTTTCTTTGTTTTTGGACTAACAATTGCAGGATTTGGATGATAAACACCAAGGGATTATGAATGCTTGATGTTTTGGACTAAATGGTGTTCTGGAGATTAGTGTGTGATCTTTGCACACAACAAATTGTAATTGGTTCACCATGTCTTACCCACATAAGAACCAACTAGTCCAGAGCAAACGGTATCTGATAAAGACCAATCAAATCCGTTGATGGTTGACAATTTAACAAAAATTATATGGTTATCAGCTCACCATATCTAAGTGTGAAGAGTTGGCTAGTCCAAAGCAAACGGCTATTGGTAAAGACATAACAAATCCGTTGATAGCTGATAGTTTGCTAAAAACTATGTTTGAGCCATGGTATTTTAAAATCCTTTTCAATAAGTTCATACGGCTCACAAATTTTTTTTCAACAGTTGGTACTGTTAGTTAAAAAAAATTGGTACGGTTCAACTAGCCGTTATGACTGACGTGTCGGTAATTAATTTTGGGGTAAAAACTAGCCGTTGGCGGTTTGTTGCGATTTTTACTGATTGAATTACGGATTTCGAGGGATCCTCTTATAGATATTCTTTATTTTATTATATTCTTATTCTAAAATAAAAGTTACCATATTCTTTAAGTCGGTCAATTGGAACCCTACAACTCTCTCCATAAAATCTCAATTTTGCTTTCATCTTCTATCTTTTCACTCAAAATTATTACTATTCACAGCTGTTAACTAAAATTTACCAAGAAGAATGGCTAATTTGGAATTTGTTAAGCGTCACAACCAGGTTGCATTCTTAGAGAAAATAGAGCAAGGAGATGGACCAAAGTTTTATGAGATTGTGGACTTTCTCAACCATTCTCACATAAGGTATGCTCTAACAGTTTCTCCTACTCTTTATGTCTCGCACATCACACAGTTCTGGCAGAATTCATCTGTCTTGACAAGTGATGACGGAGACATAGAAATTAATTCTGAAGTAGATGGTGTTAAGTTTGTTGTTACTGATGAACTCAAATAAGTACATTTTATTATCATCATTTATCCTACTTATTTGACTTGTTTTATTATATTATGTATGAGAATTGATACTTAATCGTTTACTTTTGTAATTCTCAGTTAAAAACAAGCATTTGGTGAAACTTAGCTATTATGGACTAAAAATGGAGAAAAATGATCAAGATTGGAAAAGGTTGTTGAAATGAAGAGATTGAAGACCATTGCCTGACTTTGAAGAATGCACGCATGCAATTCTGTCATGCGTTGCATATGAAACTTTGGTCAACAAAGAAGAACCAACTTGTTCTACTCCAGATGCGCCGCATTATACTTCTTACATACGGCGCATCACTATCAAGATTTCACCAGTTTCGATCCAAGATACAAGAAGACATGCGCCGCATACAGTTATGAAGATACGCCGCATCTCAAGGCGGTGTATGAATATTCTGGAATATAATAACCTTGGACCCCACGTGAAGTTAAGTCAATGCGCCGCATCTACTTATTCAATGCGCCGCATCTTACCCTCAGACAGAAACTATAAATACCCCAAGACCAGACGAATTTCGAGAGCCCTAGTTTTAGAAGAAGACTGAAGACCAGAAAACCTAAGGCCGAATTCAGACGAATAGGCAGCACAAGACACACCCGAACGAAGATATAAGAGCTGTAAGAAGGTCCTGCATGTGTTTAATTCATTAAGTAGTTTTGTTTCATTGTATTAGTACACTTTAATTCATCAGGATTGGTGGCTTGTGTAATGTGACAACGGAAAGGTTGCACTCCCTTAAAACTGCTTTCCTATTAATTAAAGTTTATATGTTGATGTTTTTGGTGACTTTTATTAGTGCATTGATAACCTCTGTGTCTATTAGTGGCTTGTCGTATGTGACTACGGAAGATCATATTGCTCCCACGGTTATAACTAACTTGATCACTTAGGAATAACTTTTAGACATAAGTAATCATTAAGGGTTTACTCGCCGATAAGATTAGAGCCAACGAGAAAGGGTTAATTACATACACTTCATATAAAACTAGCAATAAAACAAGTGACAAGCTACTTAATTATCAGGACAGGTCTTCTTATTGTCTCAAGTATTTATCTGTGTACGTGCGTGCTTATCGCTGATTCGTGCTCATTAGTTTAGTTTATTATTTAATTGCAACCAAAACGTGCCAGTCTCTCAGGCTGAACCCCCTTGCGTTAGATTAGGTTGTATAATTAACTTAAGATATTAAAATACTGATTAGAATAACTAGATAATACGTTCCACTCTTAGTGATCGACACTCTACTTACCATTATATTCATACTGACCGGGTACACTGCTCGTTAAGTGTGTGTGTTATTGATAAGTCGGCTAAATATAAATTTAAAACTTGAGTAGGCATTAATACTGCTAAACCGCAACGACACATCACGCTCCATCAAGTTTTTGGCGCCGCTGCCGGGGAGTGAATTGTTATTATCTGTTAATTTGATTAGTATTTTAATTAGGTTTTTCTTTTTAATTTTTAGATTTTAACCGCTAACCGTGTTGTGTATTAGATTGATTGCATTCATTGTATTATTTGCATATTTTCTGTTTTGTGTGTTATTTGTTTTCTTTTGTTTTTGTTGCTTTTCGTTTGTGTTTATTTTTGTTTTTATTTTTCTGTTTTTCTGCATACTGCTATCGTTGTACTGAGCTTATTCAAACGATACGGCGCATCTATTTTCATAGATACGGCGTATTGCGTTTAATTTTTATAAAATACATCGCGTTTAATTAATTCGATACGACGCATCTTTCCCCAAGATACGGCGTATTCCGTTTTTAATAAGAAATTTTTCTAAGCGATAACGCCATACGACGCATCTTCTTTAGCAGATACGGCGTATTTATTATTTTAATTAAAAACAGTTTTCGAATTATTAAACAGATACGACGCATCGATCTCTGTCGATACGGCGTATTTTCTGAATCAAAAATCTTGTATTTTGAAACGAAACGAAAATACGGCGCATTAACTTTTGTTAATACGACGCATTTAATTTTAATAAGTATAATCGATTTTTGATAATTTAAATTGATACGGCGCATTCTAGATTCTAAGCGGCGTATTTATTTTCTGAATAAAAGTCTGATTAAATTTTAACGATTATAAGATACGGCGTATCCAACTTTTTGGATACGGCGCATCGTCTGCAGATATCAGTAACTTTTATTTTTCGTATTCCATTTTCGTTGTTGATTTTCTGATATATTACTTTCTTGAACATACCTACTGATGCTTTTGTGATAGTTTCAGGAAGTGCATGACCAGGAGTTCTACGAAGAACTTGATTACACCTTTCGACGATCCTGAACGAGCCTTTCATTCGCTTAAAAGGCTTTTCAACACAAAAAGCTTTGATATTTCAAGTTCATTCGAGCTTGATTATTTTTCTGAAGAGAAAGAGGAAGAAGAAACAGAAGCAATGGGCGAAAACACAACTATGGAGGAATACATGAACAGTACCCGTGCTGATTACAGTTCAGGAGTTGCTAGACCAAAGTTTGATGATAAGTCAAAGTTTGAGTTGAAGGGTCAGTTTCTCAAGGAGCTAAGAGAAAATGCTTTCAGTGGATCGGAACATGAAGATGCTAATGAACATGTTGAAAAGGTCCTCGAGATTGCAGATTTGTTTACTACAGAAGGAGTCACTGACGATCAACTCATGCTAAGAATCTTTCCAATTTCACTTAAAGGAGCTGCTAGTAAGTGGCTAAGGAATGAACCTGCTAGTTCAATCACAACGTGGGAAGATTTGAAGAGCAAATTCCTGAAAAGATATTGTCCACCTGCTAAGATTGCTAAAAAGATGGAGGCTATCAACAGTTTCAAGCAAGAGCCTGATGAAACTCTTTATCAAGCTTGGGAACGATTTAAAGACTTACTGGTGAAATGTCCTCAACACTATCTAAACCCAATGCAGGAGATAATATTGTTTTATCAAGGATTGGACGTGCCTACTAGACAGATTTTGGATGCTAAGGGAGCTGTGCCTCAAATGAGTGCATCTAATGCTAGGAAAGCTATCCAAGAAGCTGCTGATCATTCTCAAAAATGGCACGATGGGACCTCTACTAGATCTAAGAGCAGCACTAATTTTGACGGGTTTGCTGCAATTCAAGCTCAATTGGATAAAATTAGTAGAGAGATGAAGAAGCATGATGAGAAAGTGTATGCTGCCCAAGTTGGATGTGAAAAATGCGAAGGACCTCACTACACCAAAGATTTCCCTAATAAGAATGAAAGTGAGACGTTTGAAGAAGCATATTACACCCAATTTGGACAACCATTCCGACCTTCAGGAAGATTTAGGGAAGCTACTCCGGGATTCTATCAAAAGAACAACTTCAATCCCGCTTATCAAGAAAGGAGGCAGACTTTAGATGACACTTTAAAGCAAATTATGGCCGATGCTGCTAAAAGACATGAAGAGAACACTGCTATGATCAAAGAAATCCGAGCATCAACGGACACTATTACAAGAAATCAAGGAGCTTCGATCAAAGCATTGGAACAACAAATTGGTCAAATGAGCAAAGTTCTTCAAGAAAGGGGATATGGAAGTTTACCTAGCTCAACTGAAACCAACCCAAGAGATCATGTCAAGGCCATAAGCACCACTGAAGAAGTCACTCCTAACATTCCTTTTCCTAGAAGACTGATGAATGGTAATGATGGTGCAAGACCCGAATTTTTCTTTAATTCTTCAATCAGTTTAAAGAGGTTACTCAAAGAGAAGACAAAGATTGAAGAGGAGATCAAGGCTACAATGAAAGAAGAGAGCTCTGCAACCGAATTACATGCCTTGCCTCATAAAGAAAAAGACCCAGGAAGTTTTACTTTACCTTGTTCAATTAATGATATATCTTTCAATAATGTGTTAGCTGACTTAGGAGCTAGTGTTAGTGTAATGCCCCTTAAGACATTCACTACCCTAGGACTAGGAAAATTAGCACCAACTAAGTTACTTATTGAATTGGCTGATAAAACGGTAAAACGACCTGAAGGGATTGCTAATAATGTGCTAGTTAAGATTGAGAAGTTTGTTTTCCCTGTAGACTTTGTTATATTAGATATGCCCGAGGATGTTAAGATTCCTTTAATCCTTGGAAGACCTTTCTTGTCTACAGCCCATGCTAAGATTGATACGTTTAAAAGAAAAATCTCATTAAGGGTAGGGAATAATAAACTAGTCTATAAGTGCCAAGATCCTGTTAAAAACATAATTAGAGGCGTCTATGTGCTAGGATTAAGAGAGCGTATGGACCTCGATCTTAAAGCTAGGCTTATGGGAGAAACATTGATTCAAAACAACTCAACTAATCCTAATCATGAGAACTTTGAGGAATTTATTGACCTTAATGTACCTACCGAACTTAGGCGCGATGTTGTTAATGATTCTGATGATGAGTGGTATGATTGCGTAGTGATTAACAAACGTAGGAGAATAGTTGAGACTACGAATTTGAATAATGATGTGTTTATTGAACTACCATCCCACCTTGCATATTTGTGCCTATTTAATAATAAGAATTTCCCGTCTATCATTTTGTCATTTCTGCCCGAAAGGGACAGAACTTTGTTTATACAGATATTAAAAAAGAATGGCGTGGAAATTAAGGACGAGCAAGGAGTGTTCAATATTACTGAACTAGCGATGAGGGAGCGCGATGCTTCCGACTCCTTCAATGATCGATAATAAAGAGCTGAACGTGAGTCTAACTTGAAGACTCTGGAATAAAGACAAGTGCTGATCGAGAGACAACCCGGAGAATTTTTACTATTCTGTTCTATGTCGAGTCAGTCAGGCCCGCAGAGGATACGGCGCATCTCCATCCTAAGATGCGACGCATCTCCTGCACTGGTCATATCTTACTTTATTTTCTGCATTTTTATTTTTAACTTTAAAACTCTTTGTCAGTTTATTTAATGCGGCGCATCCCTGGTTAAGGATGCGACGCATCTTTTATTCTGATTCGTATTTATTCCAGGCTCGATACGGCGTATCTTCTTCCATAAGATACGGCGCATCGGCTGACCTGATGATTTTCAGTTTCAATTTTTACATTTTATTTTTACTAACTACTAATGTATTATGCGAGTTTGAACTTTCTTAACTTAGGTGTGTTTAAGTCTTGGTGGTATTATAGATTCCTGCATTTCCTGTGGATACATCAATTATGAAGCTTAAACGTTCTAATCCACAAGAAAGATGATTTTTGCTCTTATACAAATAATGGAGGATCATACCGAGCAAATCTCAGGGGAGTTTTTCTGTTCTAATTCTTTTATTTTCCAGTTTTTAACCTTTGATACAAACAACGAGGACGTTGTTTAACTTAAGTGGGGGGATTGGAGAATTAGAACACTTACTTGTCCTAAACTTTTTCAAAAATTATGCTTAAAATGCGCTTAATATATCAAAATTAAAAATTTTTAGCATGTTTTTGTTTAAGATCTAAGTTGCATAGCTGCACACATAACGGTATTTTCAAAAATTGTGATTTTTCAAAAATTCACAAATCTATGAGTGTGCCGGTGACTTGTAAACTTTAGAACTTGGCTTGTATACTATTCGAGACCACCATAATAAGTATTATTTATAATTGGAATGACTTGTCTAAATTGGTAAATTTCTAGGATTACACCCAAATAGCCTTTATATGTTATGTGATATTAGCTAACTTCACTGGTTAGTTAACCCCCGTATAAACCCTCTTGTTACTCTCACTTTTAGAGTAAGATACCCCTAGAAAAACACTCAGAGCCATTCTTTTCGTTTCTTACACCTTTGTTATAATGTTTTGTTACACCCTTACACCTTAGCCTACCCTGTAGATTAAAATCCGTGGTTGGTTAATTGCTTTAGGCAAAGTGTGTTTCCTTACATTACCTGTGTTCGCGTGCGTAATTCATTATCTTTGGTTAGGTCGGGAAATTGCACAATGCAATTGGAGTGAAAGTAAATATTGTATATCTTTGAGTTTATTTTTCATGTGTTTATTACTTTCACTATTACTGTTATTTCTGAAAGTATGAAAAGTATGGAAAAATTATCCAGAGTTATCGTTATAGTGATGTGGTGAAATTTTACACATCTATGTTTATGTTTCAAAAAAAAATATAAAAAAAAAAAAAAAAAAAAAAAGAGAAAAGAAAAAGAAAAAGGAAAAGTTGGAAGTTTGTTTAACCAACTTATGTAAAGTTTTGTATTAAGTGGTCGATATCACCACTATTTGTTGTATATTATATTTATGGATTGAATGGGAGTTGAACGTTATGGGAACGCCAACTAAGGTTTATTCTTTGATTAAGATCTTGTTGAGTATAATTCGTGTCTACCTAAAGCGTGTGTTTCAAGTATTAAAGCGTGAGTTATTCTATGATATGAGTCTTATTCATGGATGGTTGGGATAGTAATTAACCACACTTAGGATTTTAATCTATCTGTTTTGTTTATTTTTCATTTTACACCAATTTATATCCCAAATATTATCCATACCCTATATTATTCTTTATCCAAACCTTTGATTTATTGAGATTAGGGATTTGAGCAATCTTAAGTATCGTAGTCGTGGATTCGGCTATGTATTTATGATTTTGTAGCCCTTTTTGATATAATATTATTGGTGAAGATTACTTGGTCCTATCTTTAACCTATTCGAGTTAAGGATTTGAGCAATTGCAAGTATCGTGTTCGTGGATTCGATCATGTATTTGTGATTTTGTTGCCTTTTCTGGAATTTGAGATCGATGGAGATTAAGAAAAATGATTAACCCTTAAACCTCAAAACCCTTTTTACCGCTTTAGACTTGTTATTCCTTGGCTTTAGTGGGGGAGATGCGTATACTTGCCAAGCTTTTGATAGAATATTCGTCACGACTGGACAGTTAAACGATTAGATTTGCTTTTATCAAAATATTTTATTTTACTTCTAATTCGTTAAGTTTTTGGTTGTGTGATTATGACAATAACGAATACATGCTTAAATATAAAAATAAATCCTAATATCTTTTAGGATACATTTTCATAAGATTAATTCTAAGGTTTACTTGGGGACAAGTAAAGTTCAAGTGGGGGGATATTTGATGAACTCAAATAAGTACATTTTATTATCATTATTTATCCTACTTATTTGACTTGTTTTATTATATTATGTATGAGAATTGATACTTAATCGTTTACTTTTGTAATTCTCAGTTAAAAACAAGCATTTGGTGAAACTTAGCTATTATGGACTAAAAATGGAGAAAAATGATCAAGATTGGAAAAGGTTGCTGAAATGAAGAGATTGAAGACCATTGCCTGACTTTGAAGAATGCACGCATGCAATTCTGTCATGCGTTGCATATGAAACTTTGGTCAACAAAGAAGAACCAACTTGTTCTACTCCAGATGCGCCGCATTATACTTCTTACATACGGCGCATCACTATCAAGATTTCACCAGTTTCGATCCAAGATACAAGAAGACATGCGCCGCATACAGTTATGAAGATACGCCGCATCTCAAGGCGGTGTACGAATATTTTGGAATATAATAACCTTGGACCCCACGTGAAGTTAAGTCAATGCGCCGTATCTACTTATTCAATGCGCCGCATCTTACCTCAGACAGAAACTATAAATACCCCAAGACCAGACGAATTTCGAGAGCCCTAATTTTAGAAGAAGACCGAAGACCAGAAAACCTAAGGCCGAATTCAGTCAAATAGGCAGCACAAGACACACCCGAACGAAGATACAAGAGCTGTAAGAAGGTCCTGCATGTGTTTAATTCATTAAGTAGTTTTGTTTCATTGTATTAGTACACTTTAATTCATCAGGATTGGTGGCATGTGTAATGTGACAACGAAAAGGTTGCACTCCCTTAAAACTGCTTTCCCATTAATTAAAGTTTATATGTTGATGTCTTTGGTGACTTTTATTAGTGCATTGATAACCTTTGTGTCTATTAGTGGCTTGTCGTATGTGACTACGGAAGATCATATTGCTCCCACGGTTATAACTAACTTGATCACTTAGGAATAACTTTTAGACATAAGTAATCATTAAGGGTTTACTCGCCGATAAGATTAGAGCCAACGAGAAAGGGTTAATTACATACACTTCATATAAAACTAGCAATAAAACAAGTGACAAGCTACTTAATTATCAGGACAGGTCTTCTTATTGTCTCAAGTATTTATCTGTGTACGTGCGTGCTTATCGCTGATTCGTGCTCATTAGTTTAGTTTATTATTTAATTGCAACCAAAATGTGCCAGTCTCTCAGGCTGAACCCCCTTACGTTAGATTAGGTTGTATAATTAACTTAAGATATTAAAATACTGATTAGAATAACAAGATAATACGTTCCACTCTTAGTGATCGACACTCCACTTACCATTATATTCATACTGACCGGGTACACTGCTCGTTAAGTGTGTGTGTTATTGATAAGTCGGCTAAATATAAATTTAAAACTTGAGTAGGCATTAATACTGCTAAACCGCAATGACACATCACGCTCCATCAGTTACCGAGTCTATAATTAGGAGACATCTTAAATTAGAAGACTCAGATGGTATCAACACTATGCTAAATACTGAAATATGGGGAGAACTTACTAAAATAGGGTATGATACATCTGAACATAAATTGACTTTTCAAAAAGGATGTTTCTCACCTCAATGGATATTTTTGATACATACCCTTTTAAGTTGTTTAAGTCCTAATAAGACTGCTTGGGAGCAGTTCAGTAGCAATATTGCTATTGCTCTCATTTGTCTGTCTACAAACAAAGTTTTTGACTTTTCCAAATTTATTTTTGAGGGTATGGCATCAAATGTTGACAGTAAAACAAAGTTTCTAATGTATCCAAGGTTTGTTCAAATAATTTTGAATAAAAAGACATACTTGCTCACAAAACCAATAGAAACTTTTGCTACGCCTAGCATTCAATCAAAAGTTTTTCAAAATATGGCTATGGCTTGTAGGCTTTTTCAAGGGGAACCAGTTCCATTGTTTCCTCAAATTCTTCAAACTGAGTTGGGTGAAGGTTCAGCAGTTCCAACTGATCCCCATCACACATCCACTCAAGTACTTGCAATAACCCACCAACCAACCATCACAACTTATAGGAGAAGGTCTAAACCTCGTCAAACTAGGGTTGAGACTAGATCCTTGCCCCATGATTCACCGCCCCTAGCAGGTAACATAGCTAGAAGTGATGAGGGTAGTTTTTCACAAACTGAATTGACGGCTTTATGTACCAAGTTAGTAGCCAAGGTTGACACTTTGGAGAAGGAGCTAAAGAAAAACAAGGAGGAATTCAAAGCTCACAAGGAGAATTTTGCCAAAGTCTACACCAAATTAACAAAAAGGGTGAAGAAGCTTGAAGAACAGTTGAAGAAGAAAAGGGCAAGAATGGTATTGGATGATGATTATTCTTCTGATGATGATTCAGATGGTTCAGAAGGGAATGATGAAAATTCTTCCAAACAGGGGAGGAAATTTGGTAAAGACAAGGATAGATCAGGTTCTCAGGGGAGGCATGATAAAGGCTCAGAACATGATAAAGATATTGGTTCAGGTTCTGGTTATGTTGAAGAAACAGTTCAGACTGAAGAAGAAGTTCAAACTGTTGAAGCAGTTCAGACTGCTGAGACAGAGCATGAAGCAGTTCAAAGGGCAGATAAGGGAAAGAAGCCAATGACATCTGAAGAAGTTGATGTTGTTCAAGAATTGGAAAGGCTAAAGAAATCAAAACCAAAAACTCAAGAACAGATAGCCTTTGATGCAGATGTAGCAAGGCAGATTCAAGAAAAAGAATTGGCTGACAAACAAGCTGAAGAAGCTCAGATAGCTCAAGATGAGGAATTTGCAAGAAAAATGGCTGCTGATGATGTACGAAACATAGCTGAATTCATGGAAAGAACAAGATCTAAAGAGGAAAATCAAGAGGAGTTCAATGAACAGCTACAATATTTGTTGGATTCTGATTTGATTGTAAGAGCTCAAGCTTCAATGGTTCTCAAAGACAAACAGTTGAATGAAGAAGAAAAGACAGAGGAGCTTAAAGAGTTCATACTCAAAAAGAATGGAGTAGCAACATGGGAAGATCTGATTCAGAGGATAAGAGAAAGGCAGAAGTCAGGATACAAGATAAAGTTGCCAACAAAGAAGGAACAAGTTGAGTCTATGAAACATTATTTGAAGAACTCAGCAAATTACACTATGAATGACTTCAAGGGAAAATCTTATGCTATAATTGAAAGGGAATTCTATGAAACTTATGCTATTCTGAATACTCCAAGAAGAGGTTTCAAAACAGGTAAGAAGAGAGAATCAGAAACTATGGAATCAGATGTTGCAAAGAAAATAAAGACTGGAGAAGAAGCACTAACTGAATAGTAGATACTGCAAAAGCTAAGGAAAGCCCAAACGAAGAAACTGATGATGTAAGTGTTTGGAAGAATCCTCATTTGGAAGGAAAAGCTTAATTGAAGAAACTTAGTGATTTGGGAGAAATCATAAGTTTAGGGGAGGATTGTTGGGAATTAAGCTTAAGCAGTTAGTACTGTTGAAGATGGAAGTTAGTACTGCTGAAGAAGGTTGATAATAAGAGCAGTTAGTACGGTTATGAAAGAAATATTTGTACTGCTTATTATTATTATTATTATTTTGTAAACGTGTAAGTAGATAAATATGGAAAAGATATTGTGTATATCTTATACGATTAGAATGATAGTTATCTTGTGAAGGAATCCTTGGTCTATAAAAGGATCGCCTAGGTTAAAGTTTAGGAGATACGAAAGAACAGAAAACGTATTGTTTTGTTGAGATTCAAGGTTGTAAACCCTAGTGATAGGAGATCACTCGTATTATTGTTCTAATAATATTGAATCGTTCAAGTTCATTATTTTGTGTTCATTCATTGTTACATTCAAACCATACAAAACACAAACACATAAAGTCTTCTAAGTGCTAGCTAGTAAATTCCGCTTGCTAGACTACGTATAATTCTTTGTATCACATCTAACATAAGGCGTGTGTGTAGATCCGCACAAGTGGTGTCAGAGACAGGTTGCTCATCATCTAGGGATTTTTCAAGGTTTTTAATGTCGAAGAGAAGCAGTTTTGAAGCAGGGTATTGGTTGTCGTCTACTGTTGAGGTATTTTTAAATAATGATCATAACTAAACGAATCTTTGGGCTGGTTATTTATTTATTATCGATAGATAAAAACACCTCGTACTAGTTGTCGCCATGTGGAAGATTTCATGGGATGAAGTGAATATCAATTGGGACTGTCTAATATTCGATTATAATAATCTTCACGTGGGGCTGGTTTTCATCGTATGAAATTAACAGATCATTGGTTAATTAATTTTGGTCAACGATGGAATATTATATTGCTGCTGCTATTGATTCATTAAATGAGTTTGTCGTGAAGAGCATGTGCAGACTTAATTTTAACCTCGTACTGAATAATGGCGTGCTATATTGGAAATTGTCGAATAGTGCAACTGGAGGTGCCATTAATATTGTTGCTGCGAATTGATTATCGTGGCTTATATATTGGGGTTATTTAATCAGTTTTGTAACTGATTGACTGCATTTTTTTTACTCACAGTTTCTATTGCTGTGTTTAAAAATTAGTACTGCTCATTGGTTTATATGTAGCAGTTTGTACTGCTGGGTCTTCAGAGTTATTACTGCTTTCCACACATATTCGTACTGCTTGGTTCTCACTTTGTACTGTTAGCATAATTTGTTTGTACTGCTGCTTGGAAGTTATGTGGTATTACTAGTTTCATATGCTATTGATGCTCGTTGATTGTTTATGGGCATTCGATACATAAAGTGAGGGGAAGAGATACGAAATTTGGAACACGTTGGTTCCAAAGCACACACAGAGGGGAAGAAACATACACACAAGATGACATCTTGACCGGATCTACACACACGCCTTGTGTTAGATGTGATACTAAGAATTATACGTAGTCTAGCAAGCGGAATTTACTAGCTAGAACTTAGAAGACTTTATGTGTTTGTGTTTTGTATGGTTTGAATGTAACAATGAATGAACACAGAATAATGACCTTCAACGATTCAATATTATTAGAACAATAATACGAGTGATCTCCTATCACTAGGGTTTATAACCTTGAATCTTAACAAAACAATACGTTTTTTGTTCTTTCGTATCTCCTAAACTTTAACCTAGGCAATCCTTTTATAGACCAAGGATTCCTTCACAAGATAACTATCATTCTAATCGTATAAGATATACACAATATCTTTTCCATATTTATCAACTTACATGTTTACAAAATAATAATAATAAATAGTACAAATATTTCTTTCATAACCGTACTAACTGCTCTTATTATCAACCTTCTTCAGCAGTACTAACTTCCATCTTCAACAGTACTAACTGCTTAAGCTTAATTCCTAACAATCCTCCCCTAAACTTGTGATTTCTCCTAAATCACTAAGTTTCTTCAATTAAGCTTTTCCTTCCAAATGAGGATTCTTCCAAACACTTACATCATCAGTTTCTTCGTTTGGGCTTTCCTTAGCTTTTGAAGTATCTACTATTCAGTTAGTGCTTCTTCTCTAGTCTTTATTTTCTTTGCAACATCTGATTCCATAGTTTCTGATTCTCTCTTCTTACCTGTTTTGAAACCTCTTCTTGGAGTGTTCAGAATAGCATAAGTTTCATAGAATTCCCTTTCAATTATAGCATAAGATTTTCCCTTGAAGTCATTCATAGTGTAATTTGCTGAGTTCTTCAAATAATGTTTCATAGACTCAACTTGTTCCTTCTTTGTTGGCAACTTTATCTTGTATCCTGACTTCTGCCTTTCTCTTATCCTCTGAATCAGATCTTCCCATGTTGCAACTCCATTCTTTTTGAGTATGAACTCTTTAAGCTCCTCTGTCTTTTCTAATTCATTCAACTGTTTATCTTTGAGAACCATTGAAAATGAGCTCTTACAATCAAATCAGAATCCAACAAATATTGTAGCTGTTCATTGAACTCCTCTTGATTTTCCTCTTTAGATCTTGTTCTTTCCATGAATTCAGCTATGTTTCGTACATCATCAGCAGCCATTTTTCTTGTAAATTCCTCATCTTGAGCTATCTGAGCTTCTTCAGCTTGTTTGTCAGCCAATTCTTTTTCTTGAATCTGCCTTGCTACATCTGCATCAAAGGCTATCTGTTCTTGAGTTTTTGGTTTTGATTTCTTTAGCCTTTCCAATTCTTGAACAGCATCAACTTCTTCAGATGTCATTGGCTTCTTTCCCTTATCTGCCCTTTGAACTGCTTCATGCTCTGTCTCAGCAGTCTGAACTGCTTCAACAGTTTGAACTTCTTCTTGTGTCTTAACAGTTTCTTCAACATAACCAGAAACCTGAACCAATATCTTTATCATGTTCTGAGCCTTTATCATGCCTCCCCTGAGAACCTGATCTATCCTTGTCTTTACCAAATTTCCTCCCCTGTTTGGAAGAATTTTCATCATTCCCTTCTGAACCATCTGAATCATCATCATCAGAAGAATCATCATCCAATACCATTCTTGCCCTTTTCTTCTTCAACTGTTCTTCAAGCTTCTTCACCCTTTTTGTTAATTTGGTGTAGACTTTGGCAAAATTCTCCTTGTGAGCTTTGAATTCCTCATTGTTTTTCTTTAGCTCCTTCTCCAAAGTGTCAACCTTGGCTACTAACTTGGTACATAAAGCCATCAATTCAGTTTGTGAAAAACTACCCTCATCACTTCTAGCTGTGTTACCTGCTAGGATCGGTGAATCATGGGGCAAGGATCTAGTCTCAACCCTAGTTTGACTAGGTTTAGACCTTCTCCTATAAGTTGTGATGGTTGGTTGGTGGGTTATTGCAAGTACTTGAGTGGATGTGTGATGGGGATCAGTTGGAACTGCTGAACCTTCACCCAACTCAGTTTGAAGCATTTGAGGAAACAATGGAACTGGTTCCCCTTGAAAAAGCCTACTAGCCATAGCCATATTTTGAAAAACTTTTGATTGAAGGCTAGGCGTAGCAAAAGTTTCTGTTGGTTTTGTAAGCAAATATGTCTTTTTATTCAAAAGTGTTTGAACAAATCTTGGATACATTAGAAACTTTGTTTTACTGTCGACATTTGATGCCATACCCTCAAAAATAAATTTTGAACCGTACCAATTTTTTTTAACTAACAGTACCAACTGTTGAAAAAAAATTTGTGAGCCGTATGAACTTATTGAAAAGGATTTTAAAATACCATGGCTCAAACATAGTTTTTAGCAAACTATCAGCTATCAACGGATTTGTTATGTCTTTACCAATAGCCGTTTGCTTTGGACTAGCCAACTCTTCACACTTAGATATGGTGAGCTGATAACCATACAATTTTTGGTAAATTGTCAACCATCAACGGATTTGATTAGTCTTTACCAGATACCGTTTGCTCTGGACTAGTTGGTTCTTATGTGGGTAAGACATGGTGAACCAATTACCATTTGTTGTATGCAAAGATCACATACTAATCTCCAGAACACCATTTAGTCCAAAACATCAAGCATTCATAATCCCTTGGTGTTTATCATCCAAAACCTGCAAGTGTTAGTCAAAAAACAAAGAAACAAGCCACAAAGCACTTGTCTCACAATATAAAAGTATATGACTAACAATGCACATTACAAGAAAAATTAATTTCCTTGTGGTACCCAAGCTAATACAGACTTAGGCTTTCCTCTTGCATCAACATAATTCATTCTTTTCAAAACATTCTTAGCACCATTGGGTTTAATTGGTCTCCAAACCCAACATGCTGATGCATTCACTCCAGTACCCATATTTCCCTTAGCAGTGTTTTTATTCATACCAGTACCAACTACTCTGCTAGCAGTTGGAACTGCTGGCTTGGTAGTTGTCACCTTTGGTTTCCAAACTTGGTTTTTCACCACTGCTTTCTCATAAAAAGTTCTTTTACTAGTTTTGTATGATGGTTTAAAAACAGTTATTGCATTTTGAACTGGTGGCCTTGGGTGAATTGTTCTCATAGGTCTGACTGTCTGAACTGCTGATCTAGCAGTTTGAATTGCTTTGGGTCCAGACCTTAAAAGAACTGATCTAGGTACCATTCTATCATCCCTAGAAAAAGATTGAGGTCTTGCTATGCTCAACCTATGATTTGTATATCTAGATACCTATTTATCACAAAAATCTGCAAAATATGAAAAAGATTTATTGAAGATTGCAGCTTGAAGATCCTTGATGATATGCATGGATTAAGGGGAAGAAGATCATCTTTCATTCATACATGGTTTTGTCATATCAACTAGGGGAAGATTGTTGGGAATTATATTTAGAGTTGATATTGACAAATGTGAAAGATGAAGGACGTATGGAGACAAAGGATGAAAGTTCACAAAGAAGAAAAGATTACAGGAAATCTTTTATTATTTTATGTTTATCCCTTTGTAACCCTAATGTTTCTAGTATATAAAGAAACACAGGGAATACGTTTTAGGTGTGTCAAGATGTAACACCATTAAACGTGTGTGTGTGTACGGGTGTTTTATGGGAAAACACCTAGGGTAGTTTGTTAAGCCTCAAGAATCTTTTGATTCCTGGTAGTGTGTAAACCGTTCTACCATTGATCAAGGTAGAATTGGGGCTGTTTGTATTGGTTAGAGTAGAGATGATGACGTGGAAAACTTTTTTCAATAATAATGAATGTTTTGTGTTCATCCGCTGCGTATTGATTTATTCATTGTTATTGTGTAATCCTAGATATGAGGTCTAACAAACCTCGAGCTAAACGATCTTCACAAGTGGTATCAGAGACAGGTTGCTCATGATATCTAGGATGTTACAAGGTTTATTTGTCGAAGAAGACAGCAAATTTGGATTGGCTTATGTATCAGATTTTAAGGTATCGATTTCTATCAAATATTAATATGTTAGTCGAATTGGTTTTTAGTGTTTTTGCCATGAATCTCGTACTGATCGAATGGTTATTAATTGATCGGTGAAGTGCATGTCAACTATTAATTAAATTAAGTTACCTCGTACATGGTTATTGGTTGCACATGGTTTTTGATTATATTCGATATGTGAGGAGTATACAAGATTCGGTTTTTGGATTAGTAGCAGTTTTGGTCGATGGTATTTAATAACGTGGGACAACAGAATTGAGTGGATCTGATTGGAGATGGTCATAGGAAATTGGTCTGTTGTTTGTCGTTTTTCTCAAGTGAACGTGTATTACTCATTGGATACCTCGTACCACATTAAATTGCTTGCTGCACATGGGTCGAACTTTATTGAATTAATTTTGGTCTGATGGTTACCAGTTTCTACTGCTCCCTTCAAATATTTTTACTGCTCATGATACATACTACTAGCAGTTTGTACTGCTGGGATTTCTAGTTAGTACTGTTGGTTTTTGGAATTAGTACTGCTCGAGAACAGTTTTTACTGCTAGCTTTGGAGGATGAACAGTTTATACTGCTGTTTGGTACTGCTAGAGCATGGATGTCTAAAAGTGAGGGGAAGCATATTCAGTTGATTTTGGAGATTGAGCACACACACAGGGGAAGTAACACACACACAGACGATGTTTGGATTTGATTTGATTTATGGCTTTTATTTATTGGTGATGAAGATTATTCGTTACTTATTTGAAGGTGAAGTGGAATTATTTGGGTTTATGTTCTTATTATATCTACGAATTGGCAAACACTTGAAGGAGTTACGTTATTGTGCTCAGTGATTTTTGTCAGGAGATTGCGATCTCGTTATAAGACACAAGGTTGGTTTATTCTACTTCAGCATCGGATGGGTAATGGTTGATTTTCTTCTTCAATACATCGAGGTTATGCTACATCGAGGTGAAGGTTTTTCTACTGCTAGTTGGTATTACTACTGCTGGTTTTGATTTCTACTGTTTCAAGTTCATTTATAGTGCGGAAAACTTAATGGTGGGTAATTTCAAACATTGGAAAGATGGATTGGACGTGTAATATTGATTCGTGGTGTAAAGATCAAGGTTGCTTATTTTTGTCCCCTAATTGATGATGACAAAAAGGGGAAGAAGATTTATTTTGAAGATTGCAGCTTGAAGATCCTTGATGATATGCATGGATTAAGGGGAAGATCATCTTTCATATCGTAGGTTTTTTTGTCATATCAACTAGGGGAAGATTGTTAGGAATTAAATATGAGTTGATATTGACAAAATATGAAAAATGAAGGACTAAAGAAGACAAAGGATGAAACTTCACAAGATAGAAAAGATTACAGCAAATCTTTTATTATTCTAGGAATATTCTTTGTAAACCCTAGGTATCTCTAGTATATAAAGAGATACAGGGTATTGGTTTTATATGTGTGTGTCAATAATGTAGTCGACTAAAAGGTAAAGGTCGGGTTCTAGGCATCAAGTTCCCACAATGGATGCCTAGGTTTGGTGTTTTGTATGGTTAGAGTAGAGATGATGACGAGGAATACCTTGTAGCAATAATAATGAAGTTTTTGTTTATTCCGCTGCGTAGTATTGTTCTTAATCATTGTTATTGTGTTAATCCTAGATATGAGGTCTAACAAACCTCGAGCAAACGATCTCCACAGTCTCCAAATAAAACAATTAGAAGATGGGATATTCTTCAACCAATCTAAGTATATAAGGGATATGCTTAAGAAATTTGGTCTTGAAGACTCCAAACCCATGAAAACACCAATGTCTTCCGAAACCAAACTCACCAAGGATGACGAAAGTGAATCCGTAGATAGCACTAAATATAGAGGAATGATTGGTAGTTTACTCTACCTCACGGCTAGTAGACCGGACATTATGTTTAGTGTTTGTCTATGTGCACGCTTTCAAGAAGATCCCAAAACATCCCATCTTGAAGCCGTTAAACGAATTTTTAGATATATTAAAGGTACTACACATTTAGGATTATGGTATCCCAAAGGAACGGGAATGGAAACCATAGCGTATGCCGAATCAGACCATGCCGGTGACTATGTCGATAGAAAAAGTGCAAGTGGTATTTTTACTTTTGTTGGGCATTGCCTCACCTCATGGTTTGCCAAGAAACAAACGGCCCTAGCAATATCAACAACTGAAGCCGAGTACGTGTCTGCAGGAAAGGCGTGTCAACAAGCACTGTGGATGAAACAAGCTCTCGTCGACTATGGAATTGAACTCAACGACATTCCTATTCTTTGCGACAACAATGGAGCTATCGACCTTAGCAAAAATCCAGTCCAACACGCTAGAACCAAAAACACAGAAATACGTCACCATTTCCTACGCGACAATGTTCAGAAGGGAAACATCTCAATCGAGAAAGTTTCCTCAGAGGACAACATTGCCGACATTCTCACTAAACCTCTTAAGAGAGCACCCTTTAACTTTCTTAGACTTGGTTTAGGACTAATGGAATCTAGTGAGTAGATTAAACCTTAGCTTGAACCTTAGATTAACCAAAAACCAAAAACCTGAGCCTGGTCCACTGAACCAACCAACAACAAGGGCGGACCCCTTGTTTCGGTTCCGCCAGATCCGCGGCCACCTGAGACAGTTTTTTTGTATATTAAATAAACACCATGTACTGTACATCACAACTCCCAAAAACATACCACCTACTGGAACTCGACTCAAAATCATCCAAACTCGCAATTTAGGTCATCTCCTTCCACCAATTTGTGCTCTAATCATCTCTGTAAGTATCCTAATCACGTCTACATTCCTGATCTGAGTCTAGGATTTCTATTTCATGCACAAAATCAAAACTTGGGGTTTATGCATATTTTTAGCTAAATCATGAAACATATTTACTGAATTACATCACAAATCATGTTTTCCTTAGTTAGGAATTGCATCTTGTAGGACATTATCATAATTCATCAAAAACCCCATGAGAAATTGTTATCAAAATCTTCTCACGACTAGGAAAAACGGTTTTTGAACATTGTTCATACAAATACAAAAACGTTATGTTTTAAACACCACTTGCATAATGTCTCTTGAATGCTAAAGAGAATACATAACTAATATGTATTTTCGGGTACATTCAATCGTAGATACATTGAAATAGGAGCGTTTGGGTTATCTCTAATTTTGCTATAAAACTTGCATTAACTAAATTTTCATGCATCAAAAGGAGTCGAGATAACCGCACCTCCACATTGTCCCCATATAGGCACACACTAGAAATTTATATACGTATTTTCAATAGTTTAACTAAACTATGTAATTTTCGTGTCTAGGATCATCATGCCTCCCGCGACTTATTATGATCACAAAGAAACCATCAAATACCTACCTAAACATCATAAAACCAAAGGACTTAGTGAGGAACAAGTTGAAATCTTTAAAGCCTTAGAAAAACGCTATGTACATGAGGGTAGAACCGTAGACCCCTCATTCCTAGAAGGAACCATTATTAGAGAACAACTTGCCGCAATACAATTCGATTGTCTCCTAGATATCGATGAACCCATAATCCCTAGGTTCATACTAGAATTCTATGCGAGTGTAGGACTTAGCACAAATGATTATGGATACATGAACATCCATTTCAAAGTAAACCAAAACCAATTCAACATTCCTCTAGATCAATTTGGAGATGTCTTAGGTGTTCTAAATCAAGGAACTTGCTTTTATTCGGACAAATGGTGATTGTCCATTCTCGATTCCAACCTTGATCGTACACAACCATACGTGACACCTTTAACTCCAAAAGAGACAATCCGTGAGCATCTTTTTGTTCCTAGAACCTCCCACACTAGGACTAGTCAAGGTCGATGAGAGGATTCGCGATACACTATAAGGTGGTTAAACCTTTGTTGCTTTGTGTATATGATAAGTTGAGTTAATATGATCAAGTATGCGGAATCTACTTAATCACACTTCGAAGGTTATTTTTGGTTATGGAAATGGAACAGTTATGCTTGTGTATAATGAACAAAGAACATGCAATGTTAACACCAAACGATTCAATATTATTCAAGATAATACGAGTGATCTTCACTATCACTAGGGTTATAAAGAACTTGAATCTTATGTTTCTATGACTTATGATATTGATGTGTTTGTTCTATGTTCTTAAGAGATATATTCTAAGCACTTAATTAGTCACACATATATCTAGTCTAAGATCTTTCTTTTATAGCACAAGAAAGATCTTTACAAAGTTGATAAGACAAGTCAAACACATGCAAAACTTATCTTATGTGTGTCAGTAACTAAGATACAACATGTATCTGAATATACAACTTGTTACTGAACACTTTGTCTAAAGATGGAAGGTCTATTCCTTTCATGCACGAGCACCTACCCCCTCTTTAAAGAGCTAGCAGAACAGCCAATCTACCGTGTATTGTTGACTTTAATAAACATAATATCTTTGAATACTTATCTACTCAGCAGCCGAATCATTCAATAGTTATCCACTTAGCAGTAGAAAGTTCTTAACCAGTAGCAGAATCATTCAGCAGTAGAATGTTTAACGCTAGCAGCAGAATTAAATGCTCTAGCAGTAGAATGATACTTAAGAGTATTTCTTGAACAAAACCCGATATTAATCTTCTTGAATATTTAATTCCCAACAATCCTCCCCTAAACAATCCTCCCCGATATTAATCTTCTTGAATATTTAATTCCCAACAAAACCCGATATTAATCTTCTTGAATATTAGAGCTGAAAATGACAAGAATAGAGCTGACATAGAGGTTTTGAATATTTAACATGTTTCTTCCATTTCATAATCAGATTCTTGATCTGAGCTTTTCTTTGTTCTTCAAGATTAACTATCTTTCTGTCTAACTCATCTGCTTTCTGTGAATCTTTTTCAGCAATAACATCATCTTTCTTTGAATTGAAAACAAACAATACCTTGAATAAAAGATGGTGCAATTTCCTTGGATGGAGGAATTATAAGAGGCAATGATGCTGTGTATCTTGGATGCTTGTTTCAACAAGTGAAATCATCTATCAGCATGCCTTTGCAAGTGATGAACAAACGTAGTGAACTGAAATTGAAACTTTTCTCCGTTTGACCTAGATAGAACTTTCTCCTTTTGAATGCTTCATCCCTTCTGAATATACATAATACTCCAGAATCTTGTTCATGAAGAAGAGATTATCAGCTCTATTCTTGTCATTTTCAACCTCTATGTCATCATCTTGTATGCTCTTGTCTTTTCCTCCCTTTCATTGGTTAATCTTCCTTCTTTGGGTTTTTATTTCCTCCCCTGAGATATTTCCTCCCTTGGATTGCAAATAACATTTCCTCCCCTGTTTGGAAGATCTCTCACCATGTACCAAAATATTTCTCTCCCATCATCTGAGCTATCAATTAGAACTTGTTGTCAGACAATGTTGTACATGAAGCCATCAATTCCTTAAGAGTTTAATTTGCTGCCCTCATCACTTCTAGGTGTGTTAACTCCTATGAGAGGTGATTCATGGGGCATTTGACTCATGGTCCATCATTTGATGGTTTTTGTGAGTCTCTTTGAAAATTCTTTTTAAGAAACTTTTGACTTAGCAGTATGTTCATGATTTTACTATAGAAAATTCATACTGCTTACAACCATTTTGAAGGGATTAAGTGTATAACAGACACTTAATCTAGAATTCGTTTTAAAGCAACTTCTGGTTGTGTGAGAACCAATATTTTTCAGTTATAAATAACTGCCTGTAAAGATAAACCTATTCAAAAGGCTTTCTTGACAGGGTTTCCAGCTCATAGCAATTGTTACCTCTAACACAAGTGTTAGATTCACTTTTACTAGCTGTTCTTTCTATCAGATGTCCTTAGACTTGCTCATTATACTTAAAGATATAAAATGATAGAAAGTGAGTTGCATCAGTTACTTTCTGATCAACTAAGTCATCAATTCAATATGAAATTTCATAATCAGGTTTCAAGAAAGAAGTTTTAAGGAGGTGTAAATTCCCAAACTCTTTCTATCATGAACCTATTATGTCAGCAACTGTATTATCATTCTGCTGCTCACACATTTCACTTGAAACATCCTTTGTGTTCACATGTTGATGAACTCAAATAAGTACATTTTATTACCGTCATTTATCCTATTTATTTGACTTGTTTTATTATATTATCTGTGAGAATTGATACGTTAATGTTTACTTTTGTAATTCTCAGGTAAAAACAAGTATTATGTGAAACTTGGCGATTTTGGACTAATTATGGAGCAAAACAAGCAAGAAGTTAAGAGTCTACTAAATGTACAAGATCAAGACATTCTGCTCCAGATACGCCGCATCTTACTTATTACATACGGCGCATCACTATCAAGATTTCACAAGATATTATCCAAGACAGCAAGGACATGCGCCGCATCTAAGAATGGAGTTACGCCGCATCTTCTGGCGGTGTACGAATATTCCTGAATATATTAATCTTGGACCCCACGCGAAGTTAAGTCAATGCGCCGCATCTACTTATTCAATGCGCCGCATCTTACCCTCAGACAGAAACTATAAATACCCCAAGACCAGACGAATTTCGAGAGCCCTAGTTTTAGAAGACCGAAGACCACAGAAACCTAAGGCCGAATTCAGTCGAAGTAGCAGCACAAGACACACCTTGAACGAAGATACAAGAGCTGTAAGAAGGTCCTGCATGTATTTAATTCATTAAGTAGTTTTGTTCTATTGTATTAGTACACTTTAATTGGTCAGGATTGATGGGCTTGTGATCATGGATTTAACCATGCACTTCGACTCCCCTTAAAATTGCTTTCCCATTAATTAAAGTTTATATGTTGATGTCTTTGGTGACTTTTATTAGTGCATTGATAACCTCTGTGTCTAGCTGAGCATTGCTTGGGTCGCCATGCCCCTTCCTCGCCTATTTATTAGATCGCCTATGCATTCTATCGTCTGTAGAAAAGTAGGAAGAAAGATAAATAGGATAGTCATAAGTAATCATTAAGGGTTTACTCGCCGATAAGATTAGAACCAACGAGAAAGGACTTAATCTCGGTGCGTTGCATTGAACTATACACTTCATATAAAACTAGCAATAAAACAAGTGACAAGCTACTTAACTATCAGGACATGTCTTCTTATTGTCTCAAGTATTTATCTGTGTACGTGTGTGCTACTCGCTGATTCGTGCTCATTAGTTTAGTTTATTATTTAATTGCAACCAAACCGTGCCAGTCTCTCAGGCTGAACCCCCTTGCGTTAGATTAGGTTGTATAGCTAACTTAAGATATTAAAATACTGATTAGGATAACTAGATAATACGTTCCACTCTTAGTGATCGACACTCTACTTACCATTATATTCATACTGACCGGGTACACTGCTCGTTAAAGTGTGTGTGTTATTGATAAGTCGGCTAAATATAAATTTAAAACTTGAATACTGCTAAAACCACAACAACATACCGTGGGTATAAATTAGAGCATACGCACACGCGCATCAAGTTTTTGGCGCCGTTGCCGGGGAGTGAATTGTTATTATCTATTAATTTGATTAGTATTTTAATTAGGTTTTTCTTTTTAATTTTTAATCTAACCGCTAACCGTGTTGTGTATTAGATTAATTGCATTCATTGTATTATTTGCATATTTTCTGTTTTGTGTGTTATTTGTTTTCTTTTATTTTTGTTGCCTTTCGTTTGTGTTTATTTTTGTTTTTTTTTAATTTTATTTTTCGTATTTTCTGTATTCTGCTATCGTTGTACCGAGCTTATTCAAACGATACGGCGCATCTATTTTCTTATATACGGCGTATTGCGTTTAATTTTTTATAAAATACAACGCGTTTAATTAATTCGATACGACGCATCTTTCCCCAAGATACGGCGTATTCTGTTTTTAATAAGAAATTTTTCTAAACGTTAACGCCATACGGCGCATCTGCTTTTACAGATACGGCGTATCTATTATTTTAATTAAAAACAGTTTTCGAATTATTAAACAGATACGACGCATCGATTTTTATCGATACGGCGCATCTTACTGAATCAAAAATCTTGTATTTTGAAACGTAACGAAAATACGGCACATTAAATTTTGTTAATACGACGCATTTAATTTTAATAAGTATAATCGATTTTTGATAATTTAAATTGATACGGCGCATTCTAATTTCTAAGCGGCGTATCTATTTTCTGAATATAAGTCTGATTAAATTTTAACGATTATAAGATACGGCGTATCCAACTTTTGGATACGGCGCATCATCTGCAGATATCAGCAACTTTTATTTTTCTTATCTCCGAACGGAAAATACTCTGACCCTTATACTAGGAAATTTTTACTTTGAAATCTACCTGTCTTTAATTTTCAGGAACAATGTTCGATATTTTCCCCAACTGGTTCGGAAGACCCCTAAGAAACCTTACCATGGAAGAGTTTGCACTACAAATCGCTCAAGCAAATGAAAAAGAACATCATGAAGCAAGAAACTTTATTAATGAATTCAAAGGCAGTCATGAGCTGTTACTAAAGGAACAAAACAACATGATTAATGGATTGGCAATTGAAGTGCACCAATTGTCAACGGTGCTTAACAAGATTCTTTTGGTAAAGCACGATCTGAAAGGAATTACAACTAGAGGCGGAAAGTCAACCTTTCAAATCGGAGAGACACCCGAGGATGACAGTACAAACAAGATTTCCCCTGAAACTTTATCACTTGAGCAAGAGCAATCAAAAGAGACTAATCCAAAACCTGTAATTAGAGAAGAACCTTCTGTTGAACCCAAACGATCAACACTACCTTTCCCACATAGGGTAAGGAAGGAGAAAGAAGATGCCTATCAAAAGAAGTTCTTGGAAAATCTCAAGCAGCTGCAGCTAAGCATACCATTTATGGAAGCCCTAGTGCAAATGCCAAAATACGCTAAATATCTGAAGAGCTTACTTACAAACAAGTCCAAACTTGAAGAGGCTTGCACTGTAACGATGGGGGAAAGAAGCTCAGTAGCATTGCTCAACAAACTTCCATCTAAGGAAAAAGATCCAGGGAGTTTCACTATTCCTTGTCAAATTAAAATTTTACATATTGGAAATGCTTTAGCCGACCTAGGAGCTAGTATAAGTCTTATGCCCTCTTCTATGTATAAAAAATTAGGCCATGGTGAGCCAAAACCTACTAGGATGTGCTTAGAGCTAGCTGATAGGTCCATACAATACCCATTAGGAATAGCTGAAAATATACTAATAAAAGTTGATAAATTTGAATTACCTATTGACTTTGTTATCCTCGATATGCCCGAAAATTCTAGAACTCCTATAATATTAGGACGACCATTTTTAGCCACTGCTAGGGCCATGATTGATATTTTTAATAAAAAGATAACTCTTACCATAGGAAACGATGAGGTTGAATTTAATATGGAACAATCTATGAGTAAAAATAATTCTGAAGACGATGAATGCTATAATATCGATGTTTCTGATGACACGATTAATCAATTTACTCAGAAATTGTTAAAAAGTAATTTGCTTGATTCTTTTCTGCTTAAAAATTTAGAAAACACAATTGCTATAGAAGATCAAGTTGATGAAAATACTTTTGATAATTATTTCGCTGTTGATTCCGCTGTTTGTAACGCCATGTGGCGCATCAGAAATTTCGATGCGGCGCATTTATCTGATGATAGCAACGAGATAATTAAAGAACAAGTTTATTTCGCTAGTGCTAATGAAATTGATGATGTTAAACCTGTGCTTATGGATCTCCCTTCTACTTTGGAATATGCCTATTTGAATGGGAACACTAATTCGCCCGTTATTATTGCATCTGACTTAACACCAAAAGAAAAAGAATCCCTTTTGCAGGTATTGTATAAACGAAGAGGAGCATTAGCATGGAGTATGTCTGATATTAAGGGAATTAGCCCGTCATTCTGTACACATAAAATCCATATGGAAGATGAATTCAAACCAACCATCCAACCCCAAAGGCGTTTGAATCCAAAATTCCAAGACGTGGTGAAAATGAAATTGTGAAATTACTTGACTCCGGACTTATCTACCCAATTTCTGACAGCTCGTGGGTCAGTCCTATCCACGTCGTACCTAAAAAAAGAGGAATGACGGTAGTACTCAATGACGACAATGAGCTAATCCCTTCAAGAAGTGTTACCGGATGGAGAGTTTGCATCGATTACCGCAAACTCAATGATGCTACGCGAAAAGATCACTTCCCTCTTCCATTTATTGATCAAATGTTAGAAAGACTATCAGGTCATTATTATTATTATTTTTTAGATGGTTTTTCAGGTTTCTTCCAAATACCAATTGCCCCTGAGGATCAAGAGAAGACGACTTTCACCTGCCCTTATGAAACCTTCGCCTATAGGAGAATGCCATTCGGACTATGCAACGCCCCTGCTACTTTCCAACGTTGTATGACAGCTATCTTCCATGATATGGTAGAAGACTTTATGGAAGTCTTCATGGACGAATTCTCGGTGTTCGGTAACTCATTTAGTGATTGTCTCTTTAAACTTGATAAAATGCTTGCTAGGTGTGAAGAAACTAACCTTGTTCTTAATTGGAAAAAACGTCATTTTATGGTTAGAGAGGGAATTGTGTTAGGACATAAGATTTCTGGGAAAGGTATAGAGGTCGACAAAGCTAAAATTGATGTAATTGCCAAACTACCTTATCCCACTAACGTAAAAGGTGTTAGAAGTTTTTTAGGGCATGCTGGATTTTATCGTAGGTTCATAAAGGATTTTTCAATGATATCTAGGCCTATGACCCAATTATTGCTGAAAGATGCGAAGTTTGATTTTTCTGGAGATTGCAAAAAGGCATTTAATATACTTAAAGAAAAACTAACTTCCGCACCTATTATGATTTCGCCGGATTGGAGTCTCCCTTTTGAACTAATGTGTGATGCTAGTGATTATGTTGTTGGAGCTGTACTTGGCCAAAAGATAGATAAGAAATTTAAGCCAATTTATTATGCTAGCAAAACATTGAATAATGCCCAAGAACATTACACCACCACGGAAAAAGAACTTTTAGCAGTAGTTTTTGCATTCGATAAATTTAGATCATATCTTATATTGTCAAAAACTGTGGTTTACACTGACCATTCTGCTTTGAAGTATTTGTTCAATAAACAGGATGCCAAGCCAAGGCTTATTAGGTGGGTTTTATTGCTCCAAGGATTCGATATTGAAATTAAAGATAAAAAGGGTGCCGAGAATCTAGCTGCTGACCACTTATCTAGACTTGAAAACCCTGACATGAAGGTGCTTGATGAAAGGGAAATCGCTGATGACTTTCCTGATGAACACCTTATGATGGTAAGAATTAAGAGCAATAATAATGGACCATGGTATGCCGACTATATAAACTTTATTGTTGCAAATGAAATTCCAAAAGGGCTAACATCCGACGAGAAAAGAAGGTTTCTAAATCGCGCTAGCGAGTATATTTGGGATGAACCTTATGCCTTTAAATTATGTCCTGACAATATTATACGAAGATGCGTAGACGGTGATGATGTCCCAGCAATATTAGCGCATTGCCATTCAGGGCCGACGGGGGGACATCATGGTCCTGTTATTACAAGAAGAAAAATCCTTGATGCAGGATTTTATTGGCCCACTATGTTGGTTGATGCAAAAGATTATATAAAAGGATGTGATGCGTGTCAACGATCCGGAAATATAACATCAAGAAACGAAATGCCGCAAAATTATATCCATGTATGTGAAGTTTTCGACATATGGGGATTGGACTTCATGGGACCGTTTCCTGAATCTAAAGGTAATAAGTATATTTTAGTTGCTGTTGATTACGTGTCAAAATGGGTCGAAGCGCAAGCGTTACCAACAAACGACAGCAAGGTAGTACTTAAATTTTTGCAAAGTTTGTTCTCTAGGTTTGGAATTCCTAAAGCATTGATTAGTGATAGAGGAACACACTTTTGTAATCACCATCTGGGAAGAGCCTTGCAAAAATATGGAGTGTATCATAGGGTTTCCACTGCATACCATCCTCAATCCAATGGACAAACTGAAGTAACCAATAGGGCTATAAAGCGAATTCTTGAAAAAACGACTGGATATAATCCGAAAGGGTGGTCTGACAAGTTAAATGATGCTTTATGGGCATTCCGTACAGCCTATAAGACACCAACGGGATGCACTCCATTTCGTCTTGTATACGGAAAAGCATGCCACCTACCGGTCGAAATAGAACAAAGTGCATATTGGGCTTTGACAAATTGTAACATGGATATGGAAGCTGCAACGAAGAACCGTTTCATGGAACTTAATGAACTCTATGAACTAAGAGATGAAGCCTACAAAAATACTAAGATCTACAAAGAAAGAACTAAAAGATGGCATGACTCGAGGTTATATGGGAATAAAACGTTTACCATTGGAGAGAAAGTGCTGCTATTTAATTCGAGATTAAAGATGTATCCTGGTAAACTTAAATCAAGATGGACGGGTCCGTTCGTTGTCAAGAAAGTGTATCCATATGGAACTATTGAAATATGCGATAAAAATGGTTATATATTCAAGGTAAACGGGCAACGAGTGAAGAAATACTTTGATAATAAAATTGAGGATACTGAGAACGAGGTGGTAGAGTTTGAACCTGAAGTATCAAAATAAGGAGCTGAACGTGAGTCTAACTTGAAGACTCTGGAATAAAGACAAGTGCTGACCGGGAGACAACCCGGAGAAAATTTTTACTATTCTGTTCTGTGTCGAGTCAGTCAGGCCCGCAGAAGATACGGCGCATCTTCATCCTAAGATGCGACGCATCTCCTGCACTTGTCATATCTTACTTTATTTTTTTGCATTTTTATTTTTAACTTTAAAACTTTTTGTCAGTTTATTTTAATGCGGCGCATCCCTGGTTAAGGATGCGACGCATCTTCTATTCTGATTCGTAATTATTCCAGGCTCGATACGGCGTATCTTCTTCCATAAGATACGGCGTATCGACTGACCTGATGATTTTCATTTTAATTTTTATGTTTTATTTTTACTAACTACTAATGTATTATGCAAGTTTGAACCTTCTTAATTTAGGTGTGTTTAAAGTCTTTGTGGTATTATAGATTCCTGCATTTCCTGTGGATACATCAATTATGAAGCTTAAACGTTCTCATCCACGAGGAAGTTGATTTTTGCTCTTATACAAATAATGGAGGATCATACCGAGCAAATCTCAGGGGAGTTTTTCTGTTCTAATTCTTTTATTTTCCAGTTTTTAATCCTTTGATACAAACAACGAGGACATTGTTTAACTTAAGTGGGGGGATTGGAGAATTAGAACACTTACTTGTCCTAAACTTTTTCAAAAATTATGCTTAAAATGCACTTAATATATCAAAATTAAAAATTTTTAGCATGTTTTTGTTTAAGATCTAAGTTGCATAGCTGCACACATAACGGTATTTTCAAAAATTGTGATTTTTCAAAATTCACAAATCTATGAGTGTGCCGGTGACTTGTAAACTTTAGAACTTGGCTTGTATACTATTCGAGACCACCATAATAAGTATTATTTTTATAATTGGAATGACTTGTCTAAATTGGTAAAATTCTAGGATTACACCCAAATAGCCTTTATATGTTTTGTGTTATTAGCTAACTACACTGGTTAGTTAACCCCCGTATAAACCCTTTTGTTACTCTCACTTTTAGAGTAAGATACCCCTAAAAAAACACTCAGAGCCATTCCTTTCGTTTCTTACACCTTTGTTATAATGTTTCGTTACACCCTTACACCTTAGCCTACCCTGTAGATTAAAATCAGTGGTTGGTTAATTGCTTTAGGCAAAGTGTGTTTCCTTACATTACCTGTGTTCGCGTGCGTAATTCATTATCTATGGTTAGGTCGGGAAATTGCACAATGCAATTGGAGTGAAAGTAAATATTGTATATCTTTGAGTTTATTTTTCGTGTGTTTACTACTTTCACTATTACCGTTATTTCTGAAAGTATGAAAAGTATGAAAAAATTATCCGGAAAGAAAGTGATAGAAAAGTTGTGAAATTTTACACATCTATGTATATATTGATTAAAAAAAAAAAATCGAAAAAAAAATGAGAAAAGAAAAAGAAAAAGAAAAAGTTGGATGTTTATTTTAACCAACTTATGTAAAGTTTTGTATTAAGTGGTTGATATCACCACTATTTGTTATATATTATATTTATGGATTGAATGGGAGTTGAACGTTATAGGAACGCCAACTAAAGGTTATACTTTGATTGAGATCTTGTTGAGTATAATTCGTGTCTACCTAAAGCGTGTGTTTCAAGTGTTAAAGCGTGAGTTATTATATGATATGAGTCTTATTCATGGGATGGTTGGGATAGTGATTAACCACACTTAGGATTTTAATTTATCTGTTTCGTTTATTTTTCATTTTACACAAATTTGTATCCCAAATATTATCCATACCCTATATTATTCTTTATCCAAACCTTTGATTTATTGAGATTAGGGATTTGAGCAATCTTAAGTATCGTAGTCGTGGATTCGGCCATGTATTTATGATTTTGTCGCCCTTTTTGATATAATATTATTGGTGAAGATTACTTGGTCCTATCTTTAGCCTATTCGAGTTAAGGATTTGAGCAATTGCAAGTATCGTGTTCGTGGATTCGATCATGTATTTGTGATTTTGTCGCCTTTTCTGGAATTTGAGATCGATAGAGATTAAGAAGAATAATTAACCCTTAAACCTCAAAACCCTTTTTACCGCTTTAGACTTGTTATTCCTTGGCTTTAGTGGGGGAGATGCGTATACTTGCCAAGCTTATGATAGAATATTCGTCACGACTGGACAGTTAAACGATTAGATTTGCTTTTATCAGAATATTTTATTTTACTTCTAATTCGTTAAGTGTTTGGTTGTGTGATCATGACAAAAATGAATACATGCTTAAATATAAAAATAAATCCTAATATCTTTTAGGATACATTTTCATAAGATTAATTCTAAGGTTTACTTGGGGACAAGTAAAGTTCAAGTGGGGGGATATTTGATGAACTCAAATAAGTACATTTTATTACCGTCATTTATCCTATTTATTTGACTTGTTTTATTATATTATCTGTGAGAATTGATACGTTAATGTTTACTTTTGTAATTCTCAGGTAAAAACAAGTATTATGTGAAACTTGGCGATTTTGGACTAATTATGGAGCAAAACAAGCAAGAAGTTAAGAGTCTACTGAAATGTACAAGATCAAGACATTCTGCTCTAGATACGCCGCATCTTACTTATTGTGACATTTCGTAATTTCATGTCACTAATTTTTTCTATTTTAATTACCTAACTATTTTATTTTTATTATTATTATTTTTTTATAATTAACTTCGTCGGAAGTTATCCGCGTATGACATAACACGTTCAATTATTCAACCGACACTAGACTATGTCCAATCTACACTTTTTATACCCTTTTGGTTCCTTACAATTCTATTTTAAAAAGTCACTTTTCACATTTTTACGTAAACCTTACACTTTTTACGTCTTGCGCGTTTTAAACCTTCGTTTTTAGGTTTTAACTATATTCAAACCCTCCAAGAACACACCACTCATTTATATTATTAATATAAGTTATATTAATAAGATTTAACATTTTTATAAGCTTTATATTTTTGCATTGCCCAGTTTTAAGTTTCATAACTTAAAGGCTTAACATTAAAAATTACCGGGACCAAATTATACCCACTAAACACTTAAACTAAATGTAAAATAATCACCAAGTCTCTTTCTTTTCTTTTGTGTACACGTCAAAATCAAAGGGACACCGGTCCTTGTGTTGTGTTAACTTAGCCTTATAACATCACACGTGTACATCCATTTACTTGCATGTTGTCACTAATCTTGCTATAGACTTCATTTTATCTAAATTTGATTTAAAAATCACTCTCATTTTCATCCATATCTCCCTCTCCTGTACTACCAACACTCGACACAACCACCACACCACAGCTTCCCTACACTGCCATCATAACCACGCAACCACTGTCACCACCTCAACCATCTCTGTCCGCCACAGGGTCAAGAAAGACGGATAGATCGAAGTAGATCAAGAGTCGATCAGGTTCGATTAATGTACCAAAGTCGTGCTTCACTCGTCGCCACCAATCTTATGCTGCCATGGGTATGCCGAACAAACACTAAGTTATTATATACTCTTTCTTTTTATTTGAATATGAGGCTGGAATTTGTTCAAATGGGTTAAGTGATTTGAAACGGATCAATAGTTGTTTTGTAATAAAAATATCATCTTTTAACTCGTGGTTTTGTGGTGTAATAATATCTTGTTCGACTGCTTATTATTATTAAGCACTCGAAGTGCTTATTTTATGGCTATTCGATTAGTATAGAATATGTTTGACTCTGTTGTGAATTCGGTTATAATGGGACTGAAGGGGGTGGTTTATTTCCAAAACTTATGCCTTTCGGCTTATTTAGTTTTGGCTCAAGTTTAGTATTAGCTTATTTTAACTTTCGGCTTATGTGGGTTATGTGTTTTGGCTTACATGTTAAGTGGTTTATTTTGCTTAATTAGTTTGTGGCTTATTTGTGTATGTTTGGTCTGGGTATAAAACAGCCCGTATAGGGTGTTTGTTGATCTTGGGTCTCGGCCAAGAATCACCCAAGAGGGTGTGCTTGTTGTTGTGGCTCACCACCGAGACCACCAGGAGTGTTGTTGGCTGCTAAAACAGCCCAACAAGGGATGTTTGGTTACTTCAAATCAGTCCCAACAAGGCCACGTTTGGTGCAGATTTTCTATACATAATAAGCATGTTACTGCTGTTTTATTTTCTGCATATATAGAGTGTGTTGCTGCTGTTTTTACTGCACTTAACATGGGTATTTGTATGCTGATTTTCCAGCATATATAAGGGTGTTTATATGCTGAGAATCTGAAATAAATAATAGTGTTTACATGCTGAATTTTCTGCACTTATAGTAGAGTTTGTATGCTGATTTTTCAGCATGTTTAGTGCAGTTTTTCTGCACAAAAAGGACATGTTTGGTTGCTGATTTTTCTGCATATACAAGGGTGATTGTATGCTGATTTTTCAGCATATATATAAAGGGTGTTATATGCTGATTTTTCAGCATGTATAATATAGATTATACGCTGATTTTTCAGCATGTATAATGGAGTTTAATTGCTGATTTTTCTGCATGTTTAAGTGTGTTTAGTTTCTGATTTTTCAGCATGTTTAGGGGTGTTTGGTTTCTAATTTTTCAGCATATATATAAGTGTATGTATTGTGTTTGAATTGCGCTTTAGTATCGGCTTATGTGACTTTTGTGGCTTGCGCTTATTTTGGACACATTAGTGGCTTTTGGTTAAGCTTATTATATATTACTTATCATTGAGTTTATGTAATATTGGATAGATCTTGCTCGGCCTATTAACTTGTTTGGCTAAAATGGGATAACTTATAATTTATTAACGGCTAAACATATAAACATTAATGGGCTAAATTTATATAACTTATTTGACATATTTTGACTTTAATAAACTTAATCATCTTCATATCTTTTGCCTAGTTGCTTAATTGGTTCTTACATGTTTATTTGCCTTGTATGCGTGTGCTATATGTTTTATACTTTGGCGTGTGTTTGTCTGAGTCTATGACTTTAAATCACCACACGAACGATGATATTAAATTTTCTTTTTACAAACATTAATACAAATATTCCACGAAAACTAAAACGCTCTATCTTTTGAAACTCATACGTATCGATTACCTTCCGCGTGTATATTCTAGGTTGCTCGTAGGATTCTTGCGGTTATTTCTTCATTACTTCATTTTGATCGTTCGCTTTACTATCGGTGAGTTCATAGCCCCACTTTAATTCTTAAACTGTTTATAAACCCATTGGGGGAGATACATGCTAGTTTTAAAACTGAATACAAGTAGCTTTTGGTATGCTGGACCCGATTACATGATTATAGTTTTTGAGTAGCCTTGCCATTAAAAGTCCCTAACATCATGAACCGTTAATTCCGTGGGAAACGCTAATATTATGAATATGCATATTTGGTTTGACAAGCCTGTCCGGATGAGTCGCGCTCATATTCAACGGGTAGCATAATATTGAGAGATTTAGGTAAATTGGCAAACTTACCTCCTTAGGGCATATTAATTATTGTCAAGGTTCGGGGTCATGAGCTTGATACTATAATCATATTGCACGACTTGTATTTGTTACTTGTCACCTGATGAAAAATACTTGTATTCAACTTATTATTTATTAAACTCTATGGATTCACTCAACCTTTGTGTTGACCTTTTAGCATGTTTATCTCAGGTTCGCAAAGTGTTAAATGCTTGGATGGGCGTGCAAGGACATAGATGGATGGATACGTGTTATTTCACATTCGATGGAACTCAAAAACTTATATTGTGTCTAAATTATGAACCTTTTGGACTCTTGTCCTGTTTAAAACTTTTGGGACTTAAAATTGTTAAACTCTGATTTTATCAAATGAGAACTTTGTTTAAAAACATCTTTAAATTATTTTGATGTTTTCTATGATTTCAACTTCGATCCACAAATAACACCCAATTAAGTCTTCCGCTGTAAAACATGATTTTTGGGGGTGTTATACTTATTACATACGGCGCATCACTATCAAGATTTCACGAGATATTATCAAAGACAGCAAGTACATGCGCCGCATCTAAGAATGGAGTTACTTCGCATCTTCTGGCGGTGTACGAATATTCCTGAATATATTAATCTTGGACCCCACGCGAAGTTAAGTCAATGCGCCGCATCTACTTATTCAATGCGCCGCATCTTACCCTCAGACAGAAACTATAAATACCCCAAGACCAGACGAATTTCGAGAGCCCTAGTTTTAGAAGACCGAAGACCACAGAAACCTAAGGCCGAATTCAGTCGAAGTAGCAGCACAAGACACACCTTGAACGAAGATACAAGAGCTGTAAGAAGGTCCTGCATGTATTTAATTCATTAAGTAGTTTTGTTCTATTGTATTAGTACACTTTAATTGGTCAGGATTGATGGGCTTGTGATCATGGATTTAACCATGCACTTCGACTCCCCTTAAAATTGCTTTCCCATTAATTAAAGTTTATATGTTGATGTCTTTGGTGACTTTTATTAGTGCATTGATAACCTCTGTGTCTAGCTGAGCATTGCTTGGGTCGCCATGCCCCTTCCTCGCCTATTTATTAGATCGCCTATGCATTCTATCGTCTGTAGAAAAGTAGGAAGAAAGATAAATAGGATAGTCATAAGTAATCATTAAGGGTTTACTCGCCGATAAGATTAGAACCAACGAGAAAGGACTTAATCTCGGTGCGTTGCATCGAACTATACACTTCATATAAAACTAGCAATAAAACAAGTGACAAGCTACTTAACTATCAGGACAGGTCTTCTTATTGTCTCAAGTATTTATCTGTGTACGTGTGTGCTACTCGCTGATTCGTGCTCATTAGTTTAGTTTATTATTTAATTGCAACCAAACCGTGCCAGTCTCTCAGGCTGAACCCCCTTGCGTTAGATTAGGTTGTATAGCTAACTTAAGATATTAAAATACTGATTAGGATAACTAGATAATACGTTCCACTCTTAGTGATCGACACTCTATTTACCATTATATTCATACTGACCGGGTACACTGCTCGTTAAAGTGTGTGTGTTATTGATAAGTCGGCTAAATATGAATTTAAAACTTGAATACTGCTAAAACCACAACGACATACCGTGGGTATAAATTAGAGCATACTCACACGCGCATCACATGTTCATACCTGAAATTGTTAGTCTAAAACCAAAAGAACAAAGTACAAAGTACTTGTCTCATATTAGAATAAACAAATGACTAACTGTATGAATAACACAATTTAAATTTGTACTAGCAGCACAAACTTTTGTAATAGCAGCATTAATTTAGAAAGTTAGCAGTACAACCAAAAATTTATATACAAAAACACATAGATTAAAAAGTTTAAGGATTAAGCATTCCAATACTTGCTACCAAGTATTGAAACATTCCAACATCAAAAGCTTTAGGGAGAAGATCTGCAAAGTTGTGTTCAGAATCAATTTTGAAAACTTGAATCAACTTTTTCTCATTGCAATCTCTAATAAAATGATGTCTTATTTCAATGTGTTTTGTTTTAGAATGTTGCACTGGGTTTTTAATTATGCAAATTGTACTACTATTATCAATATGAATGACAGTGTTCATGAAATTATACCCATAGTCAAGAAGTTGGTTTTGAAGCCATAGGACTTGACCACAGCAACTTGCAGCAGCTACATATTCAGCTTCAGTTGTTGAAGTAGCCACAATAGTTTGCTTCTTACACTGCCATGAGATAAGTCTACACCCAAGGAATTGACATCCTCCAGTTGTTGACTTTCTGTCCAAGCTAGCACCAGCATAATCACTATCCGAAAATGCTACCAAGTCAAAAGGTGACTCTCTAGAATACCATAGTCCCAACCTAGGTTGACCCTTGAGATATCTAAAAATCCTCTTGACGGCTGCTAAATAAGAAACCTTTGGAGTTACTTGAAATCTTGCACAAGCACAAACAGAGAACATGATGTTAGGTCTTGATGATGTGAGATACATCAAAGAACCTATCATAGATCTGTAAGTGTGTACATCTACATTGTCTCCATCTAAATCTTTAAGAAATAGCTTCTCAGAGTCCATTGGTGTGCTTGCCATTTTTGAATCAGCAAAGTTGAACTTCCTAAGAATCTCAACAACATATTTATCTTGACTAATAAATATGCCTTCATATGACTGTTTAACTTGCAGACCCAAAAAGAATGTAAGTTCTCCCATGGAACTCATCTGAAACTTATCATGCATAAGCTTCTCAAACTCCAAACACATCTCCTTCCTTGTAGACCCAAAGATAATGTCATCCACATACACCTGCACTAACAGAAGATCCTTCTTGTGCTGTTTGATGAATAGTGTCTGATCAATCTTGCCTCTTTGAAATCCATTCTCTATTAAGTAGGAAGCTAGTGTTTCATACCATGCTCTTGGTGCCTGATGAAGGCCATAAAGAGCCTTTACAACTTTGTACACTTTGTCTGGATTGTCAGGATCAATGAAACCAGGAGGCTGTGAGACATAAACCTCTTCTTCAATAGTACCATATAAAAATGCACTCTTGACATCCATTTGATAAACTGTGAAGCCTAAAAATGAAGCATAAGCTAAGAAAAGCCTAATTGCCTCAAGTCTTGCTACTAGAGCAAAAACCTCATCATAGTCTATACCTTCTTGTTGTGTGTACCCTTGGGCTACTAATCTATCCTTATTCCTAATAACTATTCCCCTTTCATCCCTTTTATTCTTGAAAACCCATCTAGTGCCAATTACCTTTGCATCCTTAGGTAAATCAACTAGCACCCATACCTTCTGAATCTTGAACTGAAGAAGCTCCTCTTGCATAGCCTCTACCCAGCTTGAATCATCTAAGGCTTTCAGAATGTTCTTTGGTTCATCTTGTGAGAGAAAACATACAAACAAGCAAGAGTTTGAAAACTCATGCTGTTTTGAAGCATAAAGGGCATCAAGAAGCCCTTGTTGGTCTGAAGACATCAGTTGTTGTCTTGTCTTCATACCTGATTGTACATCTCCAATCACATTTTCTAGGGAGTGGACTTTGTGAATCCTGGTGTGTGGGGTTGAAGGAACTTGATAGTTAGGTGTGATATTGCTAAAATCCACCTCTTTATCTGAGAAATCTGCTTCATTTGAGTCTGAAGGGCCAGCAGTAGAATCATTTGGCCTAGCAGCGGAAAAATTTAGCCTAGCAGTAGAATGCTTTGTTTCAGCAACACTATCATCAGCAGAAACATTTTATTGTTCCTTTGTTCCATCTTCCTTGTGTTCATCTTCAACATCTTCTTTAGCTTTACCAGAAGAAGATTCATCATTTGTTGAAGTTGAAGCCACACTGGTACTTATTAGCATCCAAACATGATCTTGATTTGTCTCCTTGTCTAACCCTGCCTCATTTGTTGTTTGTGAACCTGAAAAATCATTAGTTTCTGCAACAACAGGCACATAATTCATAGAATGGGTTAGAGACTCTAGATCAAATAGCCAATTAGGACCTTGACCTGCTACATTGGATTTATTCTCCAAAAATTCCACATGCAGGTTCTCATCTACTCTCTTAGTTTTCAAGTTGTATACTCTAAATGCTTTACTATTGAGAGAATATCCAATTAAGAATCCTTCATCTGCTTTACCATCAAACTTTCCAAGATGGTCTAAGGTATTTAGAATTGTTACATGACATCCAAAAGGTCTAAGAAATCCTATTGCAGGAGTTCTACCTCTAAAAAGTTCATATGATGTCTTATTGTGAGGCTTGACAACTAAAACTCTATTCTGGACATAACAAGCAGTGTTGACTGCTTCAGCCCAAAAAGTTATAGGTAGCTTAGAGTCAGCTAACATAGTTCTAGCAGCTTCTATTAGTGTTTTATTTCTTATCTCAGCAACACCATTCTGTTGTAGAGTTCTAGCAACACTAAATTCTCTCCTAATACCTTTTTCTTTGCAGAAATCATCCATAACTCTATTTTTGAATTCTGTCCCATTATCACATCTAATGACTTTTACTTTCTTGTCTACTAGGTTTTCTATCTCTGTAATGAAAGTCTTAAGGATGCTAGGTGTCTCATCCTTAGAGCTTAAAAAGAAAACCCATGTAAATCTACTATAGTCATCAGTAATAACTAGACAATATCTCTTATGCTGCATACTTCTAACATTTGTAGGACCAAATAAGTCCATATGAAGCATAAACAATGATTGATTGATAGAGTTAAAAATTTTGGGCTTACAAGTGGCTTTGTGTTGTTTGCCTTTAAGACAAGCAATGCATGTTTGATCATTTTCAAATCATTTTTGAGGTAAACCTCTTACCAAACCATTCTTAACAATCTGATTTATGGTTTTGAAATTAATATGACCAAGCTTCCTATGCCATAACATTGATTCATCCAATGTGGCCTTTGCAACAAGACAAGTTAAAGCCTTTTTAGGAACAATGTTCTTCATATCAACACTGTACATATTGCCCTTTCTAGGAATTTTAAGAAGTACTTGACTTTCATCAGGCATCTTAAAATCAGGAGAAAGCACAAGACATTCAGTGTCACAGAAAAGAAGGGTTAATATACAAAGATGTTACTAAAGTTTACCCAAAATGTTCACCTAAGTTACTAAAGTTTCGAACGTTACAAAGAGGTTACCCAAGTATACGGGTTTGTTAAATATGTTACTGAACTTTGTAAACGTTGACATTCGTTAGATTTTAAATACAAAACGGTCCCTGTCGTTAGTCGGACGTCACGGAATTAGTCCCTAGACCACTATTTCGGTTAGTTTGACCGTTATTTGTCACAGAATTAGTCCCTAGACCACTATTTCGGTTAGTTTGACCGTTTTTCTAAACTTTTCACACATTAAGCGACCTTTTTCGAAATTAATTTTTTTAGAAAAAATAATTTTTTTTCGAAACTAATTTTTTTTCGAAAATTAATTTTAATTTCAAAATTAATTTTTTTCGAAAAAAATAATTTTTTTTTCAATATTAATTTTTTTTCTAAAAAAATAATTTTTTTTCGAAAATTAATTTTAATTTCAAAATTATTTTTTTCGAAAAAAATATTTTTTTTTCAAAATTAATTTTTTTTCTAAAAAAAAATTTTTTTCGAAAATTAATTTTAATTTCAAAATTATTTTTTTCGAAAAAAATATTTTTTTTTCAAAATTAATTTTTTTTCTAAAAAAATAATTTTTTTTCGAAACTAATTTTTTTTCGAAAATTAATTTTAATTTCAAAATTATTTTTTTCGAAAAAAATATTTTTTTTTCAAAATTATTTTTTTTCGAAAATAATTTTTTCGAAAAAAATAATTTTTTTTTCAAAATTAATTTTTTTTCTGAAATTAAAATTAATTTTCGAAAAAAAAATTAATTTTGAAAAAAAATTATTTTTTTTCGAAAAAATTAATTTTCGAAAAAAAAATTAGTTTCGAAAAAAAATTATTTTTTTAGAAAAAAAATTTATTTTGAAAAAAAAATTATTTTTTTCGAAAAAAAATTATTTTTTTAGAAAAAAATTATTTTTTTAGAAAAAAAATTATTTTTTTCGAAAAAAATTAATTTTGAAAAAAAAATTATTTTTTCGAAAAAAAATTAATTTTGAAAAAAAAATATTTTTTTCAAAAAAATTAATTTTGAAATTAAAATTAATTTTCGAAAAAGGTCGCTTAATGTGTGAAAAGTTTAGAAAAACGGTAAAACTAACCGAAATAGTGGTCTAGGGACTAATTCTGTGACAAATAACGGTCAAACTAACCGAAATAGTGGTCTAGGGACTAATTCCGTGACGCTCGACTAACGACAGGGACCGTTTTGTATTTAAAATCTAACGAATGTCAACGTTTACAAAGTTCAGTAACATATTTAACAAACCCGTATACTTGGGTAACCTCTTTGTAACGTTCGAAACTTTAGTAACTTAGATGAACATTTTGGGAAACTTTAGTAACATCTTTGTCTATTTTCCCCAGAAAAGAACTTTGTTCTTTTTATCACACATTTGTGAGACACTAAAAAGATTATAATTTAGCTCTTGTACATAGTACACATCTTCAAAATCTAAATTTCCAGTTTTGATGGTACCTTTACCGGAAATTTTGCCACCAACACCTCCTCCAAAGGTAACATAGCCTCCATCTATTGATTGAAAATCTGAGAGATAAGACTTGTTGCCTGTCATGTGCCTTGAACATCCACTATCTGAGTATCCTTGATCCTCTTGTTTATCAATTGAATGTTCCTGCACAGTAATAAGGAGTATTAGTTTCCTTTGGGGACCCAAGCCATTACTGACTTGGATCTGCCTCTTGCATCAATGAAATTTAATCTCTTAAGAACAGTTGATGCAACATTGGACCACATGCTTAGCAGCAGAAACTGCTAGCTTTGTAGTTGTTCCCTTTGGTTTCCAAACTTGTTTTTGGACCACTGCTCTTGTTTTAATGGGCCTTTGAACAGTCTTTGATGCATTTTTATAAAAAGATTTTGCATATTTAACTGTTGGTCTTGGGTTAACAGTCATGAATGGTCTAGCAGCAGAAACTGCTTTTGTAACTGCTCTGGGTTTTGTTCTCTTAGACTTAGAGTGAAAGTGAGTTTGAGGAGTTTGCCTTTTGAAATTCACCCTATTGTTTTCATACCCAGATACCCATTTGTTACAGAAAGCTGCAAGATGATCAAAACTACCACATGAGTAACAAGCTTTATTATAAAAGAAAAAGTCATCACCTAATTGGTTAGACTTGAGGCCATTCCAATTTCTTTGGTTACCTCTGGGCTTGCTAGTGGATCTATATTGTTCACAATATTTAACTGGTTGCCTAACATGTTTAATGTTTGTTCTAGGCCTCACAACATCTTGTTTGACTATCTTAGGAACACTTGTTCCTGCTTTCTTAACCACTTCAGGTTTAGACATAACCTGTTCATCTTCATCATCATCAGATACCCAGTCTTCAATGACTACTCTATCTGATCTTCTATTAGAGGACACCTTGTCCTCAGAAAGTGAAGTTTTACTTAAACTTTCACTTACTTTCTTAGGGTCATCAACAACTAGCTTTGTTTTTGGCTGTACACCATATTGTAGCTCAGGTTGTTGAAATTCAGGGACACCTGAATTTTCTAGGTCAATCCCTGGGGGTTTAGGGATTCCTCTATAAGGAGGTGGGACACTCTTATATCCTATTCCTGACTTAGCTCTGTTGATCACTTGACATTCAATCATGTTAGTAACACCCCTAGAAGCATGATCTAGAGTTTCTACACTTAATTGAATATTATCATTTTTTGCTTTAATCCTATCATAAGCATCTCTTAAAAGCTTAATTTCTGCATCTCTAAAGAATATGTCTTGTCTAAAAAGAGCTTTGTCATCAGAAAAAGCAAGTTCATTTTCTTTGTAGTATAGGATCTGCTTTTCTACTGATTCTAGTCTTGATGAGTTTTGCTTAGCTCTTTCTTTTGGTTATCATAATGTTTGATTAAAGTTTGTAGTTCTTTAAGAGCAGTACAAGCATTAGAACAAACTTTATGATTTTGTACCTCAGTAGTAGAAAAAGCCATGAGTGCCATCTGTGAAGAATCTTCTTCTTCATCAGCCATGAAACTCCAATCAAAACCTAGCTCATCAATAGCTACCATAGCTTTTGAGTTTGGCTCAGAAACCTCCCTTGTTTTGGATGTGCTTCCAAAACCTTTGTTCTTGCTATCCTGCTGCCTTGGCCTTCTACATTCTCTTGAGAAGTGCCCCATCATGTGGCAGTTATAGCACTCTATCTTTGACTTGTCAAAACCAGCAGTATCAGTGTTGCTGATTAAGAGCTTCTTCCCCGTCCTTTGATAGAACTTCTTGGCTCTCATGCTAAGAAGAGAAATTTGCCATTTTATGTCCATTTCCTCCAGATCATCATCATTGATCTCTTGGAGGTCTTCATAAGTGAACATGGACCCATCATTTCGACTTGTGAGAAATGCACAACAAGTCTTTTCATCCAAAATACCCATGGTACTGCTTGATGAACTAGCAGCACCAACACCAACAACTTTCACCTCTTCACTTGATTTTGAGGTACTAGGAGTTGACATAAATGCCATGTTCCCAGTATTAGAACTAGTACCTCCATTTTTCTTCAAATCTTGCTCCACAATCTTAAAGTTGCTATACAAATCTATCAGTTCCATTGTATCAAGGTCTGGCTTATTCTTTCAGACAACAACATGTATAGCCCACTCTTCTGGTAAGCTTCTCAGAAATTTTGAGTTCAAATCTTCTTGAGGTATTTCAACACCAAGAATAGCAAGTTGGCTCACAATATTCTGAAGCCTATTAAACATATGGTCAAGAGATTCATTGTTGGTAGAGGTGAAGTTTTCAAACTGCTGCTTGAGCAGTGTCTTGTGGGTTTTCTTGGTGGCTTCATTTCCACCATATCTGGCAACAATAGCTTCAAATAATGACTTGGCATCTTTGAACTTGTTGAAGTTTAAAAGTTGATCATTGGGAATGGTCATCATCAGCATGCTTCTTGCCTTTAAGTCATTTTTCTTCTTTATTCTGTCTTCTGCAGATGTTGGGTATGTCTGCAGAGTAGTCACCACTTTGCCGTCCACTGTTGATGAAGTGGTTGTAGGCTGGTAAGAGTTTCCATCTTCAATAATTTCCCAAAGTGCATAGTCTTGCACTTGAAAATATTGCTCTATCCTCAGCCTCCACATCTCAAACTCATTCTGTTTGAGCATGGGTAGTTTTTCAGCAACATTGGTCTGAATAGATTCAACGTCCATTTCTACTTCTTCTTCTTCTAAATCAACTATATCAGCCTCGCTCTGATACCAATTGAGAGGATTCGCGATACACTATAAAGTGGTTAAACCTTTGTTGCTTTGTGTATATGATAAGTTGAGTTAATATGATCAAGTATGCGGAATCTACTTAATCACACTTAGAAGGTTATTTTTGGTTATGGAAATGGAACAGTTATGCTTGTGTATAATGAACAAAGAACATGCAATGTTAACACCAAACGATTCAATATTATTCAAGATAATACGAGTGATCTTCATTATCACTAGGGTTACAAAGACCTTGAATCTTATGTTTCTATGACTTATGATATTGATGTGTTTGTTCTATGTTCTTAAGAGATATATTCTAAGCACTTAATTAGTCACACATATATCTAGTCTAAGTGTAACACCACAACCCGATAAGGGTAGAAGTATTACGTTATGGTGACATATCAAAGCAAACATAAGCATATGACTAAATAATACAAAATGAATTTCAAAGGTTACAAAGGAAAGAATATGAAAATACAAGGTTACAAAGGAAAGTCAATAATAAATTCTAAGTCTACAATTGTAACTACTTCTAGTCATCTCTAATCCATAATAGCCAGTAAGGTCTTCTAAGTCCAGAGTACTCTCCACTCATAACCCAGCTTCCAACTAAAACCTGCCGCAGGAAAAGAAATGCGGCTGAGCTTAAAAAGCCCAGTGAACAGATATAGAGGTAACAAGCAGTAATAATGGAATAGTGAAGTAAGGGAAACAATGCAAGGTATAATAAGAGTTAGGGAAAAAGTAAAAGATTATAAGGTAAAGAAAACAGTAATCCACCACGAGCCCAAGTCAAGTCAAGTATCAAGTAACCAAGTAGCCATGTATCCGGAGGGGTGACCTCGGGATACCAAGTATAATGTGAGGGGATGCCTCAAGGGTTGGAGTAGCTAACTCCCAAGCTATGAAAGACGTGTATCGCACACACCATCAGTCACCAAGTATATAACAAGTAATATCATGATAAATCCATCGAAACAAGTAACAAATCTAGGATGCATCCATACGCCCCAGTAGGCCAAGTACTTCCTCTCCGTAACAAGTCAAGTCAGGGACGGGATAGGTCATCACCCTCCTACCCTAGAGTCATGCCATCGGTGCATCAATGACAAGGACATGAAACCCTCATGCCTAGTATACAAGTGGTGGCTCGTAGTCTCAAACTGTAGATCAAGGGTCAAATCAAGTATCAAGTGTCCAAGTTCAAGTTTCATATCAAGTGGTTCAAGTCAAGTTTCCATTTCAAGTATATCATATCAAGGTTTATATCAAAGTTCAAGTCAAGGTTCAAATCAAGAATCATAGCATAGGGTTTATAGCAAAGGTTTAAATCAAAGTTCAAATAGATCATATCAAAGGTTCATAATCAAATGATTCGTAGGTTCATAGTAAAGATTTAATTCAAAGGTTTCGTATCAAACGCGTATTTAGAAGTAATCTTTCAATAAGTGACTTTCATAAAATGATATTTAGTAAAGTCTTTCATAAAGATAGTCTTAAAAGTAGTTTTCATAAAACTTTTAGTAAAATTACATTTAAAAGTGGTATCGCATCGTGCTCAACAACATCGTTTTAAAATAGCTTTTCTCAAAACATTTTCATATATAATTAAGAAAGGTTTTCGCATCCAGTTATAATATCAAATGAACCTTCAAGGTATCCAAGGATTTGAATATTCATGTCACAGGGTGACGAACGAATTATATCAAGTATCAAGGGAACATAGCAAGGTTCAATTTATCAAGGGGAGCATAGCAAGGTTCACAAATCATGGGGAGCATAGCAAGGTTCACAAATCAAGGGGAGCATAGCAAGGTTCAAGGGAGTAAGATAGACAAGAGAGAGAGAGAGAGAGAGTTCATGAGAAACCTGTGAGAAGGTCAGAATATCTGTACCTTATTCGATAGCAAAAATAACCAAAGATAGACCACAAGACAACGGATCACTCCCGCTTCACAGAACCTATACGAATTAATAACCACGTATTACTTTTAAGTTCATACGAATTAGGTTACTCCTTTTAGTATTCTTTCCCTTTTTAGTAACTTTCTATTTTTGGTAACTTTCTATCTATAGCAAGTTTCTATTTTTAGCAGGTTTCCCCGAATTAGTAAGTTCTATAATTAGAAGGTTTCCATTTTAAGAAATATTCAAAGTTATCATTTGATAATTTTAAAGTGACAATATCAATAGTTTAGGGTTCATAATGGTATTTATATAAGTTTAAGGTTATTATGGTAAGTTTACAAATTTTAGGGTTTATTATGTAAATACGACAAGTTTAGGGACTATTATGCAATTATCACAAGATTAGGGTATAAAATGTAATTATTATAAAGTTACATGTTTTCACAAGTTAGGTCCCTTAGTTTAGAAAAATGACAATTTAAACCCTTTTGTTTAGAAAATTATACACATCACACCTTTTTTTTTTTAGTTTTCTAAACTCTTAACAGTTTCTGAGTAGGATCTGGGCACGTTTGGAATAATTTATGAAACATATAAGAACTCCGAAATAAAATTCCCAGAGATACCTCATTGTCTTAAGCAAGGTTGTCAAAATCGCGATCCTGATCGTAGGATCGTACGATCCTACATATAAAAAACGAGCAGGATCTTAGTAGGATCTTAATTTAATCAGGATCGGTCTAGGATCGTAGGATCGCACGCAGGATCGTAGGATCGTAAATGATCCGATCCTACTATAATCCCATGTTTTTATCTTAAGTGGAGCAAGATCGGTGTAGGATCGTAGGATCGCATACAGGATCGTAGGATCGTAAACGATCCGATTCTACTAGAAGTTCATGTTTCTTATTGTTTTTGTTTTTATCATCCATTTAGATTCGTTTATCATATAAAATATTATATAGAAATATAAAACTACAACCCTTATACAAAAATATATACATTTTCATAGGATCTTACGATCCTGATCCGATCTTACGATTACGATCTTGTGAAGCCGAAAACGATCCTAGGTAGGATCCCGATCCTGACAACCTTGGTCTTAAGTATTTCACCTAATTTTTCCAGATTTTATTAGCTAGTTTAAATACGAATGAAAATTCCATTTCCCTAACATGTTCCAGAATCGGATCTGATGAAACACCCGAAAAGTATTTAATTCTCTACCCCATCTAGAAAATTTATAAAAATCTACAAAAATTCCAGTAACTACTAGACATATCAAACATTACTCAGTTCAAAGGAAACCTTCTAATTCATTATGGTTTGCAAATGAAAAATAAAAAACACGGACTATTTTTCCAGACATACGAATTCAGTTTGACACTTAATTTTCCAAAAATCAAAAAGTTGTCTTCTAAACCTCTAAAAATTACAAGGTTAATTTTCCCAGAAAGCTATTTTCCTAAATTTAATTTTAGACTCCAGAAACACCCAAATACACCTATTTATCACCAAGATCCAATCGAAACAAATCGGACTAATTTCCTGGACAGAAAATTGTTTCAATATTTTATGTGATCACTCATTCAAAGACTCACCCATTAACACCAATCCTTCATATATGACCCAAAAACACATTAGGTTGATTCATACATGACCTTAACATATTCATAGTAATCATATTCATAGAACTTTCATATGGATTAATTCATATATTCAGTTTTTAGGGTTGTTATTTCATGTGACATAGTTATCATTTTATGTGGTTTCACTTTTTATCATCATGTGTATTTTAAATGATCATAACAACGAGGAAACAAGAAACAAGAATCACAAGAAGGATGATACAATACCCTTGAAGCGTGATCAAAACTCAAAAACAAAACACCACAAAATCGAATCACAAACGATCTTCCTTCCTTCCTTGTGGTACGATCGGCAAAGAACAAAACAAGAAAAGAATGGGTCGATTAGGGTTTGTTATTCAAAAATTCAAATGGATCAATGGAGTGTATATGATTACCTTGTTGTGACGAGGATGAAACAAGAAAAACGATCAAGAACAAAGCCTTCTTTTGTGGTTTCTTTGGATCGACAAGAGGAGAGCAAAAAGAGTAGCCGAATTTTCCTAGAGTGAGAGGATTAGGGTTTGTTTTTGGGTTGATTTCTTTTGTGCCGTGAGTTTAGAGGTAGAGAGGGAGTAGGGTTTTTTTTTTTTTTTTTTTTTTTTTTTTTTTTTTTTTTTTTTAATTGTTCGGTTATGAGGGAGAACAAAGAAAAACGTGTGGGGTGATTGGTGTTAAACAAGGAAATGGCAAAATTTTAGGAGTAAATCAAATCCTTCAAATTAATATGCAATTATCTCTTTTAATTTAATACATGGCCGAAAATTTTGAAGGTTTATAACACATTTAAAATCGACTAAAGTAGCTTAGATGTAGGAACTTTTATTTGGTAGCTTAATTCATTAGTTAACTTAGGTCATAATCATTTTAGGTTAAGTACGATGATGTTACTTACATAATTTCATAAGTTCTTAAAAGTTCAAATTTAGAGGGTATTTTGGTCATTTCAGATTGTGTTAAATTTTGGGGTTTTACACTAAGATCTTTCTTTTTAAGATCTTTCTTTTATAGCACAAGAAAGATCTTTACAAAGTTGATAAGACAAGTCGAACACATGCAAAACTTATCTTATGTGTGTCAGTAACTAAGATACAACATGTATCTGAATATACAACTTGTTACTGAACACTTTGTCTAAAGATATTATCTACCGTGTATTGTTGACTTTAATACACATAATATCTTTGAATACTTATCTACTCAGCAGCAGAATCATTCGATAGTTATCCACTTAGCAGTAGAAAGTTCTTCACCAGCAGCAGAATCATTCAGCAGTAGAATGTTTAACGCTAGCAGCAGAATTAAATGCTCTAGCAGTAAATGATACTTAAGAGTATTTCTTGAACAAAACCCGATATTAATCTTCTTGAATATTTAATTCCCAACAGTCGAGAAGTAGATCGTGATCCATTTGGCATGGAGCTAAACGAACTTAGGCCCCATTTCAAGAAGCTAGAAGAAGTTCTTAGGGCCAACGTGATTAGCACCATAGGAAATAGAGACCATGTCAATGCAAGTCTTTGCTATATGCTCTATTGTGTGTCAAACCACCAACCATTCAACCTCGCCTACTATATCGCCAAAAGAATGGCCGATATTCTAGTTCAAGGCACCACCGCCATGCCCTACGGGATGCTTCTCACCCGTCTTTATAGAGCTTTTGCCCCCATTCCTTGAAACGCTAGAGGTTTTGTTCCCGACTATACCGAGATTAAACACACCTTTGTCCCACTTAGTGATCATAGGGTAGCCGTAGCAAAGGGAAAGCGAGCTCATCCTCCCACCTCATCATCATCATCATCATCATCGGTTAGCGAGGATGATGGTTTGCCAAATTCTAGGATTCCTCCACCCGAGTATATGAGTCAACTACCTCCCATCGACAACCAATCTGAGGAGTTTCGTCAAACTCAAGGAATGATGAAGAATCTTGGACGGTGGGTCATGAAGCTCCACAAAAAGCTTAGCAAGAAGTGAGGGCTAGGGAATGTTTGGTATAAGACAATCTTGAGACAATGGTGTGTTGAATTCTTGTATTATTAGAATATTATGTTGGTATGATACATTTCTGTGAACTAACATAAATTTTCAGGATGATAACACGTATTGTTATCGATTTTCATGTTTAAACCACCGTTTGGCTTAACACCCTTTTATGGTAAGTTATTATCATTTGAATGATCTATATGCAAACGTGTTTTAGAATATGTGTTTTTGCTTTTAATCAATCACTAATAAGTAGTTACATAGGATTTAGGAAATTTTTTGAGAATTGAACGGGTATCGGAAAATATGACATGCTCTCTGTTAAGAATTAGCATTTTCATCTGGCGGATATGGCGGAACCATAAACTGGGTTCCGTCTGTTGTATTCCTTGGCTCCGCCATTCTTCACCCTGCGGATTCCGCGAAACCAAAAATTTGGTTCCGCATTTGTTGTCGTTTGGATCCGCCAATTCCAACATTAACTTTTTCAAATTTCCCGACTAATATCGATCCTTGGAATTGTTGATTCTAGTTTTTAGGATTATCCTACTGATCTTTAGGCATATTAGGATGATTTAGAAACACTTAGAATCATAAGATATCCATTTCCCACCAAAATTTGAAAATTCAAATTTTCCATCAAGTTACCTTTCTGTAACAAGCAAGGAACCCTCAATTTGGTTCCTTGCAATCCGTGGAAACATCACATCAATAGATTTCCCACTCAAACCTTGCATTAACTGCATATCCTCAATACTTTACTCAACTCCATCTCTATGGGTTGACTTAGATGATGTGACTAGCACAATTTTTTGTTCCAAATCATTAGGAACCTCAATTCTTCTATGGATGAACATCAAATCCAAACACCAATTTCTATAATCCTTCCTGTCTATAAATTGGAACCTTTAGTTGATCAAAACTCACACCTTCACCATCAACTCTAAGTATCATCTCTGTACTTATTTGAATCCTTCCCATTTTAACCATGACAAAATCCAACAACTCTTCCACCAATAGACCACCACGTAGGACTGCTCGCATAAGTGTTAAATAGTGTTGTTTTGTAAACTTGGCAACTTCATCAGAGGAGTCATCACCTCTCAACATCTCTTCACCCATAGCCGATGAGAATGTTCTCACACTCTCCACTCCCACACCATCAAATGTAGTCATCCATACTCCACCACCAACAATCACTCCAATAGCCACCACACCACCACCCGCTCCATCACAGCCTGCTAGATCACCATCACCATCACACTCACCCAAACTACAACCAATGGAGTTATTTGCTACTCCTCCAACCTCACCACACCCATATCTTGAAACTTTGGAAGACCTTCCAACAAGAACTACCAATCCTCCTCCTATGACCTTTGAAGGTCAACAACCTCTCCTCTTCCATCCCATTTAGCGGGATATCCACGGTCCTCTATACCGTGACCAAGAGCAACCACAACCTCAACAACCCTCACCAACTTCCACACTCAATCCTATTGATGAGGCAATGTGGAACGACCAACCCCAATCACAACAAGAAATCAACGAGGAGTTGGACCGCCTCTATGCTTTCTCAAACATGGTGGATTCTCACCTCCATGAGGCTATGGACCTCCAATCCACCTTGATGGCCTCCATTATGTCCCCAAACTACATTCCACCACCTCCACCATCAAACACCCAACCACCACCACCTCCAACTCATGAACCAACCCTTCCACCTCCACGACATGATTGTATCATGTGTGAGAGGACCGCTCATTTGGTGCAACAAACCAACATCTCGGTTCTTGAATTGAAAAATGAAATGCGATTCATTTTGAACCACATCCTCGAGCGCCTTAATGCGCTTTCGCATCCTCCACAATAGGAACTTTTAATTTCTTCCTAGTTTCCTTTTATAGGAACTTTTAGGATTTTTTAGGATTTGTTTAAGTTTTTTTTATGTTGTAACATCATGTTTTGTGAATTTTGTCACAAACAAATTTTCAATTAATGGATGTTATATTTATGCTTATGGGTGATCATTATTTGGTATAATATTTTGGTTGATATATATGGTTGGTTAAAGTATCTTTGTTTGATCTTTGTGAGTGGTTTGGACATTTTTACGTAGTTGACTTTTTAAGTCAAATGGGTTGAACTACATGTTTGGTTGCACCTTTACATATGCATTATACTACTTGGTTGGATTGATTCACAACTAACCTTTGTTTTGTAGCTTTTCTCAAACTTGAATCTTATACGTTGGTATGCTAGCAACGGGGAGTATAGATCGAGGGGGAGTATATCAAATACTGACCATTTGTTTTGTAGGTTCATACATCATAACCTTGGCACTCCAATTAGGGGGAGTATTATCCAAGGGGGAGCTTTTTAAGTTCTCAAAATTATTTCATTCTTAGTGATCTCTCTTTTGTAGCAAAGAAGATCAAGCATCCAAGCTTCAACACAGTATTGCAAGTCTTGATATTTAGATACTGTGTGATTAGTTAGTATTCACTCATCATTGTCTATACCTTTCATTCAGTAGAGTTCGGTTAGTATTTTAGTCCTCAAAACACATAGAGTGTTGGGAGTGGTTGTACCCTTGTTAAAGAACCAACGGGAGTGGTTGTACCCTTGTAAAGAACTCGGTATTTAGCTTAGTACCGGATAAAGAGTAAGCGACGTGTAAAGCTTTTCTCCGCCTAGAAGGGAGCTTGTTTCTTAGTGAAGAAAAACTCTCGAGTTAGAGGCTCGAGGTGTGGAGTAGGGCAAGGAAGAGAGTCCTTGTAGCCGAACCATTATAAACATCTATGTTGTGTGGTTTGATCATTCCTTTACTTACTTGCTTTATATATATTGCTTGATTATTTGCTTTACTTTGAAATCACGTTAAGTATACAAAGCGAAGAAAATTTTAAAATGGTAAAAACTATTCAACCCCCCTTCTAGTTTTCCATATATATAAAAAAAAGAAACTAGCAATGGTGAGTCACAGTGACTTAATGAGGGCATGTGGTTGTTAATGTTTTCTTGACACCATGGAGATTTGGTGTGACAACCCGGTAATTTGAGACTTAGTTAAACACTGCGTTACGATTAAACATGATAACAAAGACCTAGAAACGGTTTAGACTATATGAGATTTAAACGTGGAATATCGTTATTTGATGCGTGTACTTTGCCCCGTAGACCTTGAGTTCGAACACAATGTGAGTCGACACAGTTTAGACCTAATAATACGACTAATGTTTGATTTATACGCTTGAACGAATATAGACAAGTTTATAGTCATTTTTAATGGAAAACGATTTTACAAATATTGGCACAACTTAAAACGGCTCACGAGAATTTTTACTGAGTTAAACGAGCCCGAAACACGAGATAACGAAAGTTTAATAAAACTTGCCACTTATGGCCCTCCTTGCGACATTTAACCCACGCCCCTCTGAGTTTGATCAAATGACGGAAATGGTCCATGGGATTTATAAAACCCCACACTTACCTCACTTTTACAGAAAAACCAAAAGTTATTTCTCTCTCTCCCTCCCTTGAGTTAATAGCCGTCGCCCAAAACCCTAGCCTGCTACCACTTCACCACCGCAGTCACCGCCCTCCCCCACCACCAAATAAACACTCTATTGTCATCACCACCTCACGTACACCACGAATCTGTGGTGCACGCGCTTTGAAGACCACCACCGTCACCCACGCGTCACCATTTTTGAGTTGTTTTCACTTGTCCCGAGTAGATCCGGAGGTAAAAAAGGTGAGTCGAAACTCGTTTCGAACAAGTGGGTTTTGTTGCTTTACAGTTTTTTCGGGTTTGAATCAAGTGGGAAACGAGTTTAAAAGACAACAAAAACTTATAAAAACATTGGGTATCGATCTTGTGGTCACGTTATAGTGTTGAGTCTTGTGTTTGGGTTGCGTACGTGAAGAGATAAGCTCAACCCGAGCTTATTTCAAGCTCACGGTTAAGTGTAGCCGAGACCCTATTGGTCTCGGTAAAGTTATATGTTGGTCCGTTTGGCTAGGATGGTGCGCGGCTTGGATTCACAGCCGAGACTCTTTGGTCTTGGCGAGGTAAAATGTTTGGTCCGAATGGTTATGATGAATTTGGTGATTATGTTGGTTTAATGAGGCTGTGGAACTCGAGCCATAGGCATAGATTCTGGCCGAGTATTGTGGATATTGTGAAGTTTTTGTGGTTATGGTTTGATTATGACTTGAACTTAGAAGTTAACTGTGATGTTTGGCCACGTCGTGGTTAGCCGAGAACCCGTGGTCTCGGTATGACCACGATAGCCTAAAACGGATATATATAACTTGGACTTATTAGTAGAATATTGACTTGTTGACCCGGCTTATGACCGTGGAATTATGACGAAAATGTGACTCGTTACAATAATAACCCTCGTGACGTGTTTAAAAACAAAAAGGAAAAAGGGCGAAATAAAATAGACGTTAAATATATTAACTAGCAATTTAACTTGCTACTTAATATATTATAACAAAAACAGAAGTATAAAAATCGTGAGTAATTAATTTGGATAAAAACGGAAACACACGAGGTTATTAGGTGTATTGAGGCACATTTATCCTAGGATAACATATTCGAATTGTTTGGAATGACTTGGGATCGGGTTCATTATTATTGACCCGAGGGTATTAATAATGAAATGTGACTCGAAACGGATAATACTTGGTGACTTTACTTATGTTTTGATCCGAAGAAAGAGATAATAAATTTTCCATTAAGGAATAGTAACTAACAAATTTTAATTTGTTATTTAACGTATTAATAACGAAAGTAAACTTTTGAAGTATACAAGTTAATTATATTTAGGAAACACGGAAGTTATCGGAAGTTTCGAGGCACATTAACCGGAGGATATCATATGTGGATTTATTGTATTACGTGTTAGATTATTTAATGATTGATTGGTAGTCGGGTAACTTGAGATTTTTGCAACACCAGAATTGAAGCGTGAACAGTAATATTTACAACTTTTGTTATATAAAATTATTTGGGAAGTAATGAAGTCGTTCGACTTGGAACGCTTTATAAACAAACGAGCCATGGCGAATGTTTGTTTTAAATTATAAACAAGAATATTTTACGAAATCAAATGGGATTATGGGAATATACCGAGGACTACCAATCCTTCACCTACTTGGTGTGTTTGTTATATTTGATCCTTGTGAGTCAATACCGTCGTCACTCCCTGATTTTTTGTCATGCTTTCCGCGAAGATTCCGTTATCGTCACTTGTTTTGGCGTGTGTACACTTGAGTCAGCATCTTTTCACCACTACATGAATGATGATACCAAACACTAATAAACGGATATAACAAGAGTATTTTGGAAGTGAAACTGGAATAATATTTGGGAATGGGAATAGTTAACTTTTGGAAACGTTTTGGGTAAAGGGGAGTAATCCTGCACCCTGGTAAGTAGATTAACCAAAAAACGTTTAAGTACAAATGGAATATGGCTGAAGTACCATATTAACCTCAAGCTAAAAAGCTTGATAAACACCTAACTCTTGTGCTTAAGACATGCTAAAATCACTTACAAAACTAGAAATAAAAAATGCATCTAGAAAAGAACTGAAAATCAGCTAGCCAGCAGAAAACGTGCGAGATGAGCTTGCCCCTGCATTAGAATCAAAGAGGTTGGCCGACTCATCAAACACATTTTCCACTTGTTCTTCACCATCTTCATCATCCATCACCAATGCAGAATACGGATTAGATGTAGAAACATTAACTTCTTTAGAAGCGTTACCAGTAGACTTCAGCTGAGACGACGATGTAGATGCCTTACCCATAGTAGTAGCTCCCTTCTTAGGTTCACTAGTAGCTGCCTTAGGAACAAATTTGAACTGTTTAACCGAAGTACCAACAGATTGATTCCCATTAGTAGCCTTAGCTTTACCCTTCTTCTTTTTCTTACCCACCTTTTTAAAACCATCAGTATCTAACTCCACAGCAGGAGTAGCACCATGTGAAGTAGAAACAGTAGGAGGATCAATCACCTGTGTAGGAGGAGTCACCACCTCTTTAGGACATTGATCATAAGTATGACCAAATATTTTGCATAGACTGCACCTGGGAGGTCTCCATTCATATTCAACACGTATAGTCTCTTTATTAAAACCCTCCCCTATAAGGGAAGGGAAACCAATAGTGACCACATCCACAAGATCAGATTCAGAATTAACCTCAATAAGGCATCTAGCAAAACTACTTCTACCTCACGATTCCTTATACATAGAACTAGTGAAAGAATCAAGCATAACAGGTTTACCAATGAATGAAGCAATCATGCTAATACCATCCTCTTCAAAAACTTGAAGAGGAACATCATGCAATTTAACCCATACCGGAATACTAGTCAGTTCTTCCTTACGCAAACAAGTATCCATAGACCATTTCTTGAAAATAATCGGAGATTTGCGTATCATCCAAGGACCTCTTTCCAAAATAGCCTCTAAACCAGCCAATGTATCAAATTTGAAGAAAAAGAAACCTTTGGAATTCATCATAATCTTTTTAAGGCCATGTTTCGCCCAGTTACTCCTAGCATAGTATTCAACCACAGGATACGCCATCCTTTTCCCAATAAAATAGCCATATAAGGTATGTTCCAAACGAGAACTAACCTTTTCCACCACTTTACGGGGAATAGAGATATTAACACCTACACATTCTGATTCGACAATGGGAGCCTCTTGAGGCGATTTAGCAGCCTCAAAAGTGTACAACAAAATCTGTAGATCAGCCATTACCTTTTCTCGAGTGTCACTATCCACATCAGCCCACATAGGATATTTACCCTCTTCAAGACCCGTAATGAAATCATCAATGTCCTTAGCAGTTTTAATCGACACACCAAAGAAAGCATGTATATAATCAACACCAGTGATATCATTAGGACCTAAAGAATCAACATGAGTTGCATCATTTGGATTAGCAGCCAAGAGTGACTCACCAAAGGTAGCCGTAGGGTACCCTTCATTAGCATGTATATCCGATTCATAAACACGAGAAGCCTTCTTCACATGAGGCGTATGACCAGGACCATCATCAGAAACAACAACCCTTATCACTTTCCTGTGAAGAGAACCACCAGCTTTTCCCTCCAATTGTTTTAAACGAACGTTTCTATCATTAATGTTTGCAGCAACCGAGCGCAAGAGCTCAGCATTCGACTCTCCCAACTTTTGGAAATGTTTACGCTTTTTGGGATATACGTTAAGACCAGTTTTATATTATTAGGTTGTGCCGAGTCTGTTGTGTCGCGTTATCATAATTGCCATTGTGCTATACTACCCTTGAGCTGTTGTGCTGTGCTACTGTTGGTTTATTTCGCTGTTCTACCCACTGATATTGTTGTGATATTGCATTGCTGGACTGAGGTGAGTTCATGACTCCTACTTTTACTAGTTTTTAAACTGCTTTGGGGGAGAATACATGCTCGCTTTTAACTAAACTCTGTGCTTGATTATTTGGATACGTGAATTGTTTACTCGAATTTTGCTGTTTGGCTGAAATACTTAATTTGGATTACCCGAATACATTATGTGTTTATCTTAATTCTCATGGACACAAGTACTTCAATCATTTATGCCTGCGTAACCGAATGAACTGGCTCAATTGCTATGTACATACACGACCTAATGTACCGGTCAATTCATGCATGTTCATGACCGAATGTAACAGTAAAAAAAAAAATTTTAAACTTGTGTTCCACACTTGACTATTACATGAATATGTCTCAGTATGAACTTATATGTGGACCTAACATGTTACAAGTTTTGTGTGAGCGGGACTTGTAACAGGATTAGGTTAGCATATACGTGTCATGAGGTTTTACTTGAAAAAGGGTTTCTATTTTTTTTATCTTACACTAAAACTATGAACTCACCAACCTTTGTGTTGACACTTTTAGCATGTATTTCTCAGGTGTGTGATTCCTCTGGTTGTTGTTGACTTTTGGAGGCGTTCGGCAAGTGGCACGGTTTATGGATCAATTTCAGACTCTGATAATTTAATTGGGACCTATCTTTATGTTTTTAGGCTTACTTTCGCACTTTTAAATAAATGTAAACATTAAATATTTGGCTTGAAATGTTTTTATTTGAACGGATAATGTATTTCCGTTTTCTTATGTCTGTGTTGTGTACCAATCTCCGTAGCACCCCGAAAGCTTGATTAGTCTTCCGCTGTACCAAATTTTGGGGGTGTTACATTTGGATTATTTGATAAAACCGGAAAATCCATTCAAAGAACAGAACTCATCTTCAAGTATTGTAAATATTTGAACCTCAAGTCAATAAAGGTAGGGGGACTGATGCTTGTGAGTATCATCATTATGTATCTATCAATACAAACGTGTGACATGGTCGCTAAGTTCTTTTTGTTACAAGTTCATTTATTACCTGGTTTGAGTCTGTTTGGCGGTGGGTTCAAACCCCGTTGATTAGTAAGCCAAAAGGTCAGAAACCATGGTTACCCAAAAAATATAATGTTGAATCAGATCATCCTGATATCAAACATTGATTATATAACCCAAGAGTATCAAACTACTAATACCATGTGATTCCCTATCAAGTTTTGTTGCACAGCAAAAAGAGGAGAAACACGCTATGAATATGGCTAATTGGCTACTATGTGATTATTTTAGACAAAGTTACAAATATGACAAAGCAATTATTATTTAGGTAACAAAATGGGTTCAAACAAAAATTACAAAGCTAGAAAAAAAATACAGTAAAAGTTAACAACTATCTTTAGAGACTTTCTCAGCCATGAGAGGATTTCCATTAGCATGGTTCTTTGTAAAATCATACATGTATTTTGAGGTATGAAATTCTGTAATTGAAAGTGCCTGTTGACTAATGTCATCATTCCCATCAAAGTTCGATTGTAAAATATTTCGAGTGGTAGTTCCCAACCTTGACGGAATGCACTAAAAATCAAGCACCACTGGATAGTTGTGGGGAATTTTGGCAAGGTGGAAAAAAGGACACCTTGGAATAGCTCCTTCGTTCAGAGTGCCGTTGTCATACAAAGCAGCCATAAGAAGGTACCAATGGTGCAACAGCTTAAGCCTATGCATCAACACACAAGATGACACCTCCGGATGACATCTCCTGCTGCTCATAACCATGGTTCGCTTGCTTTACAGTCTATGTCGAGGGAAAATCAGTTAAACATATAATAAGCTCAAATTTCAAATGCATTACAGTCTAATAAATCAACAAACAACAACATAATAAATCAGTACACATAACCTAAGTTTTCTTTAAAAAAAACCCCTAAAATCAGCAAATTAACAAAAATATACCTGCAAGAGAGTGAAGGCAACACGAGATTATGATTAGCAAGCCAGTCTCGTACAATATAGGTAGGACGAACTTCCAGAGACTTTCTCGTCAACGACTGAGACGGTCTTGTTTTTTCTGTTGTCACGTACAATATTGGTAGGATCTGGACTATCATCCTGCATCAATAAGGCATGTAATTATTTCAAAAATTACTAATTGTTTACCAAGCAAATAATAACAAGTTATACATAAAAGAATTACCATATATTCTTTAGAGACTTTCTGAGCCATGGGAAGTGATCCATTAGCATGGTTCTTCATACAACTTGTATTTTGAGGTATACATATTTGGTGCTTGAAATGCCTGGCGGATAATGTTTTCATTCCATCAAACACAACTAAGTAAGCATCCTAAACTGATAATAAGTAGCTAGAAATGCAACACAAAGTATTTCCAACCAATGTATCAAATAAATAAAAATATAAACAATTTTACATTGTCTAAAGAGTGAAAATCGTTTGCTCAAATCACCGTTGTACCCATTCCCTTTTCGCCGCTTTCTCTCCTTTTCACTCTTTCCAGCTACTACAAAGTTTCGGATGATTATCATTCTGCAACACCCTTCCACACAAATCCTCTCTTCTACCAACAGTGACTTCGTTTCGATTTAGAATAATTTTCTAGTTAATTAAGAAATGTAAAAATGCAATAACAAGAACTGGGAGCATAAGAAAACGAGTTGCTTGTAAGTTGCTACAGAATGATCTTCACAATCATCATTATTGCCGCAGCCAAGAGGAGCCGAGGAAGTGATAACAGTATAAGAGTGATGAGCACAAATGGTGAGTGTTAGCAAACAAAATTTATAAACATTAGAATCCAAGCTAAGATTGTATTAAGTTTAACAGGCAAAAGATATAACAATCACCAAAGGTAAGAAATACAATTTGTAAGTTAAAACTTGTATCCACCAGATACAAACAAGTTAAAAGAGCAAATACAAATTGACACATAAAGATAACATTATTGTTGCAATTCTTTTCACCTTAAATAACTAAATGACTCCATTGCGTACACATTCAATACCAAAACCCCAAGATGCAAATCTTAATCTTTAAGGTAAGTCAAGTAAGCGATACTATTTTAGAATAAAAGCCAATATTTTGTCTAGTTTGAGATGTAAAAATTCAAATAATTACCCCCATGGTAAGAAATGGTATTAACAAGTTAATACTTTACAAGTTAATACTTTACAAATCATACAAACACGTAGAGATAACAAGTACAACATGCTATCAGAAATAACTTTGGGGTTAAAACAGCTAAATTTTTGTTGCAATTTTAATAATAAGGATACAGTAAAAAATTATTCGGTCAGATCACCCTTGTACCTAGCTATCACTTTTTGACTACTTCATGGTAAAAATATGCGATCTAATACTCCACGGTAAAAATATATGTTGATTAACAAATGCGAATTAAAAGAGTATAATTTATGGATTAAAAGCCGTTAACATCTTAACAACATGCAAATACACAACATAAAAATGTAAGAAACTAACATATAACACAAAAACCCTAACTGATGCAAATATTATTAAACAATGAACTTATAAAAAATCGAATAAAATAAAATAGTGTGTTGATTGATTAATGTACCTTGTTCGGAGAATCATGGATCAAATGAAAAATATTTCAGATGATTGGAATCAGATCGATTTTCAAAAAGAAATGGGCAGAAATTTTAGGGTTTTAATTTGGGGTTGTGAACGAATTATCGAATTAGCACTATAAGACTGATTAAATAAGTGTGATATTTTTTAAACAGGCCCTTTGATTATGGATATGTTAAAAGAATTGTCCAAATTATAGAGTGGTTGGACATATTTACTGAAAAATTACAATTATGTTGGTGCATGGCAAAAGTTCCGTATAGAACCATTATTTACCATAGATCCAACCAGCCGATCCTGACCATCCATCATCTTCCAATCTAATGGTTTAGATTAGTTGTAATTTTAATTTTATTATTTACCCAAGGGCATATTAGTAATATCAATCAAAATTGACAGGGCCAGTTACACCAATCTCATTTACTCATTTCTGTCCATTTCTTCATTTCACACACACACTATCACGAACAATGGTTTCCCCAAATTACAAACCCTAACCGCCCAAATCAAAATTAATCAAAATCAGTGCTAAACAATGGTCCTTCGAGATGAAATAGCACTATCAAAACATGATGCGGTGCTCCAATCGTCTTCGTTGCACTATCCAATCGTCTTCGAGATGAAATAGCTTTGGTGAGGGAAGCTGGTTGGGTTGTTCTTCTTGATGGAACCACCTTTCCATCAAGATCACAGGTAGTATCGACGTTTATGCTATCTTTTACTTATCAAAAAGTATAATATATCTGATATTGACATTTGCACACCATGTGTTCGATAAAATGCGTCTATGATAAGCACATATGATTCTGAAGCAAAATCACATGTGATTCTGTAACAGGTAATTCATATGAGTGATTTTGTTGAATTTATAATGTGCTTAAACTTATTATGATTTTCTGTGGTGAAGCATCTTACTTTGTAGCATTGAATATATGTATATTTGTAGAGTACTTTAGTATAAAAAAGTATATAAGTGCTTGTATCGATAGAGGGTGCGCAAAGGATGAATCAGATAAGATATCCGGTTATTGATACATCTGATATCATGGAAATTAGGAGTGATATAGTTGAGAATATACCTCATAATCCTAGAATTGAGGAAGATAATATGTTTGTGGCGTTGGGCGATAGACAATTTAGGAGGCTGTAAGAGGTGAAGATAATATGTAAGAGGTGAAGATAATATGCCTACTAGTTTTTTTCTCTTCTTAATATATGATTCGACTGCCTAATGGTAAAAAAGATTCTTTACATCATGCCCCTTCCTCCTCAAATATATCCACAATGCACTCTTTGGAGTTTGGATTAGGTATGTAAAATCATATATGATTTTTGATACAATCATATATGATTCTGATACAATCATATATGATTTTTGATAAAATCATATATGATTCTGATACAATCATATATGATTCTGATACAATCATATATGATTCCAATTGCATGTTTTATCTGTTTTGTGACATGTCTTATCTGATTATTTTTGCAGAGTTTTTGCAGAATGATTAATGAAAAGCTTTCAAGTATATCTCGTGAGAAGGTTGAACTTAAAGATCTTCATATTGGCATAGTCATCCTAAACCTGCTCCTGTTAAACAGAAACCTCCTGTTCTATTGAATATCGTGATGATGAGGAAGATGTTGACGCTGATGAAGATCGTGATGATGAGGAAGAGGGTGATTCAGATGAGCAGGATGAGGATGGAATTGATGCAAGTGAACAAGCAACGAGAAATGTCGCAGCTGAACAAGCGACTATCGCTTCTTGAATAACATACTTTGTTTAGATTTGGATATTTATTCATTTTTATTGCACTGTTGGAAAATTGTTATGAGGATCTTGATTGAATAATTTTTTTCATGTTGAAGCAGATTCTTATGAAAATTGTCTATTTTCATGTCTTTTCTATAAGTTTAATATCTGTAACATGTGATTTTAGTTGAATCATATATGACTCAGAAAGAATCACATATGATTCAAAAAGAATCATATATGATTCTTTATGAATCATATATGATTCTTTCTGAATCATATATGATTTTTGTTTATTGTTCTAGCAAACTATTCTTAACTGAACATAAATGCAATATGTTAAATTACAATAAAAACTTTAAAACATACAACAAAAATAGTAAAGTAAAAAACTATCATCAGATTTTTATAATACCATAAGAAATTGTTCAATACTAAATCAAATTTATGCTTAAAGCACAACTATATATAAGAACTAAAAACACTAGTATAAGTACACAACTACTCGTGAGACCATTAACACGTTTCAAGAGCTCCGTAGTGCCAGATGTCTCACATGTGATTCAAGTCACTAAACCAAAAAACCGCCTAACAAACACTTAGGCTTATGTGCAACAGTTTTTGATCGACCTGCATAAAAATTTTAAATGTTAATAACCATAAAATAATCTAATACAATCATATATGATTCTATGAGAATCATATACGATTCTATGTGAATAATATATGATTCTATGAGAATCATATATGTGAATCATAATTCACATAGAATCATATATGATGATTCACATAAAATCATATATGATTCACATAGAATCATATATGATTCTATCAGAATCATACTATGTGAATCATATATGATTCTATGTGAATCATATATTATTCATGTTCAGAATCATATATGATTCTATGTGAATCATATATGATTCTAATGTGAATCATATATGATTCAATGTGAATCATATATGATTCTTTTGAATCATATATGATTTTGAATCACATGTATTCAGAATCATATCAGAGAATCATATCAGAATCACATATATTCAGAATCACTTGTCAAATCTGCTGAAATATCAAACAAAAAGTATTCAATTAAACGTAGTTGAATTAAAATCCTCATAACACTTTTCCAACAGTGCAATAATAATAAACAAATTTAAAGAAATTGTTATTCAAGAAGCGTTAGTCGCTTTTTCAGCTGCGAAATTTCTTGTTTGTTGTTCACCTGCATCAGTTCTAGTCCTTTGTTCTCTTGCATCAGTTCCACCCTTTTGTGCAGCAGCAACTCTCGCAAGTTTTGCAATATACTTTGGATTCATTGGACATGTCGACTTGGTGTGCTTGTTAGTCTTCTCACCACAGAATCCACATTTCCTTTTTTGCTTAGATGTTTCTTCAAGTGCTATTTCTCTTCAACGGGTATATAAATATCATCAACAACAGGTTCCCAATTAACAGATCCCCCGGGAGTTTCTTCATGTGCGTATAAAGTCGGCCTTGGTGTCGTCACAGATGCTGAAATATAGTATTTTCATTAGAATCATATATGATTCTCCAAGAATCATATATGATTCTTGAAGAATCATATATGATTGTTTTCTTTTTTAATTTACAGAATGTATAAAACAGAATATATGATAAACAAGTTCCCAATAATTTCTTTCCCCAAAAGAATCATATATGATTCAACAAGAATCATATATGATAAATAGATATTTTCTAAAAAAAGGTGAAGGTAAATAATTTACAGAATCAATATTTTATAAAAGAATTATATAAGATTCAACAAGAATCATATATGATTCAACAAGAATCTATTAATAAGCCAACTTACTCACATCTGATTTACTTGTACATTCATTTGAGTCTTCAATGAGAGTAATACTATACATACTGAATAGCCTCCTGATTGGAAAATTCTAACACAACATTCTAATAAACTAACCACCTCTTCATTATTTTTAAGAATCTACCAAGTTATGATAGCTCATATTTCATGACTCAACTTACTCAGCAGCCTTACAGCAACATTTCTCCTTACCCCTTTCATGACTCAACTTACTGATTAGCTTGAGTCTAATATTCTTCATTATTACATTGCTTAGCTCCGAGTGAACACGAAATAAACCGTGGACTACAAAATAAAGGTGAGGGTGGATGAAGGTGAAGGTGACGACGGTGAGGGTGAAGGTGACGACGGTGAGGGTGGATGAAGGTGAAGGTGACGACGGTGAGGGTGGATGAAGGTGACGGATTTGATGAAGGTTTTCCGGTAATGAAGGTTTTCCGGTGAGGGTGGCCGTGGTGATGAAGGTTTTCCGGTGAAGGTGGCGGTGGTGAAGGTGGCGGTTATTGGGGTTTTGTGTGTGTGTGTGTTTTTGCCCTAAATTTTTTGGGGAAAGAATGAGGTTATTGATTTTTTTTTTTGATTATGTAATTGTCTTTTTTGCCCCTCAAGTGTAAATATTAGATTTAATCTAAGCCATTGGATCAAATTGGATTGTATGGTTAGGATTTGTTGATTGGTTCTATGGGCAAGGAGGGGTTCTTCATGGATCTCAACTCGTTGGTGCATTAGGTTATTTTTCAAATTCGGTATCTATGAAAATGTTTTACTTTGTCTAGCGTGGTTTGTGTGTGTTTAGACGGTTTGGTTGGAGTTTGTGCATCTAGGGGTCATTCAGATGGTGTTCTTTGAGGATACTCAAGCATTGTGAAATCACAATGAATATGGGGAAATTATTCATGAAGACTTAGATAATATTTTCAACAAAACATACATGATGAAGTTATACTACAAGCATCTCCGACTCTCTGAGTGTTCCATCGTTTGAGGAGCTGGAGAGTAGCATATTCGAGTGAACCTATGGGATCATGTGTAAACCCTATGATGTGGGGTTATTGGGCAGTTAAAATTGCGTATCGTGAAATAATGCCACAAAAGGTAGCTAGTTCATTGCATAATCTAAAAATATTACGATGTAAAAAAGCGATTTACCATAAGGGCATGTAATGTCATTTTTTTTGTGGACATATGCATATGAGTATTTAGAACAAACAAGAAAATCTGTCCAAGATACACGAACTCATACTCATATAAACGTTTGAACACCAAGTCAATATCTGCTATGGGGCTCATCATTATGAGTATCATAATTAAATTTGGGGTAATCTATAGAAACAGGCCACATGGTTTCGTTTAGTGTTGGTATAATGCTTGATACACTAGCATATAGGGCCTGTTTGTTTAGTTTTTTTTTATTAAGTCCTGTAAAATTAAAGTGTGTGTCTGGATATATGTTGTCTGTTTGTAGATGAATAAATTGTTGTTTGTTTTGTGTGATGAATAAAGTGTCTGAATTAGGAAAATTATTGTTATACCCTTTTATTTAAAATAAGTGTTAAAGTATAGGTTAAAAAGTGGGAGGGTAAATATGTAAAATTAGGATAAAAGTGATGACTTAATATAGAGACCCTCACTCCCATGACTTTTTCTAGAGGGTCATTAATTTAATTAAGCACCAAACGACTCAATTAATGACTCAATAAATTTACCTATTTATAAATTAACGGGATGTTTGATAGGTGTTGAATGAAGTAATTCAGAGGCTATCTCTGGGTCGGTCAGTGATTGGCATGTTTGATAACATTATGGCAAGCCTCTGAAAGATTCAATTTGGTACTGGATCATTATGCTTGGAGGTACGTGCCTAACCATTCAGCATCCACATTATGACAACACTACCTATATGTACACCTATTTTTTTGTTTCTTTTTCTTTTTGTAAACAATGCAGCCTATATGTTTTGAGTTGTTTCCATCCACGTAGTATCTCATTTTTCTTTATCTAGTATCATTTTCTCATATTTTTTATTTATCATGCGTTTCTTACCAATTAAATTAATAGTGTGAATATCTAATGCATTTGCTCAAAAATTGTGAAATCAATAATTATATAAAACTATTTTAAAACGAACAAAAAAAGTGAAGAACCTAAAATATTTTTGATCTTGACAAATGGTGTGATAATTATATTTGATTAATCATAAATATTTCTTTAGATCATATAATAGGTCAAACGAAAATATTAATAATGTATCATTTCGTTCATAAAACATGCAAGGTTAAAAAAGTAATTTACGTTATTCAGTTAGTTCATTCAGAATACTTATCAAACAACATTTTTTTCATTCAGAAACAAATTCATACAGAGCATTTGATTCATTCAGAGTTGTAAATGATTCAGTGCTAAATCATCAGGTTTTATCAAACAGCCGCTAAGACTCTTTAAGTCATTATCAAACACTACCTAAGTTTATTGTAAGATGTCATTTCATCATAAAACTTTTGATATAACAGGTTCATTAAGTGATTTAATTGAAGCGCTTATAATCGGACTTTTACGAACAGTGCAATTAATGCGGATGTCAAAAGTTAAATTTTTTAGATAATATTTTTTTAGCACATTTTCAAATCCGGCTTGCCTTCCCATCTATAAATACACCCCACAAACCGAAACATACACATACACCTTTTAAGCAAAAACGTACACAAACATCTTTCACAAAGCATTTTGAGTAAAAAATCTTACTTTTTCTCTCAAACATTTTTTAAAGCTTGCAAAGTTTTTCTTTGAAACCCGTAACTTAACATGTTGCTCAGATTAGTGTATCTTCAAAGTAATTAGCATAGTGTTATAAGTTTTTGATTTAATTTGGCAAGGAATTCTGTTAAATCACTTACGTAATCTTACTAATCTCAGCCTTGATAACTTAGAGTTTATTTAAAAAAACCTTTTCAAAACATCAATGGCTACTTTCAAAACCATCATCTTGTCTCCATTGGTCAAAAACTTCATTTATGAAACTGTGGAAATCCATGCGAAGAACATTATTGCTTGCTATGATTATCCAAGAGAATGCATTGGGTACAAGGACATATATAGTCAAATATTTGAAACATTGCTTTTTATCTCAAAAATTCAAAAAAAGTTTGATTTTAGTCCAAAAGTACACGTGGCTTGCAATTTTGGTCCAAATATTAACGTCTCCGTCAATACGTGTGTCATGTGAGAAACACGTGACTTATTCATTATTTTATTATAAGTTCACAAGGGTATGTTGGTCCTTTTACGGTTCCCGCTAATTGAAAGTGGGTATATTACCCTAAAAACATTGATTTCACATATGATCCTCATACTTCACACGATCAAAATCATCCCAAAAAAAAAAGCCCTAATCGAGAAGAACCCTAAATGTTGCTTTGTCAATGGGTATTGAGACTTGTTGGTCGTACACTTGATCCCTACAAAGTCTACAGTAAGTTACTTATGTTATTGTAATTTAGAGTTGATGGTTGTATTGGGGGTTTAATGGTTTGTACAAATTTGTCAATGTTGGGAGTTTTAAATCATCTTTTTTGTTGCAACAGGTCAATTTCCAACTATTTTCTCCCTAGAAATACACCATGGTGGTTACTTTACTAGGTCACCAAAGCGTGTCTACAATGATGGAAATGTAAGTTGGTTTGATCAAATTGATGCAGATGGGTTTTCAATTGTTGAAGTAAAAAGTATGTTAGCAGGCTTAGGTTATGTCAATCAGAATATGCAATATTGCTATAAAATTCCAAATGGCAATTTAGATACTGGTCTTTATATGTTACACAATGACAGTGATGTTTTGGGGTTGATAAAGCATGTTGATAAGTGTAAACTCATTGAGTTGTATGTTATGCACCCTGTTGACCTTCCTCAAGTACCTGGCCCAAATGAGGTTCCTAACTTAGAAGATGACTTTGATCCATTCTTTTGTGACCTAGACCCTGAAAATGGAGAGTCAAGTGCTAGGCCTAAGCAAACTGACCCAAATGATAATCCCAGTGTTAGTGAACCAAACAATGCAGATACTGTAGTTAGTGATCATAGTAAACAGAGTGATGGTACTGAGGAAAGTTCTGATAGTTATGATAGTGATGACAGTGAAGATAGCGATTTTGATATGGAGGGGGAAAATAGTATTGGTGATTTTGAGGTTGATATGGAAGATTTTAGGAAGCACACTGATGCTAATGTTGAGTGGGTAGGATGTAATGAGGGCCAAGATGAAACAGTTGAACTAAATGAACCATGTTTAGAAGAAGAAGACTTGGAAGCTTTTGGAAGTGGCACTGATTCAGATGATCCAGAGTGTAATAGGAAAAGAGCCTTAAAAAAGTTAGCAAATCAACACAAACCTGTAGATGGGAAGTTCTATAGTGACAACTTTTTTGTCGGGCAAACTTTTGGTAACAAAGGTTTGATAAAGGAGATGGTTACAAGAATTTCAGTTGAATCAAGAAGGGATATATACTTGAAAAAGAATGATAAAACCAGGGTAAGGGCAGAGTGTAGAGGGATTGTACCTGTTTTTAGTGAATCTCAGTTTGGGCCTAGTGGGCCAACTGGATCACAGGTTGAGAAGCCCAAGAAGGTTAAGAAAAAAAAGACACCATGTGCTAGGGCTAGTGGATCACAGATTGAAAACCCTAATGTCAATGTTATAGATACTCAATCTTGTCCATGGCTGCTACATTGTTCAAAATCAAAGGAAGAAACTTGGTATGTGAAGATCTTTGAAGATAACCATACTTGTTTACAAACAAGAAATGTGAAAAGGTGTACAGCTCAGTTTCTTTCCAAAGTAGTACAAGAATCAATAAAACCAAACCCCAAGATACCTTTAGCTGCTTTGAAAGATCAAATACAACAGAAATATGAATTAGGTGTTTCAAGTACAAAAGTTTTTAGGGCAAAAAAAATGGCAAAAGATAGGCTTGAAGGGGATTACATCCAGCAGTATGCTAGGTTAAGAGACTATGCCTTAGAATTGCAAGCACAAAATCCAGACACAACTATAAAGATTGATGTGGATAGAAACTGTGCACCAGGTAGTCCAACAAGGCAATTCAGAAGAATCTATGTATGCTTGGGAGGTTTAAAAGGTGGATTTAAAGCTGGAAAGAGAGATCTCTTGGGTCTTGATGGTTGTTTCATGTCTGGACCATATCCAGGACAGATATTGACTGCAGTGGGAGTTGATCCAAATAATGGGATATATCCCTTGGCTTATGCAGTGGTTGAGTCTGAAAACAAAGCAGCTTGGAAGTGGTTTCTAGACTGCCTAGGAGATGACTTGGAGCTATTCAAGAATTCAAATTTCACTTTTGTGACAGATAGACAAAAGGTACTTACTAAATGATTTTCAATGCATTTATTTTGTTATTCATGCACTGCACCTATTATAATTTCATTGTATTTGAACTTGTGTGTCAGCGTCTTATACCTGCCCTGCAAGAAATGTTCCCAGCAGCTGAGCATAGATATTGTTTGAAACATATCTATGACAATATGAAATTAGAATGGAGGGGGCAACAATTTAAAGAATTGTTGTGGAGGTGTGCAACATCACCTACTGTGCAGTTGTTTGAAAAAAACATGGATGAAGTTAGAAAAACTAATAAGGAACTTTATGATTGGCTGAAATTGATTCCACCTCAACATTGGAGCAGGTCTCATTTCTCTGGTAAGAATATGAACAATATTAATGCTAATTAATGTTAGACAATTATGTTGGTATTGTTATCTAATGTGTTGTCAATGATTTTGTCAATATAGGAAGACCAAAGTGTGATGTTCTGTTGAACAATATGTGTGAGGTTCTCAACAGACAACTATTAGATGGCAGGGATAAGCCCATCATCAGTTGCCTAGAATTCATTAGACACTATCTTATGAAAAGGATAGTCATTGTGCAACAAAAGATCAGCAAGAGTGATGGACCTCTTACACCTAATGCCAAAAAGATGTTCAATTTCATTAAAAAGAATGCTGCTGATGTCATTGTTACATGGAATGGAGGAGATAGATATCAAGCAACTGGTCCTCATGGAGATCAATGTGTTGTGAACATGAATCAGAGGACTTGCTCATGTAAGAAGTGGGAACTCACAGGAATGCCATGCAAGCATGCAGTGGCATGCATCTGGGACATGGCTAGCAATGGGATGGACCCTGGAATACCTGAGACTTGGGTAAGTGAATGTTATTGGTTGTCTACTTGGCAAGAGATGTATAGGTTCAAGGTAAATCCAACTAGGGGACCAGATATGTGGGAAAAGTCATCAAACCCAATCACAATAACACCACCAGACTATCACCCACCTGTTGGTAGACCACCAAAAAAGAGGAGGAAAAGTGCAGCTGAGATATATGATAACATGGTGAAAAATGGTCAAAGGCTAAGTAGGCAAGGTAAAAGTATAACTTGCAAAAATTGTGGTCAATCAGGTCATAACAAAAGATCATGCAAAGGTCAAAGATTCAAGCCATCACAACCATCTGCAAGTGTTAGACAACCTGCACCAACTCATAGGCCATCTGTTGTTAGGCCATCTCCACCTGTTGTTAACCCATCTGCAACAAATGTGAACCCATCTCCATCTGTTGTTAGGCCAGCTGCACCAACAAGGAGCTCACCAAGAAAAAGGACTGCAAATGGTTTTTTTAAAGGCTTTGTTATGTAAGTCTGTTATGTTTGACTTTGTTAAGTTAAACAATCTTTTGTAAGACTGTTATGTTTGAATTTCTTATGTTTGACTTTTAAGTTAGTCTTTCATGTGTTATGTAAGGCAGTGTTATGTTATGTAAGACTTGGTAATGTCTATTTGTAAGACTTTGTTATGTTTGACTTTTATTAAGTGTTATTTACTTTTGTTAACTGTGTGTTCATGTTGGAAAATTGGTTATGTTTGACTTTGATAAGTCAAGTATGTAATTTACCAAACCAAAACAGATAACATTTATAATTCATTAAATAAACTGCCATAGCACAAGTACATTATACAGCTGAAAATTAGGTTCACTTATTATACTAGAATGTTGACTTTAAAAAGTCAACATTTTTATTTATGGTCATGCAAACCATCACAAGTACATTACAGCTGCATTACAATAGCAACTTCATTTCATTCATTCATTCAAAGTACTTCATTACACAAAATTCACAACTACATTTGGACTGCCATTAAACAAAAGTCACAACTACATATTGACTGCCATTACAAGTCAACCCAACTAAAATCAAACTAAACCCTAACATCATTTGAAAACATATAAAATGACGACAAATACCCAACTAAAAACTAACATCATTTTCAACCTTCTTATTGTTCCACGATTTTCAGCAGCAATAGCTTGTGACTCATTCATGTTGCGTAATAACCCAGGAATGATTTGCACAGCTCGATTACACATTGGTGGATCATACCAATCAATAATCCCATGATTGGAACCCTAATTAAAGCATATTTCAAAATTAGGTCAAAATCAAAATTGGGGAAAATATAAATTCATATAAATTCATTGCTTACCCTTTTAGCACAACAGTAGAAACGTCTTCCTGGATTAAATTGTGTCCATGAAGTTTTTATAACCGCTGGTGAGCCACAGCGAGGGCAACGAACCATGTTTGGGTTTTTTTTTGTTCTCAAAAAATGGGGGAGGTGAGTAGCAAAGTGGGTGGGTTTGTATTTATTATAAAAGAGGAATAAATTTATTAGTAGAAAGACACTTATGCCCTCACGTGAGTGGAACATGTAAAAGCCAACGGTTATATTGACGGAGACGTTAATATTTGGACCAAAATTGCAAGCCACGTGTACTTTTGGACTAAAATCAAACTTTTTTTGAATTTTGGACCAAAAGTGAAATATTGGTACAACCACAAGGACCAAAAATGAGGTTTACTCTAACTTTGGGGTTAAAACAGCTAAATTTTTGTTGCAATTTTAATAATAAGGATACAGTAAAAAATTATTCAGTCAGATCACCCTTGTACCTAGCTATCACATTTTCACTACTTCATGGTAAAAATATGAGATCTAATACTCCATGGTAAAAATATATGTTGATTAACAAATGCGAATTAAAAGAGTATAATTTATGGATTAAAAGCCGTTAACATCTTAACAACATGCAAATACACAACATAAAAATGTAAGAAACTAACATATAACACAAAAACCCTAACTGATGCAAATATTATTAAACAATGAACTTATAAAAAATCGAATAAAATAAAATAGTGTGTTGATTGATTAATGTACCTTGTTCGGAGAATCATGGATCAAATGAAAAATATTTCAGATGATTGGAATCAGATCGATTTTCAAAAAGAAATGGGCAGAAATTTTAGGGTTTTAATTTGGGGTTGTGAACGAATTATCGAATTAGTACTATAAGACTGATTAAATAAGTGTGATATTTTTTAAACAGGCCCTTTGATTATGGATATGTTAAAAGAATTGTCCAAATTATAGAGTGGTTGGACATATTTACTGAAAAATTACAATTATGTTGGTGCATTAGGTTATTTTTCAAATTCGGTATCTATGAAAATGTTTTACTTTGTCTAGCGTGGTTTGTGTGTGTTTAGACGGTTTGGTTGGAGTTTGTACATCTAGGGGTCATTCAGATGGTGTTCTTAATTTGAGGATACTCAAGCATTGTGAAATCACAATGAATATGGGAAAATTATTCATGAAGACTTAGATAATATTTTCAACAAAACATACATGATGAAGTTATACTACAAGCATCTCCGACTCTCTGAGTGTTCCATCGTTTGAGGAGCTGGAGAGTAGCATATTCGAGTGAACCTATGGGATCATGTGTAAACCCTATGATGTGGGGTTATTGGGCAGTTAAAATTGCGTATCGTGAAATAATGCCACAAAAGGTATCTAGTTCATTGCATAATCTAAAAATATTACGATGTAAAAAAGCGATTTACCATAAGGGCATGTAATGTCATTTTTTTTGTGGACATATGCATATGAGTATTTAGAACAAACAAGAAAATCTGTCCAAGATACACGAACTCATACTCATATAAACGTTTGAACACCAAGTCAATATCTGCTATGGGGCTCATCATTATGAGTATCATAATTAAATTTGGGGTAATCTATAGAAACAGGCCACATGGTTTCGTTTAGTGTTGGTATAATGCTTGATACACTAGCATATAGGGCCTGTTTGTTTAGTTTTTTTTTATTAAGTCCTGTAAAATTAAAGTGTGTGTCTGGATATATGTTGTCTGTTTGTAGATGAATAAATTGTTGTTTGTTTTGTGTGATGAATAAAGTGTCTGAATTAAGAAAATTATTGTTATACCCTTTTATTTAAAATAAGTGTTAAAGTATAGGTTAAAAAGTGGGAGGGTAAATATGTAAAATTAGGATAAAAGTGATGACTTAATATAGAGACCCTCACTCCCATGACTTTTTCTAGAGGGTCATTAATTTAATTAAGCACCAAACGACTCAATTAATGACTCAATAAATTTACCTATTTATAAATTAACGGGATGTTTGATAGGTGTTGAATGAAGTAATTCAGAGGCTATCTCTGGGTCGGTCAGTGATTGGCATGTTTGATAACATTATGGCAAGCCTCTGAAAGATTCAATTTGGTACTGGATCATTATGCTTGGAGGTACGTGCCTAACCATTCAGCATCCACATTATGACAACACTACCTATATGTACACCTATTTTTTTTCTTTTTCTTTTTGTAAACAATGCAGCCTATATGTTTTGAGTTGTTTCCATCCACGTAGTATCTCATTTTTCTTTATCTAGTATCATTTTCTCATATTTTTTATTTATCATGCGTTTCTTACCAATTAAATTAATAGTGTGAATATCTAATGCATTTGCTCAAAAATTGTGAAATCAATAATTATATAAAACTATTTTAAAACGAACAAAAAAAGTGAAGAACCTAAAATATTTTTGATCTTGACAAATGGTGTGATAATTATATTTGATTAATCATAAATATTTCTTTAGATCATATAATAGGTCAAACGAAAATATTAATAATGTATCATTTCGTTCATAAAACATGCAAGGTTAAAAAAGTAATTTACGTTATTCAGTTAGTTCATTCAGAATACTTATCAAACAACATTTTTTTCATTCAGAAACAAATTCATACAGAGCATTTGATTCATTCAGAGTTGTAAATGATTCAGTGCTAAATCATCAGGTTTTATCAAACAGCCGCTAAGACTCTTTAAGTCATTATCAAACACTACCTAAGTTTATTGTAAGATGTCATTTCATCATAAAACTTTTGATATAACAGGTTCATTAAGTGATTTAATTGAAGCGCTTATAATCGGACTTTTACGAACAGTGCAATTAATGCGGATGTCAAAAGTTAAATTTTTTAGATAATATTTTTTTAGCACATTTTCAAATCCGGCTTGCCTTCCCATCTATAAATACACCCCACAAAACCGAAACATACACATACACCTTTTAAGCAAAAACGTACACAAACATCTTTCACAAAGCATTTTGAGTAAAAAATCTTACTTTTTCTCTCAAACATTTTTTAAAGCTTGCAAAGTTTTTCTTTGAAACCCGTAACTTAACATGTTGCTCAGATTAGTGTATCTTCAAAGTAATTAGCATAGTGTTATAAGTTTTTGATTTAATTTGGCAAGGAATTCTGTTAAATCACTTACGTAATCTTACTAATCTCAGCCTTGATAACTTAGAGTTTATTTAAAAAAACCTTTTCAAAACATCAATGGCTACTTTCAAAACCATCATCTTGTCTCCATTGGTCAAAAACTTCATTTATGAAACTGTGGAAATCCATGCGAAGAACATTATTGCTTGCTATGATTATCCAAGAGAATGCATTGGGTACAAGGACATATATAGTCAAATATTTGAAACATTGCTTTTTATCTCAAGCTTTTAAAAAATCACCAACAGTATTATACCCCAACTATTTTTGGTGTACTGTTGTTGTGAGTGAGAACTGATAAGAATGAGAAGTCTTCAATACACTTTACTATCAAGAATGGGTTAAAACATCTATCCTTTGGATATGAGGAATTTGTAAAATACTCAGGACTTGATTATTCAACAAAAGGTTATGCTCCAAACCCTCACGCTGATGCTATTATGAAAGTACCCACCCATCGGGCGGGTTAGACAACTAGTACATCAATAAAGAGTTAAACGTTAAAAATTATCTTGTTGCGTTATAATTATTTAAACCGTTAAATGTAAACTAATCTTAGTAAACATATTACTTGGTTGTTAAACTTGTTAATAGTTAATAACTATGTAAAAGGGAACAACAGTTACTATAAAAAATAAAAGCATCGTCTTATGGATATGGAATATATAGGTTGGTAATTTATTCTTAAGGTGCAATTTCTACATGATTACAAAGGCATGAATCCATGATTGTTTGCAAGTATATGGATTCAAATACATGGTGATTTTTGGAATGTGATTATTGCTTTATAAAGAACTGAACAAAAAGATACCACTGAATTTACAAAACCATATGACCAATGTATATACACCAAAAAGGCTGCATTTATAATCAGAAATCGCAAAAAGGCTGCATTTATATACCACACAAGGTTTTCCATATCATTATACTAGCCTTAGGCCCGCCCCAATGGGGCGCTAGCCTTAAATCTTGTTATCCAAAAAATAAATGTGACACATGTATTATATTAAAACGAATCTCCACCTAATTCGCAAAATGCATAATCTTGACCGGCATAAAAAAGTGTCGTAAAAAAATGATATTTGTCCGAAACAAACTAACTGAAGGTGAATAACATTGAGTTTCTAATTTTTATAAGGATTATCCACATTTACATCTCGAAAGTTAAAATAAACCTAAAGCTAATTTTTAGGATGTTTTGAAATGTATGTTTGATTGAAATGTATGTTTGATATGTTTTTAATTTGGTGTTATATTTCAATGGGTCAAAACTAATTTTTAGGATGTTTAGTATTTCGTATATGTAAACTATAAGAGGTCCGAAATCCCCACCTTATAAATGGAAATAGTAACTTATACACATGTATTTTTTTTTCTTGAAGGATATGATCAATAAGTGATTTTAGTTGTAAAGTGGGGGTAACAATAACTGATTTTAGTAGTAAAGTGGGTGCATCAAGGTTTAAGTGTTTGTATTTTAGATTTGTATAAAAAGTTTTGGTATAAAAAGGAAATCTGAACAAACATTTTTTAATATTTTAATTTGGTAGTAAACAACAAATGCTAAAAAATTGGGTAAAGATACAGCTTTTCAAACTGAATAAACAATCCAAGCATAAACAATTCAAATTGAAATTAAAATCAAACATATATCATCTCCATGATATAAAAACAAATTAAGTGCATAAAGATGCACATTTATCCAAATGCAAACTTATTGAACCCTGACATAATGTCTAAACAGCAAAATGCTAAAGACTCCAAACATAAAAAAAGGTAAAAAAACATTGAAGATGATATATGAAGAAGGTAGATCACTCCTTAGGCTCTATCTTGACTTGAACCAACTCATTCTTTCCCCTCTTGGACGGTTCAAGATCCACTTCTTCGTACTGGTCCAAATCAATGATGGTACGCTTGCCCTTTTCACCATTTCCTGAATCACCTTTGCCATTGTTTGGACTTTCTTCAATGTTGAAAGGGACAGTCTCCACAACAGCAAATTTGCTTGAGTTGGCAGGCGTAACTTCGGGAGTTTCCAATTGATCAGCAGTGTCCTTTTAAAGGTGTGTAATATGTGTGTCAATGGTATATGTAATTGTGTACTCATAACATAATAACATAATAAAAATAGTGTATATTAAATAGGAATAAAAAAAAAACCTTGATGATGAAATCCTTCTCAAACATTTCAATCATGGATGTCTCTCTAGACATCATTTTGACTTGATAGACATGGTTGTTGTTGTTCATATTGAAATCAGTATATTCAAATCGAAACAACAATTTTTTGCCCACCATTACATTTAGCTCTGATGGGAAATAATCCTCATGATTTGGTCCATACTGCTTGATCAATGTGTGACATTGTACGTCACACAATTTATATACCATGTCATCGAACAACAAAAGGGAAGCTGAGCAAGAGTCATCTATCACACGAACTATCACTTTAAACCTATATCGCATAGAATGAAACAACATATTAATAAGTATTTGTTATAGATTAATTTTAGAGAAAAGTTTAAGCTGCATTAATTCAAGAATAATAAATTTTTGACATACTTCATTCCAACAGCCGTTATTTCTTTGCATTTCTTGCAATGCCAAACTTGTTGTTTCTTTGACTTAGAACTACTCGATGAACCATTCTGATTGGCAACTTCTTTAGCTGCACTTCCACACCTTTTACACGCAAGGTATGCCCATCCGTGTTCACGATGAATTTTGTGTATCTTAGCATACACAATAATGAAACATGCCTTCCAAAGACAATTATATGCAGAATACCATCACGTAAATTATATAACATAAAATCTCAATAATAATTAATTTAAATAGTCAGTATAGTATTAACTTACGTGCTCAGTGTCACGTATACCTCCCACGGACTTCTTCACAGCTCGTTCAAAAAAATCTTCCGGAGTCAAAAAAATTTTAGCAGGGGAAAACACGGTAATTGTATTATTTTTTGGATCATATCCATCAATGTCTGCATACCTATAAAATTGTATATGAATAAGGTATTTGAGGATGCTTTTTTTATACATATATGTTGTATGATTAGCATAGTAATAAATTGTGATATTGTGTTACCTCTGTTTAAAGGCTCCAATTTCAGGGAGATCCTCATTGATGTAAATCTTTGTAGACCAAAGAGCATTGCTTACAGACGGTTTGTCTGCAATATTGATTTGATAAGATACATTTACTAAAATGAATATGAATATAAATGTAAAATGTACAAAATTTAATATTACCATTGTAGTATGTCACTTTAGCCAGTTGGAGAATCAACACAGCATGCCCAACTTTGTCACTCATTTCAGACAACTTATCAAACTTCTCAGCCCAAGCATCAAAGAAGCAACACTCCAACCTTCCACCACTGTTAAAAGAAGGCATCATTAAAATAAAAGATTGCATATCACAAAATGGATAGTTTGATCAGACAAAAACTTACTCGACATCTTCAAGTACAACAGTTCTCCTTATCTTGTCAACACCAAATTTGTTAAAAGGGATGGGGTCTGAAATGGATACAATTGTTCCAATAACATCTGTGTATTCATAGATGGTGAGAATTATTAACTAAATTAATTAAATAAATGTGTATGGAAGTATTATTACAATATAAATGTTAAAGAAATAATAACTTACCAACCAAATCATTCTCTTTGAAACGTCTGGTGGTAAAGTTTGGGAAAGGCTGAAACTTAAAGCCACGTGTGTTGCTGTCAAAGCTTGCAAGCCTGGTAACAGAAGTGTTTTTAAACATATTCATTTTGAATCGGTGATTCAATAATGGAAACCTGCCTCCATTCTCACCCACACCAAAGTTACTTATGCGGTAACAGGATCCCTCATCAATCAACAACTGAAACTTATTTATATGATCCTTCTTCACAGTGGCTTGAATGCGATTTCCCTGCAACATGAATTATTATTTATATTAGTCTAAACTAATGTTGTTTACATGTTATTAAAAAATAATATTGTAGCTAAAATTTCAGCGAATCAAACCTGAGTATCTTGGAACACAAAATCCAAACTCCAAACATCGGAAGGGTTTCCAACAGGATGGGATACCCATTTACTTATGCAGCGTGCCAAAACTTTAAGATCATCCAACATAGGATCAACGTCACAAAGCATAGTGATGTTCTGTTCCATACTGTTTAATCCAAAACCATAATTGGAGAAATAATGTGAGATAACACATAAAACTAAACACGGAATAATGTAAATTTTCATATAATAAATTACCTATTAACTATTGCTATAAACCAGAATGAAATAGGAGAAGGTTGAATTGTGGTTGTGATGATCTCTGTATGTTTTTATCATAGATTTATAGTGACTTGATTTGGTTAAAATAATTTTCAAATTTAAAATTTCTATGTTGATAAATAAGGAAATGATTATAATTTTGAATTTGTAAACTACAAATAAGGGATTCAATTACATCCTTGTATACAAAACACGTTTTATAATTAAAAACTTTTTGACATTAACAAATTATCATAATTCGTTCGACAATATTTTCTTATAATAACTCTAAAATTCAAACTATCCATAATTACGGAACTTATCACAATATGTACACACAAATGACCACACTAAAACATAATATACATGGATTGCTGGATAATATTGATCTATCAAGGATGTAACTGGATATTTGGGAGAAACAATACCAAATGGCTATAAACTACAAAAAATGGCTACCTTAATCATAGATTAAAAAACAAATTAAAATATTAAAAATAAAAAATGAATAACATGTTTGATATTTGATCATTGTTATTGAACAACGATTAATCTTGATATGTCGATCTACGATTTTCACAAAAATGATCATAGATTAAAAAACAAATTAAAATATTAAAAATAAAAACTGAATAACCTGTTTGATATTCGATCATTGTTATTGAACAACGATTAATCTTGATATGTCGATGTACGATTTTAACTAATTTAATGTTGCCCCAAAAATTAGGGTTAGTTATGAATCAACACCAATTTCAGTGGGAGAAGTTTTTGTTGACCGAATATTGATGGGAGGGTGAATGGATGATTATTTAGGATTAATTGTTTTGGTTATCAATTGTTTTTGCTATAAGTGATTTGAGGAAAATGGGTTTTGGGGTGAATTAGGAAGGAAGCGGAAATGTTTTACCAATTTACATCATGATTTTGGGGGGGATTGAATATGGAGGTTTGACGAATTATATTGGGATTTTGATTATCCAGATTTGGATGTTTTCTTGTTGGGGGTTTTCTTGTTGGATGTAGTATTGTTAAGTTTCATCTTCCGTTAGAGAAGATGTATGTGTTTTTTTGTTTACATTGAATGCTATAGGCGGAATTGCATATGGTCCATTGGATCAAATTAAATACCACGTGTCATTATCCTAGAATTTTGAGGTAAGGGTTTCCATAGGGAAAGCCTGTTTTATATAGTGGGAGATAGAAATAATATGAATGCTAATCATTACTTTTGACGTCGAGAAATTACACTCAAGAACTAATTCTACTTTATCAAATGAAATTTTGACTGCGAACAAATGACTGTGTTTCATGAGATCATCGCAGGCAACTACAAATGTTGAATTAGTCGTCCTGCCATCAAACATTGATATAATAAGATACAACCAACTATTTGCACCCTGTGATTCCCAACCAATTTCTGTTGCACAAAAATCAAGGTAATAGAGAAGCTTAAAATTGAAGAGTACAAGCGGCAAATTAAGCAAAAACAAAATACCAGTGTTCAGTTTAAAATGTATAAGTTTATAATTACAGTAAGCATAAGAAATGGTATTCATAAGTAGTTACAACGTACACACAAAAAAACAGAATTTCAAAATGAAAATGTTAATAAAATGAAAGTGTATCAAAGGAATTGATTGATTTACCTTGTTCGGAGAATCATGAATTAAATCAGACCGAATTTGAAAAGAAAAACAAAAAATTTGGGCAGAAAAAAAGGCTAATAGAGAAGCTTAAATTAACCGTGAATTTGTGATGTTAACATGCTGTGAGCATAGACCTTCAGTTAATTGCATCAAGGACAATGGCAAATTGGCTAGTATGTGATATTTTTCTTAACAAAAAGCTATATGAAAAGTATGAAAACTGAAAAACATGTAATCTAGTACTGGTAACCGAAATCTATGTTACAATATTAGTCTCTATATTAGCTTATGAATAAGTCTAGGGGTCTTAGTGTTAAACTCTATTAGCTATGTATGAGTCGGTTGATTGGCTTGTGTCCCAAGCCCAACCCGTGTCTTTGTAACAGCCGACTATGAGTCCATATTGGAGTCGGTTTTTCCTTCCCCCTCATCTCTATAAAAGGAGGTGAGGGGGGAAGGGGTTTGTATGTCATTCTTTCAATACTAATCAATAGTCGATTAGGGATATTACCTTGTGTGCTATTTTCTTCTTTTCTGTCAACTACATATCTGCTGTGCGTGTGTCATCTTCGTGGTCGAGTTATCCGTGCTAGTAATCAGGTTGTAGGTTGTCGAATCCTACAAGTGGTATCAGAGCCCAGGTTCGCGGGTTTGCTGGTTACTAGGATCGATCGATTGAAGGGTTTCGGTTTAGAACAACAAGAAGGAGCAGCAGGAGGTTCGATCGCCAGATAAGGGTTTGTTGGTTTTTTTTTGATCGACAAGTTTTTCTGGTCGATTGGTTTATTTATTTTTTTTTGTCGTGGTAAAGAGGAAGAAGAAGGCTACCAGATCTGTTTTCTTTATGAATGAAAAAGTCAAAGGTAAAAGGGAATAGGATATTTAAATAAACAACAGGGACTTTGTTTATTTATTTTATTTCTTTTGTTGTTTTTATTATTTAGAAAACAAAAGGGTTATTAATTAAGAGGGTATTGCACAAGGGACTTTGTTAGTTTGTGATTGTGAGGTTTTTTCACAAGGTTTAGCAAATTAATAAAGGGATTAAAGAATGACGGGAGCCAAGTTTGAAATCGAGAAATTCGATGGAACTGGTGATTTCGGGTTATGGAGAGTCAAGATGCGTGCTTTATTAATCCAACATGGATGTGAAGCAGCTCTGGAGGTTTTACCCGCAAATATGGATGCTACAGCGAAAGCTGAGCTAAACAAGAAAGCTCACAGTGCCATGATTTTGTGTTTAGGTAACAAGGTACTGAGAGAGGTTACCGGGGAGACGACTGCAGCGGGGGTTTGGTCCAAGCTTGAGACTTTGTACATGACAAAGTCCTTGGCCAACAAGTTGTTCCTGAAGAAGAAGTTGTATACATTCTACATGCCGGCTGGACGTACGATTTCCGAGCATATAGATGAGTTCAACAAAATCATTCTTGATTTAGCAAATATTGAGGTAAAATTCGAGGATGAAGATCTTGCTTTATTATTACTCACTTCTTTACCAGCATCATACGAACACTTTGTGGATACCTTGCTTTATGGACGGGAAGCTTTGACTTTGGAGGATGTGATGGCCACACTGAATTCAAAGGAAATCAAAGAAAGGTCTAAGGCGAAGGGGGATGATGGTGAAGGGTTATATGTGAGGGGAAGAACTGATCGCAGGAATTCGCATCAGTCTAGGGGAAAGTCAAGATCGAAGTCTCGAGGTGGAAGACTCAAGTGCTATATTTGCCAATCTGAGGAGCACTTGAAGAGAAACTGTCCAAAGAATAATCGCAAGAAGTCAAATGGTTTCGTCAAGAAAGATGATCAGCCAAGCTCCAGTGGTTCGATTTATGACGGTTCTGAGGTGATGATGGTTATGAGTGCAGAGGCTCTGCTAGATTGGATCATGGATTCAGGAGGTTCATACCACATGACACCCAGGTTAGATTTATTTTTTGATTTTCTGGAATGCGATGGGGGCAGGGTACTGTTGGGTGACAACAGGGAGTGCAAGATCAGAGGTATTGGCAAGGTAAGGGTACAACTGAAAGATGGGTCAAGTTTTGTGTTACACAATGTCAGGTATATTCCTGAATTGAAAAGAAACTTGATATCGCTGGGAACTCTTGAAAAAGAGGGATATACCGTAAAATTGCAGTCGGGCAAAATCAAGGTGATTAATGGTTCCAGGGTTATTTTATCTGGAACCCGAAGGGATAATTGCGTATACTCTTTGGATGGCCATGCAGTGGCGGGTGAGCTTAATGCTAGTGTTGAAGAAAAAGACAGTCTTGCGCAGGTTTGGCACAAAAGACTGGGACATATCAGTGAGGCGGGACTTCAGGTGCTAGAAAAGCAGGAGCTGTTTGGAAAGAAGAGTCTAGGTAAGCTCGATTTTTGTGAGAATTGTGTTCTGGGAAAGTCACATCGAGTCAGTTTCGGTGTAGGAAGGCACACTACTCAGGGAGTGATAGACTATGTTCATTCAGACTTATGGGGTCCGTCTCAGGTGGAATCATTAGGAGGTAAGAGGTATTTCTTATCTATTGTTGATGATTATTCCAGGAGGGTATGGGTTTATATTCTCAGGTTCAAACACGAAGCATTTGGAAAGTTCAAAGAGTGGAAGCAGTTAGTAGAAAATCAGACTGGGAGGACGGTTAAGAAGCTTAGGACAGATAATGGTCTTGAGTTCTGTAACCGGGAGTTTGAACAGTTGTGCACAGAGAGTGGGATTGCTAGACATTTGACAGTTGCTGGGACGCCGCAGCAGAATGGATTAGCAGAACGGATGAATAGAACTCTCATGGATAAGGTACGCTGTTTATTAATTCAGTCTGGATTGCCCAAGACCTTCTGGGCGGAAGCGACATGTACGGCCGCATATCTTATCAATAGGTCACCATCGACAGCGATTGAGAAAAAGACACCTATGGAGATGTGGTCGGGACATCCAAGTGATTATGGGATGTTGAGGATTTTCGGCTGTGTCGCATATTCACACGTTAAACAAGGTAAGCTCGAGCCGAGAGCGGTAAAATGCGTTCTTTTGGGGTATCCTGAAGGTGTGAAGGGGTACAGGCTATATAGGCTTGATAATGAATCACCTAAAATAGTCACTAGCAGGAACGTGGTCTTCAATGAAAGTGTCATGTACAAAGACACATTGAAGGATTCTGGTGCAGGTACTGATAAGTCTGTTGAGGAACTACAGGTTGAGGTGGAACTGCAAAGGTTAAATAATCATTCGCTTGAGGAAGATCAGACAGATGATCAGGAAGATGGCGATGATGAAGATGCAGGGGATCAGGATCATGATCAAACACCGGATCTCACAGATTATCAGTTGGTTCGGGATAGAGAGCCAAGGACAAGAACGAAACCTTTGAGGTTTCGAGATGAGAGTAATATGGCTGCTTACGCGTTTGCTGCAGCAGAGGAAGAAGATACTCATGAACCATTGACATATCAGGAGGCAGTTGCTTGTGAAGATAGTTCTAAGTGGAAAGCTGCTATGGATGAAGAGATGGATTCTCTGAGAAAGAATAAGACCTATGAGTTAGTAGATCATCCAGCTGGGCAAAAGCTGGTGAGCTGCAAATGGCTGTTCAAGATAAAGGAAGGGATTGAACGTGTTCAAAAGCCTAGGTACAAGGCTAGGTTGGTGGCTCGTGGATTCACACAGAGGGCAGGTATTGACTACAATGAAGTATTTTCTCCGGTAGTTCGACACACATCTATCCGGGTTATACTTGCATTGACTGCGTGTAGAGATTATGAGCTGGAGCAGCTTGATGTAAAGACGGCATTTTTACATGGAAATCTTGAAGAAGTGATCTACATGAGGCAGCCACCAGGATATGAACAAGGTAACAAGGTATGTTTGTTAAAGAAATCTCTTTATGGTTTGAAGCAGTCACCTAGGCAATGGTATAGGAGGTTTGATGAGTACATGCTGAGCAACGGGTTTAAGCGTAGCAGTTACGACAGCTGCGTATATTACAGGAGTTATGCACCAGGTGAGTATATCTATCTACTGTTATATGTAGACGATATGCTGATTGCTTGTAAAAGCAAGGCTGAGATTGGGTCTATCAAGTCTTTGCTTAATAAGGAGTTTGACATGAAAGAACTCGGGGAAGCAAAGAAGATTCTTGGTATGGAGATCATCAGGGATCGGAGTCGCAAGATTCTGAGGGTGTCACAATCCGGGTATGTTTCTAAGATTTTAAATAATTTTAGAATAGACAATGGGAAATCGGTTCAGATGCCATTGGGTGGGCACTTCAAGCTGTCGTTGAAGGATTGTCCGGTTAGGGATTGTGATGTTGAAAGGATGAGTAAGGTGCCGTATTCAAATGCGGTTGGGAGCTTAATGTACTTGATGGTGTGCACGAGGCCAGACATAGCGTATGCAGTAAGTGTTGTTAGCAGATATTTGGCGAATCCAGGTAAAAATCATTGGGAAGCAGTGAAGTGGATTTTGAAATATTTGCGGGGTACTGCAAACGTGGGTTTGGTGTTTGGGACAAATCATGGCAACCATGTGGACGTAACAGGTTTTGTTGATTCAGACTACGCAAAGGATCCGGATAAAGGTAGGTCGATCACAGGTTACGCGTTTTTAGTACAGGGATGTGTTGTAAGCTGGAAGGCAACGCTACAACACGTGGTGGCTCTTTCAACTACAGAGGCGGAGTATATGGCCCTTACGGAGGCTGTGAAGGAAGCTATTTGGCTAAGGGGACTCTTGGAAGAGTTGGGCGTGGAGCTTAACACTGTGGCAGTTAATTGTGATAATCAAGGCGCGATTCACTTATCGCGGAATCATGCTTTTCATGAAAGGACTAAGCACATCAATGTGCGTTATCACTTTATCAGAGAGGTCTTGGAAGCAAAGACGGTTGAAGTTCTGAAGGTGGGTACTGAACACAATGCTGCGGATGCCTTGACGAAGGTGGTACCTGGACTTAAGTTTCAGCATTGCTTGGAGTTGCTGAGCGTCGGTGTAGGCTAATATAAAGCCTAAGGTGGAAATTGTTACAATATTAGTCTCTATATTAGCTTATGAATAAGTCTAGGGGTCTTAGTGTTAAACTCTATTAGCTATGTATGAGTCGGTTGATTGGCTTGTGTCCCAAGCCCAACCCGTGTCTTTGTAACAGCCGACTATGAGTCCATATTGGAGTCGGTTTTTCCTTCCCCCTCATCTCTATAAAAGGAGGTGAGGGGGGAAGGGGTTTGTATGTCATTCTTTCAATACTAATCAATAGTCGATTAGGGATATTACCTTGTGTGCTATTTTCTTCTTTTCTGTCAACTACATATCTGCTGTGCGTGTGTCATCTTCGTGGTCGAGTTATCCGTGCTAGTAATCAGGTTGTAGGTTGTCGAATCCTACATGTAATCTAGTACTGGTAACCGAAATCTATGCTTACCTATATCTTTAGAGACTTTCTCAGCCATGAGAGGATTTCCATTAGCATGGTTCTTCATAAAAGCATACTTGTATTTTGAGGTATGAAATTCTGGAGTTGATAGTGCCTTTTGGATAATCTCATAGTTTCATCAATCTGTAAAAGATCATTAGATTCGAGTGATAGTTTCCAACTTCAACTGAATGCACCAAGAATCACGCATCTGGTGTTCACCAACATGCATTGGATGGTTGTGGGGAATTATGGCAGATGGAGAAGAGGGCACCTTGGAAGCGCTCACTTCCGCAGCGTGCCACTGTTATAGAAATACCATAAGATGGTATCGGTAGTGAAACAGGTTCAGCGTATCCATCAGCACCGCCAGATGAAAGCACGGGTGTATTATTATCAGTATAGGCCTTCTGCATTTGTACAAGTGATGGCATCTTCTGCTGCCCATAACCATGCATGGTTCGCTTGCTTGCTTTGCAGTCTCTGTCAAAGGAAAATTTGGAGAGCATATCAAAGCTTTTCTTAGTCACAAGTTAAAAAAAACCTATTTGAGCTATAATTTTTATCTGATTGATGTAAATGAATAAATAAGTGGAAGGTCACTATGCAAGTGGCAAGTTAACAGCAAAATACTAAACGTTTATAATTCAGCAAAAATCTATAAAATGTCCCAATTATGAACATAAAAGAATTTGATACCTAGTTTAGAATCAGGACATAACTTGAATACCTTTATATGCCATTTACCATATAAAGTATAATTGGTACTATTCTTATCAGATCGTCGGATAGTAACAGCTTAAAAATTAATCAGTTATAACAAAAATAAACAAGTTTAGTATACATTGATGTTTAATTGATCCTTCGGGTTTCGTATACTTCAATTGTGGATACATTATGATTTGATCAATCAACAACAACAATAAGTACCTAGCCTAAGGTTTCGTTCGTTAAGTAACCAGGTCACCGTATATAATAAGCTAAAATTCCATGTACATTACGGTTTAATAAGTCAACAAACAACATAACAGATCAGTACATGTAAGCCTAGGGTTTCATAACAAAAACAACTCCAATTAACAAAATTATACCTGCAAGAGAATGAAAGCCACACGAGATTATGATTAGCAAGCCAGTTGTACAATATAGGTAGAACGGACCTCGAGTGACTGTACTTCTCATCAACTACTGAGACGGTCTTGTTCTTTCCGGTGTCACGCATCTTGTTCGCGGGTGAACCACATCTACGTAATTTACTTATTTAATTAACTACCATTTACCAGTAAAAAAACTTTTAAATTCGTTACAATATAAGAAATTTCTTCACATTACTTTTGTGCTTATGCTTCTAGTCAAACTTTGTCCTTTTAGTCCGATGATATCTTATCCTTCATCTTCATCTTAAAAAAAATACAAACACCGTCGCTAACCGCCAGTCACAACCAGTAACCACTAAAAACACCCACAAAGCAGAATCTGGTTTCATGAGGATAATTCACCTTAACATAGCATAATTCCCCATCAACCTTTGACAATGCACAACGTTCACCATATGGAATCGATTGAACACCATAAATCTCATTCTACAAATCAAAACCCAATAACTCACCACCTGCCGTTCCCCAGTAAACAACTCCACCCACAAAAAATCCAATGCTCCTGACAATAGATTCATACAAATCGACCCAGATCGATTCAGATATCCCAAGACTGAGTCCTTGAGAGTCATATATGCCAAAATACACAATTCGTCCCAAGACTTGGATCAGGAAGAGAAAATAGTTAAATAACTTGATAAGACGGCTCAAAGTTCAGAGAGGAAGGTTCAAACGCAAGGACAAGTTTTGGTGTTGGTCCATGGTAATAACTAGAAGGAGGCAGCCCGAAGTACTAACAAAATGGTATTCTTGTTACCAAGCAAATACTAACAAGTTAAACATAAAAGACTTGCCATAGATTCTCTAGAGACTTTATGAGCCATGGGAAGAGTTCCATTAGCATGGCTCTTCATCAAACTTGTATTTTGTGGTGTACATATCTGGGGCTTGAAATGCCTGGCACATAATGTTTTCATTTTCCATCAAACGCAGCTAAGTAAGCATCGTAAATTGATAAAACTAGCTAGAAATGAATCAAAAAGTTTTACCAAATCAAAATATCAAATCACTTACTAGGTAAACAATATTACATTGTCTAAAGAGAGTGATAAGAAGACAGTAATGTTACAACAATGCCACAATTTTTACATCCTATAGTCTTTTTAATTCAACTGTTATTATCCTTTCTAAGGCAGAATACGATATTTTAACAGAAATTGTGTGTTAAGCAATCAAAATTTATAAAGATAGGAATCCAAGATTGTTTTAAGTTTGAGATGCAAACTATTTCATATTTTTCACCGATGGTAAAAAATAATCCACAACTTAATACTTTTATCCACCATAACAAACAAGTGGACTAAGTCATACTTTCTCAAAAGTATCGAAATACGTAACATACTTTTAAAATTATCATTGTACGCAATTTACTTTCAAATTTGGTGCAATGTACGTAACATGACCTGGAACCAACAGGTTACCAGGTTGAAAACTTTGAAAATTGACAGGAATGGTCCCTGTGGCTTGCGTTGACTTTCACCGGTCATCCCTTGACTTTTTTATCACTTAGAAAAGTTACAGTAATGGTCCTTATGGTCCCTGTGGCTTCCATTTTTGTCCCTTTTTTTAAGTTTTCGTCCGTTTTTATACGTTTTCGTTCATTTTTATACATTTTCATTCGTTTTTATCCGTTTTTATACGTTTTCGTCCGTTATTCTTACGTTTTTTTCGTTTTCATATGTTTTTGTCCGTTTTTGTCCGTTTTTATCCGTTTTTGTCCGTTTTTCTTACGTTTTTGTCCGTTTTTCTTACGTTTTTTCCGTTTTTGTCCGTTTTTCTTACGTTTTTGTCCGTTTTTCTTAGGTTTTTTTCGTTTTTGTCCGTTTTTCTTACGTTTTTTCCGTTTTTGTCCTTTTTCTTACGTTTTTCTTACGTTTTTTTTTGTTTTTGTCCGTTTTTATCCGTTTTTGTCCGTTTTTCCTACGTTTTTGTCCGTTTTTCTTACGTTTTTGTCCCTTTTTTTAGGTTTTTTTCGTTTTTGTCCGTTTTTATGCGTTTTTGTCCGTTTTTCTTACGTTTTTGTCCGTTTTCTTACGTTTTTTTCGTTTTTATCCGTTTTTGTCCGTTTTTCCTACGTTTTTTCCGTTTTTATCCGTTTTTCTTACGTTTTTGTCCGTTTTTCTTAGTTTTTTTTCGTTTTTGTCCGTTTTTATGCGTTTTTGTCCGTTTTTCTTACGTTTTTTTCGTTTTTGTCCGTTTTTCCAACGTTTTTGTCCGTTTTTCTGATTTTTTTCCGTTTTTGTCAATTTTTATCCGTTTTTTCTTACGTTTTTGTCCGTTTTTCTTACATTTTTTTCCGTTTTTTATCCGTTTTTCTTACGTTTTTGTCGTTTTTCTCTTACGTTTATTTCCGTTTTTGTCCGTTTTTATCCGTTTTCCATACGTTTTTGTTTATTTTCCTACGTTTTTGTACGAATTTTTTGTCCGATTTTTTTTGACCAAATTTTATTAAAAAAATAAATAAAATTAAAAATTTTGAAAAAAAAATAAAAAATTATTTCCGGATTTTTTGTCCGATTTTTTTTTCTTATTAGTCCGAATTTAAAAAAAAAAAAAAAAAAGTTCAAAAATTTTGTCCGAATTTTGAATTTTTTTTATTTTTTATTTTTTAAATTTGGTCAAAAAAAAATCGGACAAAAATTTTTTATTTTTTTATTTTTTTATTTTTATTTTTTTAAATTCGGTCAAAAAATTTGAAATTTTTTTATTTTTTAAAAAAATTCGGACAAAAAAAAAAAATCAGACAAAAAATTCGGACTAAATAAAAAAATTTGGAAAAAAAAAAGAAAACGGAAAAAACATAAGAATAACGGACGAAAACGTAAAAAACGAACAAAAACGAAAAAAAAACGTAAGAAAAAGGAAAAAACATAAAAAAAAAGGAAAAAACTAAGAAAAATTGGACAAAAAGTAAGAAAACGGAAAAAAGAAAAAAACAAAAAAACGAAAAAACGAAAATAAGAAAACGGACAAAAGCGTAAGAAAAACGGACAAAAACGGATAAAAAACGGACAAAAAACGTAGGAAAAACGGACAAAAACGGATAAAAACGGACAAAAACGAAAAAACGTAAGAAAAACGAACAAAAACGTAAGAAAAACGGACAAAAACGTAGGAAAAAACGGATAAAAACGGACAAAAACGAAAAAAACGTAAGAAAAACGGACAAAAACGCATAAAAACGGACAAAAACGAAAAAAACCTAAGAAAAACGGACAAAAACGTAAGAAAAACGGACAAAAACGGAAAAAACTTAAGAAAAACGGACAAAAAACGTAAGAAAAACGGATAAAAACGGACAAAAACGAAAAAAAACGTAAGAAAAACGGACAAAAACGTAAGAAAAACGGACAAAAACGTAGGAAAAACGGACAAAAACGAAAAAAACGTAAGAAAAACGGACAAAAACGAAAAAAACCTAAGAAAAACGGACAAAAACGTAAGAAAAAATGGACAAAAACGTAAGAAAACGGATAAAAACGGACAAAAACATATGAAAACGAAAAAAACGTAAGAATAACGGACGAAAACGTATAAAAACGGACGAAAACGAATGAAAATGTATAAAAATGAACGAAAACGTATAAAAACGGACGAAAACGTAAAAAAATGGACAAAAATGGAAGCCATAGGGACCATAAGGACCATTACTGTAACTTTTCTAAGTGATAAAAAAGTCAAGAGATGACCGGTGAAAGTCAACGCAAGCCACAGGGACCATTCCTGTCAATTTTCAAAGTTTTCAACCTGGTAACCTGTTGGTTCCAGGTTATGTTACGTAAATTGCATCAAATTTGAAAGTAAATTGCGTACAATGATAATTTTAAAAGTATGTTACGTATTTTGATACTTTTAAGAAAGTATGTTGCGTATTTTTAGACTTAATCCACAACTTAATACTTTTATCCACCATAACAAACAAGTAGAGATTTCAAATACAAATACAAACTGACATTAATAGACAGCTTAATTATTTCACCCCAGAATAACTAAATAAGTGACGCTTAGCATTTAAAATGCATACACTTTCAATAAAATACAAGGGATGATAGTCACAAGTAAACGATACTTTTTAGTGAATAAAAGCCTAGAATTTGTCAAGTTTGACGTGTAAAAGTTCAAATAATTACACCACATGCAAAAAATGGTAATCACAAGTTAACATGTAATTCAAATAAGCAAAAATAACAAATACATAAACATATAAAAGGTGACTTATTTGTTGCAATCTTAACAATAACAAAAAGAAATGAAATTATCAAAATCAATGAAAGTAAATAAAAGGAATCAGTTAATTTACCTTGTTAGGAGAATCATGAAATCAGATCGATTTTTAGGGTTTAAATTGGGGTTGTGTGGAAGCAGTACAATTGACTGATTTAATAGATGTAGAAAGTTTCAAAAAGATCGTCCTCCAATTATATACAAATTTTATGTAAACTATCCTTAATGGATGTTTACTGTTTAGTACCACTCCGTATGTGTTAGATATTTCCTAAGATAAAGTGACAGTTTTACCACTCCGTATGTGTTAGATATTTCCTAAGATAAAGTGACAATTTTAGGGAATTGACGAACTTTTTTATCTGCAAATGTAGAAAATTAGAAAGGGGTTGAATAGTTTTACCGGTTTTTAATTGTTCTTGAAACTTTACTTTTGAAAAACCTTGATTCGAATCTTATGTATAATCAATTAACACCAATATGAACACTACACTATACTATCTAATATAAACAATGAATGTAAAGAAAAGAGATGGAAAGATCAAACGGGGACAAAGACATCTATAGTGGTTCGGTCACGAAGCCCTTCTTCGCCCTACTCCATTCCCCGAATACCACACTTGAGAGTTTCAAGCACAATGTCAACAAACCTCCCTTCAGGCGGAGAAAACCGTACAACGTCACTTATCCTAATTTCCGACACTAAGCTAAATGTCGAGTGCTAATCTTAGCTAGCACCAGTCTACCACGATCCACTCGATCCTTTCTACTTCACACAATCAACACACTAGACTCTATCTACTCGATCTACCCTTGATCCACTTGATCAACACACAAGCCCACAAGCTTCAAGAGATCTCCAAGATCTCACAAGATCACAATGATCAACTCTCACTTGATTCAATCTACCCTATCTACCTTTGATCAGCTTGATCAACACACTAGCTCACAAGCTATAAGAGATATTCAATATCTCTATAAGATCACAATGATCTTCTCTCACAAACTCTCAAAAGAAAAATGAACTTGATGTATACAAAGATGCAACAAGTATGTAACAAGTGTTATAAGTGCTCTAACTACAACTACAACACTTTGTATCTTTTTTGATACCTTGTGTTCTTCTCTTGCACTAGAAGAGGAATGAAGGTGATCTCTAGGTTGGATTATTGGATCACTCTTTAAACAAAAGAAAACTAAATTAAATAATCAAGAAGAAAAGATGTGGTGAGAGTATTGAACTCAGAAAGTTCTGTATGAAAAAGGATGCCCAAAAACTGTGAAGAGGGCTGGTATTTATAGGCAGAAGAAATCTAGCCATTGTGGGGACACGGTACCACTAAATTTAGTGGTACCGTGCCAAACAAAAACGCTCATCTTTTTGTCTTTAGTGGTGAAAGTTTATTTGGAGAAGTTTGAAGCTGATTTTGGGGGGAAAAATAACTGTTATGATATTTAAACTTATTTTTCCAATAAAACATTTCTTAATAATTCAAAAATAACTTGTAAAGTGTACTTTTGAAAAAATATTTTGGCACATTAAAAATGTGAAGTTTTAAACACAAATTCACTTATTTGATTATTTTTCAAGTTGTAAATTTGTTTGTGTATACTTAGATTGATTTGCGTAGAAATGGGATCTTTCGACTAAAAACTTGTTTACGTTAATTTTATTGTAAAGTTTTTTCACATTTTGTCATCCTCAAAACGTCAAGTTATCGAAAGATATAAATAACGTTTTTAGAACATTATTTGCATTAACAATCTCCCCCTTTTTGATGATGACAAAATATAAATTCATTTTAAGTTAAAAATTAATTTTAACAAGTTTTTAATGAGTTTACATCCCATTTATCCCTCTTTTTGTCGAAGCAAAAAGGTAGCTAAAGCTCCCCCTTGATGTATACTCCCCCTCGTTTGGAGGACACCAAAGAATCGAGCAATGGTTCTTGCTACAAAACAAAGTTAGATGATACATATACAATATTTAACATGTAGCAAGCAAGACAAATATCCAACCACAAAAAAATGACTAAGTAGCCAATCACCATAAAGATAAAACAACAACATAAAAAGCCCATTCTTTCATAAAAATAAATGTCATACATAAGTATGACTACAACAAAAAAATGAAAGTAAACTACAAGAAGCATAAATAAATCCTTAATGATAGGAGGCAAGCTTCATTTCGAAAAGGGTTCCTAAAGGTTTATTGTTGGAAACTAAACATGAACATGTTTAGTTATGTGGGCTAGTAAGAGGTGGAGATGGTGACATGATTGGAGGTGGTGGTGGTGTCAAGAGATGCTCCACATAAGAGAACATGAAATGTATTTCATCTCTCAAGGAGAAGATGAGGTTACGGTTGTGGAGGCAACATAGGCAATTAGCACTATGTAGATCAAATGGATGGCGTTGGATAGGTTGTCCCATGATTGAGGAAGGTGGTGGTGGTAAGTTTGTTGTGATTGGATTGGTAAGGCATAATCTAATGGAGTGATGGGTGAGAGTGTGTAGTCCATGGATGATGGCATGGTGTTGAAAGAAGGAGATGATGAAGATGTTGTTCTAGTGGAGGATGTTTTAGAGGGTGCATTAGGTGGAGATGGTGAGTGAGGAGTGGCTTGGAAAGGTGGTGTAGTGACTTCATCATCTTTTGTAAGATCAACAAAGAGTGGTTTAGATGGTGGTCTTACGGTTATTCTAAGTTTCTTGGAAATGTGGTTTATTGATCCTTGTGTGGAAGACATGGTGATTGAGTGGTGTGAGGTTGAAGATGAGATGCAAGATAAGCTTGCAATGGTGAGGCCTTATATAGGCAAGAGTTGGGGGATTTGAATTAAAGGTGATGGTAGTGTCCTATGATGTAGTAAGGGAATCTTAAGGTGTATGCGAGTTTGCAAACTTTGCAGGTTTGAGGTTAGGGATGCAGGTTTCTAGAGGAAATAGTGAAAATTCGTCAAACAAGGGCACGGTACCACTAAATACCACAGGGTACCGTTAAATTTAATGGTACCGTGGTCTATTTAACGGTACCGTGACTTGGAAGTCATGAATTTTCCTGTGTAGCCTAGTTCTGGGCAGCTAAAGGGAAGTTTTCTAGGGGAACTATTTGCAGGAAATGTTAGTGCCTCAAACCACTAAAGATTTATTTGCCAAATATAACCCATATTAAGCTACTCCTAGCAAATAAAGATTATCATGCAATTTTCTAAGATAATCTATAAGTATGCAAACACAAAGGACAAAATAAGCTATCATCCAAGAATTATGTAATTAAAAATCATGCAAGGGGATAGGATAAGTGTCAAGCATGCAAGATAGTAAAGAGTAATAATCCCTGCTATAATTAATCACAAATAATTCCTAATTATGAAACTAGTTCCATTGGCTTGTATACACCCTCATTCATCATCACTCGATGAGACATCATAACACGATACCGAACTATCATCATGATTCCCTTGAGATGATGTACATTCCCAATAGAGAGAGGTATAGGTGGTTTGAGTTAGAGGAGCCATGGTGGGATTGACAAGAAGATATCGATTGTTTTGGATGTGAGGGAATGAGTTCATGACAAACCGATATAGACGAGTCAACAACATGCCATAGGGTATCCCCTTATTTAGTCGACCCTTGACACCGACAATTCTCCTTGCCACAAAGTAAGCAAGATTGTAGGGTTGCTCGGTGACTAGACAATACAACATATGAGCACAACACGCATGAAGATGCTCACGGTTGTGAGGAAGACAAAAGACATTTTCATGAATGACTTCTATCCATCTACGTAGATGTGGATGAATTTCATCAACATATACTTTGAGTGGATCTAAGTCATACTCATGAGACTCACGGAACTCAATTTCACCATTTTCTTTTAGAAAACCATGAACTTTTTGAGGAAGACGAATATGCTCTTTAATCTCACATGGAGTGGGAATGAGGGTATTGTAAGGACCAGACTCAATTTGGTGACTCGTGAGGGTTTTGAGAGACCAACCTTTCGTGTAGGAACATTGTCCATGGTTCGAAAGTTCAAGAATGTTAGCAAATTGGTCAAGAGTGAGTGAGATTTCTTGGTTTTGTATCACGAATTGGAGAGACTAAGTTTGATCCTCGTTATGTACGAGTTTAACTTGTCTATAGAACTCAAGGACGAACCGAGGACATATTAGATCATTAATTCGAAACAAGCAATCGAATCCGATTTCTTGAAACATGGTTTGGATATGATCATGACTGAGAAAGGAGGACTTGACAATACGTCCTTCGTGGAAGAGACGAGACTCTAGGTGACGGAAGCTTTGTATGTGACAAAGTGGGGTGTTTGGTTCAAGTGAAGGTTTGGGAATGTAATTGACTGTCAGTTCATGATCGTAATCAAACATGTGATATCTCTTGTTACCTATGAAAAATTTATCAAAAATTAAAATTGAGAATAGTTCATTTAAAGACACGTACCTAGTGTGTGCCTATATGCAAACTATGTGGAGGTGCGGTAATCTCGACTCTAGAACTAAAAACAATGAGATTACCCAAACACTCCTAAGTTCACTCTTGCTCAAGCGAATATGTCGATGAATACATATTAGTTATGTAATTTGATCAATATTCGTGAGATCATGTATGCATGAGAAAAACGTTTTTAGTTTGCATCAACAATGCACGAAAAATGTTTCATGATCCTAGTATCGTGAAATCTTTTGAAAATAATGGAATTGGGGAGTTTGGCGACTTCAATGTTTTGGCGCCAAAAGTTTTGAAAAATTTGAGTGTTGATGACTCCTAATCCTAATTGCAAGTTTCCTAGACATGATTCCTCTTAAACCTACTTAATCTAATAAAAACAAGGTTTGAATTAAAATATGTGATTTAAGTGGGTTTGTGCAAATCCTATGTTAAGGGAATCATGAAGGTTATGCATTGTCTAATCCTAGTCCTAATTTCATAGAGACTCAATCAAAATTGAAAAACCCCAATTCAATTTTCATGTATGAACAAACCCTTGACTCAAGATTAAAGGAAAGTAGAGTCAAATGACTTACAAGTCATGTTGAAAAGATGAAAGTAGTCGGTAATCTTGAGAATCAATGCCTTGAATTAGATCTTGAAGAGGTGTAATTGAGTTTTGGGTTGTGAGGTTTGGTTTTGGCAGCAATGGCAGAAGATGGGAAAGTTTAAAAGTGAGTAATGTGGGAAAGGAGGACTGAAATACGGATTGTCAGATACACGGTACCACGGTACCATTAAATTTAATGGTGCCGTGATCTGCAGGGATGAATTTTCGTCCCATTTTGATTTTTGAAGAATAAGTCTCGCTGTTTTAGTGAGACTTTTTGAAACGAGGAAAGAATTTATACCTAATAAATTCTTTTGACGAGGAGAACCTAGACTAAACGAAAGGAGATGACTTTAATATTTCCAGTGAAATATTCAAATAGTCATACGAGGGATGTGAAGAATGACTCAATATTTACAGTGAAATATTTAAAGAGTCATGAGATGAGAAACACGAGGTGACTTCAATATTTCCAGTGAAATATTCAAATAGTCATGATAGGGATACAAGGGATGACTTAAATATTTCCAGTGAAATATTTAAATAGTCATGAGATTTATGGAATATGTTCCATCATTCCTACACCTAGACGAAGATAGTTGAAGGATTCTCGTTTGAGAGGTTTGGTTAGGATGTCGGCGATATTGTCTTGAGAGGGAACTTTCTCAATAGAAATGTTTCCTTTCTGAACGTTATCGCGAATGAAGTGGTGACGAATTTCGATGTGTTTAGTACGAGAGTGTTGAACGGGGTTTTTACTCAAGTTAATAGCACCTTTATTATCATACATAATGGGAATGTCGTCTAGATGGATGTCATAGTCAATAAGAGCTTGTTTCATCCATAGTGCTTGTTGACATGCCTTTTCGGCGCTTACATACTCGGCTTCGGTCATGGAGATAGCAAGAGCCGTTTGTTTCTTGGAGAACCAAGAAGTTAGACAATAACCCTTGAAGGTACAAACGCCACTCGTACTTTTTCGATCCACATAATCTCCCGTATTATCAGAGTCGGCATAGACAACAGTTTCCACACCGGTCCCCTTGGGATAGAATAATCCCAAGTGTATAGTGCCTTTAATGTATCAGAAGATACGCTTAACCGCTTCAAGGTGAGTGGTTTTGGGATCCTCTTGGTAGCGAGCACAAAGGCAGGCACTAAACATGATATCGGGCCTACTTGCCGTGAGGTATATAAACTTCCTATCATACCTCTATACTTAGTGCTATCCACGGACTCACCTTCTTCATCTTTCGTGAGTTTAGTTTCCGTGGACATGGGAGTTTTCATGGGCTTAGACTCTTCTAAACTAAATTTCTTAAGCATCTCCTTACTATACTTAGATTGATTAAAGAAGATACCATCTTCCATTTGCTTTATTTGTAGACCAAGGAAGAAATTTAATTCGCCCATCATGCTCATCTCAAACTCGTCACACATGATCTTAGAGAAATCATCGCATAGTTCTGGACAAGTTGAGCCAAATATGATGTCGTCGACATATATTTGAACAATGATGAGATGTGAATTACATTTCTTCGTGAAATGTGTGTTGTCAACAACTCCCATGGTATATTTATGTTCAATCAAGAATGCTTTTAGTCTATCGTACCATGCTTTAGGAGCTTGTTTGAGACCATAGAGTGTTTTCTTGAGTTTATAAACATTATTCGGTTTCTCGAAATCAACGAATCCCGGAGGTTGTGCAACGTATACCTCCTCGTTGATATAACTATTTAGGAATGCACTTTTCACGTCCATTTGGTATAATTTAAAGTCTAAGGCGCAAGCATAGGAAAGGAGTATCCTAATAGACTCTAATCTAGCTACGGGTGCATAAGTTTCATCGTAATCTATTCCTTCTTGTTGGTTATAGCCTTGTGCTACCAACCTTGCCTTATTCCTAGTTACGACGCCATTTTCATCGAGTTTATTCCTAAACACCCACTTAGTTCCTATGATGGTTTGATTCTTAGGTGGAGGTACTAAATCCCAAACTTGGTTTGCGGTGAATTGATTTAACTCTTCTTGCATGACAACTACCCAACTTTCATCCTTAATTGCTTTACCGACATTCATAGGTTCTACGATAGATATAAAACAAAAGAAATTACTTTTGTTTTGTGCATGTGACCTAAGAGTTCTTTGGTTTAGGTTTCCTATGACATTTTCAATAGGATGGTTCTTGGATTCCTTAATGTTGACAACTTCGTCAACTTCAACTATTTCATCCTCAATGTCATTTTCTAAGGTTTTCTTGCCATTAACCTCAATGGCTTCTTCCTCATCTAAGTCATCATCCACCAAGGGTGATGTCTTAGTTGGTGGAGGGCTTTCATCGAATGTCACGTTGAGTGATTCTTTGACTTTCATTGTATCCTTGTTTAGTACAACATAGGCTTTACTATTTTGAGAGTAACCTAGGAAAACACCTTCGTAAGACTTTGGGTCAAACTTGGTGAGATAGTCTTTAGTGTTTAGTATGAAGCACTTGCTTCCAAACACTCTAAAGTAATCTAGAGTAGGTTTTCTACCTTTCAAGATTTCGTATGGTGTTTCTCCTAAGATTGGTCTAATCAAAATCATATTAAGTATATAAGTTGAGGTGTCTACGACATTACACCAAAACTTTTGTGTAATAGATTGTTCATTTAACATCGTTCTACTCATCTCTTGTAGAGTACGATTTTTCTGCTCAACTACCCCATTTGATTGTGGAGTACGTGGAGCCGAGAAATTGTGTGTAATACCATTAGCATCACAATATACTCTAAATTGCACTTCATTATCAAATTCCCGACCATGATCCGTCCTAATAGAAACAATTGTACACCCTAGTTGATTTTGGACTTTCTTACTAAAGATTTCGAATTCCTCGAAAGCTTGTGTCTTATTCTTAAGGAATCTAGTCCAAGTATACCTAGAGTAGTCATCAACTGTTACTAAGGTGTAGTAATTTCCTCCGTAGCTCCGTACGGCGGATGGACCAAATAAGTCCATGTGAAGGAGTTCTAGGCATCTAGAGGTCGAGACCATATTCTTAGCTTTGTGGCTAGAGTGAGCTTGTTTTCCAACTTTGCAAGCATCACAAAAGTGTTTATCAAACTTAATCTTAGGTAGGTTTCTAACTAGTTCCTTAGACGCCAATGATTGTATTAAACGTATATTGGCGTGACCTAGTCTCCTATGCCATAGAGTGGAATTATCATCTATGGTTGCTAGACAAATCTTAGCCTGAGGCTTATTTCCTATTTTCATAACAAATAAGCCATTTTTCCTAACTCCTTTGCCTTTGGTTTTGCCATTCTTAGTGATCTCACTACCCTCTTCGGAGAATATAACTCTACACTTATTGTCTACCATTTGAATAATGCTAAGCAAGTTAAATCCTAAGTTATCTACATGCTCAACCTTTCTAATAGTGAGGGAGTTTTGAGTAATCGTACCTTTGCCTATGATGTTGCCCTTAAGTTTGCTACCGAAAGTGACATTACCTCCATTGTACGCCTTGTATGATGAGAATAGACTTCGGTTACATGTCATATGATTAGTGCATCCACTATCATTGACCCATTCGTCAGGCTCCAAGTCGATTCCCAAGCATATCTATTGAATAAGACAATCATTCAAACATTTGGTCCCCAATATCTAATGGGTCCAAAGTTGTTAGTATTAAACATCCCATGCATTAGTTGCATTTGGTTAGGATGTTGGAACGGAGGACAAATTTCCCATGGTAAGTAACTTTGTAGTTGACGGTTATTCCAAGTTACGGGATAGTTACTTGGATAACTTTGTCTTCTAGAGTGACCTCTCGGTAGAGGAGTTCTTGACCGAGGTTTAGGAACATTTATTTTTCTAGATGGAGGAGTCTTTGACCTAGTGTCGGGTTTTACAAAGCCAAGCCCGGGGGTTGACAAAGGTTTGTAAAGACTTTTGACTTCCTTTTTTACTAGCAATAGGTACTTTGACACTATTAACAACTATGTGACTTGGTTTAGGACTTGAATTATTTTTCAGACTCGACTCAGTTCTGTCTCCAGCACCACACGGTACCACGGTACCACTAACTTTAGTGGTGCCGTCTCTACCTTTAATGGTACCATCCACCTGTTCGACAGAACTTGAGGTTTTGACAAATTTTACTTGTTTCTTTTTACTTGTCGAAGCTTTATTTGGGTCAAATCCTAAGCCCGCTCCGGCATGTTCACTATACCTAACGTTTTCAAGCATATCATTAAGTATCTTTGTTCCTTTTTCAAACTTAATGATCCTTAAAGCATTTTCTTTGAGTTTTTCATTCTCTACTCGAAGACTTATGCATGAACTACAACCTACATCTATTTCTTTATTTTTCTCAAGTCTTTTTACTTGATCCTTTAGTTCTAAAACTTGCACTTCGAGTTCATGCAATTTTGTTTTTAGTGTTTTGTTTCTAGTTATGATTTTAGAACTTACTTCACATAGTTTATTATATTCGTCATATAATCTATTGTCATCTATTGACGAATTATCATTACTATAATAAGAAGAGTCGGAATGTACCTCATTTGAAGCCTGAGCCATTAGACATATTTCATCGTTGGGCTTCTTCTCTTCTTCTTCACCGCTATTACTCCAAGAGCCTCCAACGAAAGCTCTTTGGTTGTTGGTTTTTGGTGGTTTGGTACATTCTCCTATGAGGTGATTAGGATCTCCGCATCTAAAACATTTCCTATCACTCGTTCCTTTTTTTCAACTCGGTTCTTTTGTGACGGCTTCTTATCATCACGAGGTTGCCTAACGAACCTACCTCTTCTCCTAAAGAACTTTTTAAAGTCTCTAACGGCTAACGCATACTCTTCATCTTCACTATCGGAATTCGAACATTACTCATCACTAGACTCCTTTTTGGCTTTCAATGCTAGAGATCTAACTCTCTCGCTTTTGCCTTTGACTATATCGGAGTCTTTCTTGATTATCATCTCATGAACCTTCAAGTTTCCTATTAGTTCATCAAGAGATAATGTCACCAAGTCCTTTGACTCTTCAATGGCGGTGACCTTTGCTCTCCATTTGGGATGTTGAGCCCTAAGAAACTTCCTAACATAGTTCTTGCTAGAGTAACCTTCATCAAGAGCTTTAAGACTAGTAATAATAGTATTAAATCTAGAAAAAGCATTATCAATAGATTCATCTTCCGAAATGGAAAATTGTTCATATTGTTGCACAAGAAGATCTATCTTGTTCTCTTTGACTTGATTATTACCTTGGTGAGTGACTAACAAAGTTTTCCAAATATCTTTTGCCGTATTACACATGAAAATTCTTTCAAATTCCTTTTTAGGCAAAGCATTATAAATCATCATTTTAGCCTCATCATTTTTGGCTAGTTTTCTTTTAAGTTCATCACTTTGTTTACTATAAGGAACTATTTCATCCCTTTTAGTTTCCTGATTCTTTTGAATCGGTTGAAAGTCACCCTCGGTAATAATATTCCAAAGATCAATGTCTTTTGATTTCACATACGTTTCGAATCTTGTTTTCTAATATATAAAACAATCGGTTTCGAAAAGTGGTGGTCTTTGCATAGATTGCCCTTCTTGATATTTTTCGTAATTCATTGATCGATTCAAGTTTTAAAATACAATTTACTTTAAAATCTTGACTAACGTGGCTCGGGTAGCAATTGTGGAAAACTAGAAGGGGGGGGGGGGGTTGAATAGTTTTACCAGTTTTTAATTGTTCTTGAAACTTTACTTTTGAAAAACCTTGATTTGAATCTTATGTGTAATCAATTAACACCAATATGAACACTACACTATATTATCTAATATAAACAATGAATGTAAAGAAAAGAGATGGAAAGATCAAACCGGGACAAAGAGATTTATATTGGTTCGGTCAAGAAGCTCTTATTCGCTCTACTTCACTCCCCGAGTACCACACTCGAGAGTTTCAAGCACTATGTCAACTAACCTCCCTTCAGGCGGAGAAAACCGTACAACGTCGCTTATCCTAATTTCCGACACTAAGCTAAATGTCGAGTGCTAATTTTAGCTAGCTCCAATCTACCACGATCCACTCGATCCTTTCTACTTCACATAATCAACACACTAGACTCGATCTACCCGATCTACCCTTGATCCACTTGATCAACACACAAGCCCACAAGCTTCAAGAGATCTCCAAGATCTCACAAGATCACAATGATCAACTCTCACTTGACTCAATCTACCCTATCTACCTTTGATCAACTTGATCAACACACTAGCTCACAAGCTACAAGAGATATTCAATATCTCTGTATGATCACAATGATCTTCTCTCACAAACTCTCAAAAGAAAAATGAACTTGATGTATACAAAGATACAACAAGTATGTAACAAGTATTACAAGTGCTCTAACTACAACTACAACACTTTGTATCTTCTTTGATACCTTGTGTTCTTCTCTTGCACTAGAAGAGGAATGAAGGTGATCTCTAGGTTGGATGATTGGATCACTCTTTAAACAATAAAAAACTAAACTAAATGATCAAGAATAAAAGATGTGGTGAGAGTATTGAACTCAGAAAGTTCTGTGTGAAAAAGGATGCCCAAAAACTGTGAAGAGGGCTGATATTTATAGGCAGAAGAAATCTAGCCATTATGGGGACACGGTACCACCAAATCACCCACGGTACCACTAAATTTAGTGGTACCGTTCCAGACAAAAACGCTCCACTTTTTGCCTTTAGTGGTGAAAGTTTATTTGGGAAAGTTTGGAGCTGATTTTAAGGGGGGGGGATAGCTGTTATGATATTTAAACTTATTTTTCCAATAAAACATTTCTTAATAATTCAAAAATAACTTGTAAAGTGTGTTTTTGAAAAAATGTTTTGTCACATTAAATGTGAAGTTTTAAACACAAATTCACTTCTTTAATCATTTGTCAAGTTGTAAATTTGTTTGTGCATACCTAGAGTGATTTGCGTAGAAATGAGATCTTTCGACTAAAAACTTGTTTACGTTAATTTTAACGTAAAGTGTTTTCACATTTTGTCATCCTCAAAACGTGAAGTTAATAAAAGATATAAATAACGTTTTTAGAACATTGTTTGCATCAACATCACACATATAATTAATATTCATTGATTGTTATGCCCTTATACAACATTGATCCTCTTCTCTACCATGCTCTGTTTATCATTCCTCATTTACTTTGTTTATCATGCCTAATTTACTTTCGGTTAACACCCTCTCTACAGCTTCCATTATACTCTTGCCATACCTATCACAATTATTCTGAAGGCTCCAAGGGCATATCAGTCAATGCATATTAATTTTATGTGTATGATCAATACACACCGTGTACATATCACTGGCCTAATTTTAGATTCATTGGTTATTTATGAGTCTATGTTGATTAATATTTAGGAGTTAGATTCATCTCCCTTGATAATCTATATTACCAGGTGAGTCTAAATGGTTACTTGATATAACCATAGACTGTATAACAATTAACCAACGGGTTTAGGATGGGTCAAACAAATTTTGAGCGTCTATTTTCATTGTTTTCATTTTTCACTCAAAAAAAAAGATTGCATTCAACCTGTCTTGAGTCCCATTTGACCCGGACCAGTTTACACCCAAAGCCATCTAGACCAGCGACTGACCTAACCCGACCAACACATTTTGCAACCTATATTCAAAGACATGACTCAACTTTCCATAACTTGAGCGAAAGCTAAATGATTGATGAGCTTCCGCCGAGCTTTAAATTTATAAACAAGAATTACCGGTTAACTAGGAACACATTCGGGCTAGTATACCCTAGTCATGTGTAGTTTGGGGTGGGTAAGTCAAGGTCGTTCCAAGAGACTTGGTTGCACTCAAGTGTCGTTTGTTTGTTTAAGCAAGAAACAAGTTGGTGGTTATGATTGTCACAGATCAAACCAACAAGAAAATCAATATGAGAATAAGCACACAAAGAACATACATATTTGGAAAACGATCACATGGATATTAGGATGTTTAGTTTGGAAAACATATTATCAAAGGTAATCCTTACGACCTATAGAACCAACAACAATAGTTTAGTGTTTTATAAATCAAATATGCATAAGCCTCAATCAAATGGTTATGTCATGAGCCTTATGCCTAAACCAACAACAACAAAGAATCCTTTCGAACTATAGACTTTGATGTTATTAATTCATGAAGTTCCATTTACTAGAAAGATGATTAGAACCCATATCCAAAAGATGCCTTTCGACCTTAATCTCAATTAAACCTTTACTTGTTATGTTTATTAAGTTTCTCATACAATCGTCACAAAGTACAAGACCAAAACATTCGTCGACTAAAGAATTGAAATCAACCACTATTGAGAATCCTTTCGACATATAGACTCAACAATGATTAATCAAGACAATAAACAAGACAAGTTTCAATTTAACTAAATATGATGTTAACATCATATTCCAAACAAACACTACAAATATCCAAACATCCCTTTATCACAAGTTCTCATAATATCCAAACAAGTAAATTAAACAACTCCATATTATATTAAACCAAACACAAGGATTCAACAATCCTGGTAATCATAAACATCATGAAATATAAAAGTAACAAGGTTTACCCAAAGTATGAATTACAATAGGCAAAGGTGAAGGATTTATAGCAACCCTTAAGCCTCCAATTGATTACAATAGTTCTACCAAGCCAGAAAATTATATCAAAACGCCTTCAACAACCCTTGAGCACACTACACGAATTTGGCAGAAGTGTGTGGTCTTTTGGGAGAGATAGGTTGGTGAAAATTCATCCTTGAGGGTGGAGGGTAGAATTTTACCATGAAAACTAAGCCTAAGCAATCCTATATATAGTAGAAATCAACCCTTAGCCTCTAAGCATAAAACTTGGGAACCAAGTGTCATAAAGTAATAGGTTTAGGAGTTATTAGGTCCATAGGATAGGACTTGGGTGTTAATGACACTTAAATAAGCATTAAAAATAACTTGGGAATGTCAGATTGGTCCAACCGATCGGATGCGGGGCCATGCCGATCGGCTTGGACGAGAAAAACTATCCATCCTATTCGGATGGAGAGCATCCTAATCGGATGGAGGCTACTCAGCACACACTTTTTCATCTTTTTTTGTTTTTAGCTTCCAGTTTGCTCATGTTTTGACCGTGGCTCATCATTCTTCAACAAAACTTGATCTTTTCTTTATCTTAGGTGTTGGAAGCATTGATTTGTTGATTCTTTTGCTCTTTGAAAGGCTTCGAAAGTGATTCTTGATGTGGGAATCTTCATATGTGCATAAATCTTCATTTATTCGTCATTTCTTCTTCTTTTCATTCATTTTCCTGTACTTGGCTACAAATGAACTAGCATACATACTTTTGTACGATTAAGAAACGAAAGCATACAATTATAACCAAATAACATACACAAAAGCAATGATAACGCTTCTGAAAACATGTACAATTTGAGCGTTATCAAATTCCCCCACACTTAAACTTTGCTTGCCCTCAAGCAAATCTAGAGTTAAAGAAAATATATCCACATGGTGTGTGAAAATGATTAACAAAAATATGATGCAAATCTACCAAGTACAAGTACTAGATACAATTCATCTTTTTAACCTTTAATTGAAAAACCGAGATGTTTGACAATACCCATAGATTTTCTTGATTGATTAACACTTCTAAACACCTCACGAAAAAGGAATTAAGCATAATTCACTCAACACTCATTTATTTAGGTGGTGGAGTATATAAGATAAATCACACTCATTGCTTAGTCATGATCCTTTTATTACCATAGGGTTGTACAAGAAACAAAACTCCACCGACATGGCATAAGCGCCAAGTGTAAACATCTAAAGAGGTCTTTTATTCAGGTTGTAATGATTGTCTTAAGGGTTTTACCAGGCTTATGTTCAAACATCTCATACAAAAACATAATAGATCGCTAGCGCAAATTCTTGATTTACTCAAACAACGGATGGTCACTAAGGTAGTAAACATCAGATCGCTGACGCGTTATTCGATTCCTCAAAAACTCGGATGGTCACTACAATATTCATGCACTTGATATTCTCACAAAGCCATTACAATATCCGTATGCCCGAATGCTAACAACGAATAAACTAATTTGGTAAGGGTAGGGATAAGGCATTCGAATATTTATGAAATTGGTTTTAAAAGAAAATTAAATTCAAGTCTAAGTCCATTTGTTGCTAGTCACGAAAAAACCACAAACCCGTAAATGATTATAGTTACAATCTTCTCTTCTTCATATACCGATCACCAAATACATATATATCACGTCTTAACACATTGGCTAATCGATATCTCAAACATACTTCATATTCCTTCATCTTCATATTATCCAAAATTACTGATTTCACTAGTGGATTGATTCAATTATTCTAACATATTATCCTAAAAGCGTGAAAACAACCAGATCATAAGGGCAAACAAGTAAATAAAATTTTAAAATTAGCCTAATAATTAGAAAATTTAAAAAATCGGTTTCGTTTTTCCTATTTTCTTCCCCCACAAGTTACGCGTTATACTCGTTGTAAAAAAATAAACTTCAAAGCATGTGAAATAGGGAAAAATAGAATAAGAAAAGTCTGAGAGAAACCGAAACTTCTCGGGCCAAGATATCGTGATCGAACTCCATATGATAAGGTGCTAAGCAAATACTAGCATAAGCTTGTGATATCAATCGATTTCGATTCCACAAAACATCTCCACACCAAGTATAATGTCACCAATAATCCAATCTCTAAGAGCTTATTAAATCTACAAAAATAAACTAAACTACAAAAAACGCGTAAAATCCTAAAACTCACATTCGTAGGCATCATGGTTGTATTTAGCGTATGCAACAAGCCTTTTAAACCCCTCAGTGGCCTGAGTGGACGAGTGAAGTTTCGTGAAGGTTTCGAGTGACCACACCCACGAAGTTCAAAACACTTAAAAAAAGTACTTATTTATTCACAATGTACTAAAACTAAAAATAGCAAAACAAAATTTAAGTAGAATAAAACAAATGAAGCTCAAACATTTTAGGAATGATCCCAAAAGATATTTAAACTTATTCGACCTAAACACAAATACACAAGAGCAAACTACAAAAAATGATTTTTTCTTATTTTTTATTTATTTATTTTATTTTATTTTATCGATTGGTCCGGCCGATCGGTAAGGAGATCTAACCAATCGGTTGGGTTGGTTTCCTTTGGGCAAAAACAACCAACCGGATCGACTACTGGGCTTGGCCGATCGGTTGAAAATTAACAAAATTTAAAATTTTTTAGCGAGAGCTCCAACCGATCGGCATGGATTCCATCCGATTCGGTTAGCACTCTGGTGACCTTTTTTTTTTTTTTTTTTTTTTTTTTTTTTTCAAGTTTTACTTATAAACTTTTATTGATAAAATAACTCAATAAGACAAAAGGTAACGGATACGAAAATCAACACAAGGAAACAAAACACATAAACATATATATACTAGGAAAACATCAAGAACAAAAACAAAAATAAAAGCATAAACAAATAAAAGCACGATCACAGAAAATGACAAGCACATAGACGCAAGCAAACACAAGTAGTCACTTAACACAAATCAAAACAAGACAATCTAAAACAAGACCATCTTATTCAAAATTAGTACGAAACTAATCTAGATAAGAATAACACGAACAAATAACACAGAGACATGCAAGGGATCACATAACATATAAAACATAGAACAAACAAAACAAGAAAAACACACTCAAAAAAAAAAAAAAAAAAAAAAAAAAAAACACACTCAAAAAAAAAAATTCAGAAGCCTCCAACCGAATGCTACGGGTGCTAACCGATCGGTTGGAATGATTTGGTTAGTTTTGGTGGTTTTTCCACAAACACTTTCGAGCATATTTATAAAGAAAACATTGAAATGAGCATTTTTAGAACACATAAAACGAAATCTAAACATCAAAAACCTGATTTTGAAGCCAATATCATTTAAGCAAATATAAGAAATGAAAAAAAAATTTAAGAAAATAAAAGACAAACATTCAAGTAAACATTATGAGCGACAAGCAAGCAATCAAGAGCAATCAAACAATAGCAAAGAGACAATTATTCAATAGCAAGAATAATATAGCATTCGAAGAAACGAGCAAACAAGCAATTCAGTCAAGAACTCAATTCAAACTAACAATCAAAGAAACACGCAAGATCTGCAAGTAAACAAACAAAAGATTGCAAAACCAAATCCCCGGCAGTGGTGCCAAAAACTTGATGTGCTTCCACCGAGCTTTAAATTTATAAATAAGAACTACCGATTAACTATGAACACATTCGGGCAAGTATACCCTAGTCATGTGTAGTTAGGGGTTGGTAAGTCAAGGTCGTCCCAAGAGACTTGGTTGCACTAAATTGTCGTTTGTTTGTCAAGCAAGTAACAAGTTGGTGGTTTTGCTTGCCACGTATCAAACCAATAAGAAAATCAATAGGAGAATAAGCACACAAAGAACCTACATGTTTGGACAAATGATCACATGGATATTAGGATATTTAGTTTGGAAAACATATTATCAAAGGTAATCCTTACGACCTATAGAACCAATAATAATAGTTTAGTGTTTTATAAATAAAATATGCATAAGCCTCAATCAAATGGTTATGTCATGAGCCTTATGCCTAAATGAACAACACCAAAGAATCCTTTCGAACTATAGACTTTGATGTTATTAATTCATGAAGTTCCATTTACTTGAAAGTTGATTAGAAGCCATATCCAAAAGATACCTTTCGACCTTAATCTCAATTAAACCTTTACTTGTTATGTTTATTAAGTTTCTCACACAATCGTCACAAAGTACAAGACCAAAACATTCGTCAACTAATGAATTGAAATCAACCACTATTGAGAATCCTTTCGACATATATACTCAACAATGATTAATCAAGACAATAAACAAGACAAGTTCCAATTTAACCAAATATGATGTTATCATCATATTCCAAACAAACACTACAAATATCCAAACATCCCTTTATCACAAGTTCTCATAATATCCAAACAAATAAATTTAACTACTCCATATTATATTCAACCAAACACAAGGATTCAAAAATCCTGGTAATCATAAACATCATGAAATATAAAAGCAACAAGGTTTACCGAAAGTATTAATTACAATAGGCAAAGGTGAAGGATTAATAGCAACCCTTAAGCCTCCAATTGATTACAATACTTCTACCAAGCCAGAAAATTATATCCAAACGCCTTCAACAGCCCTTGAGCACACTACATGAATTTGGCAGAAGTTTGTGGTCTTTTGGGAGAGATAGGTTGGTGAAAATTCGCCCTTGAGGGAGGAGGGTAGAATTTCACCATGAAAACCAAGCCTATGCACTCATATATATAGTAGAAATCAACCCATAGCCTGTAAGCATGAAATTTAGGCACTATGTATCATAAAGTAACAGGTTTAGGAGTTATTAGAACCATATGATCGGACTTGGGGGTTAATGACACTAAAATAAGCATTAAAAATAACTTGGGAAGGTCATATTGGTCCAACCATCCTATTCGGATGGAGAGCATCCTAATCGGATGAAGGTTACTCAGCACACACTTTTTCGTCTTTTTTCGTTTTTTGCTTCCGGTTTGCTCATGTTTTGATCGTGGTTCATCATTCTTCAACAAAACTTGATATTTTCTTTAACCTGGGTCTTGGACGCATTGATTTGTTGATTCTTTTGCTCTTTGAAAGGCTTCCAAGGTGATTCTTGATGTGGGAATTTTCATATGTGCATAAATCTTCATTTATTCGTCATTTCTTCTTCTTTTCCTTCATTTTCCTGTACTTGGCTACACATGAACTAGCATACACACTTTTGTACGATTAAGAAACAAAAGCATACAATTATAACCGAATAACATGCACAAAAGCAATGATAAAGCTTCTAAAAACATATACAATTTGAGCGTTATCAAATTCCCCATACTTAAACTTTGCTTGCCCTCAAGCAAATCTAGTGTTATAGAAAATATATCCACATGGTGTATGAAAATGATTTACAAAATATGATGCAAATCTACCAAGTACAAGTACTAGATACAATTCATCATTTTAAGCTTTAAGTGAAAAACTGAGATGTTTGACAATACCCATAGATTTTATTCCTTGATTAACATTTATAAACACCTCATGAAAAAGGAATTAATTATAACTCACTCAACACTCATTTATTTAGGTTGTGGTGTATATAAGATAAATCACACTCATTGCTCAGTCATGATCCGTTTATTACCATAGGCTAGTACAAGAAACAAAACTCCATCGATGTGGCGTCAGTGCCAAGTGTAAACATCTAAAGAGGTCTTTTATTCTGTTTGTAATGATTGGCTTAAGGGTTTTACCAGGCTTATGTTCAAACATCTCATACAAAAACATAATAGATCGCTGGCGCGAATTCTTGATTTACTCAAACAACGGATGGTCACTAAGGTAGTAAACCTCATATCGCTGGCGCGTTATTCGACTCCTCAAAAACTTGGATGGTCACTACAATATTCATGCACTTGATATTCTCCCAAAGCCATTACAATATCTGGATGCTTGAAAGCTAACAACGAATAAACTAATTTGGTAAGGGTAGGGATAAGGCATGGGAATATTTATGAAATTGGTTTTAATAGAAAATAAAGTCACGTCTAAGTCCATTTGTTGCTAGTCACGAATAAACCGCAAACCTGTAAATGATTATAGTTACAATCTTCTCTTCTTCAAATACCGATCACCAAATACATATATATCACATCTTAACACATTGGCTAATTGATATCTCAAACATACTTCATCTTCCTTCATCTTCAAAATAAATTGCACATTGGCTATAATTGTCTCCTTATAGTTGCGATGACATTTTTTTTCTCTCTTTCTTTTTTCTTACATCACATCTCCCCCACACTTCATATAAGCATACACCACACAAATACAAATAAGAAGCTGCAGTCTCCGTCTTTGTCGGAATGACACACACGGATGGCGAAGTGTGGCTAACTAATAATCATAAAAAACAATCCAACAACCAAGCAACTAGCAACCCACCATTTAGACTTTACAAGGGGTTAGGCTAAGGTTTAAAGTGTAAAATATATATATTTTTTATTTTTCTGGATGTAACAAAAACGAAATGATTGGCTCGGAGGGTGAACTAAGGGTATCTAGCGCTACAGTTGAGCGCTACAAGTGGATCCATGAGGGTGGTTAACTAGCCAATGTAGCTAGTTAATATATCATTAGATGTAAACAGAAGGCCATTTGGTTTTATTCTTAAGGGTGCCTCTTTTTCACACGAATACACTTATATCACACGAATGCAATCTTACTGCTGGTAATGATTTACAAGTACAAGTTCTAGAATAAATAAAATCACCAGCAAGCTCATAGAAAAATATTTAAGCATAAAAGATGTATGCTATACATATGGAAACAGGCTCAAATCCTCACATATTAAGTGTAAAGGGCTATAAATGCGCTAGCAAATGTTATCGATCCCAGAATGGATTGAAATATTAATCGGGACATATCTCAAATTTTTTAAAATTTAGATTTCACCAGTGGATTGATCCAGTTATTCTAACATATTATCCTAAAAGCGTGAAAACTACTAGATCATAAGGCCAAACAAATATATAAAATTTTAAAATTGGCCCAATAATTAGAAAATTTTAAAAATCGGTTTCGTTTTTCCAATTTTCTTCCCCCACAAGTTACGCGTTATACTCATTGTAAAAAAATAAACTTCAAAGCATGTGAAATAGGGAAAAATAGAAAAAGAAAAGTCTGAGAGAAAGGAAACTACCCGGGCCAAGAAATCGCGAACGAACTCTATATGATAAGGTGCTAAGCAAATGCTAGCATAAGCTTGTGAGATCAATCGATTTCGCTTCCACAAAACATCTCCATACCAAGTATAATATCACCAATAATCCAATCTCTAAGAGCTTATTAAATCTGCAAAAATAAACTAAACTACAAAAAACACGTAAAATCCTAAAACTCACTTTCGTAGGCATCACGGTTTCATTTAGCGTATGCAACAAGCCTTTAAAACCCCTCGGTGGCCCGAGTAGACGAGTGAAGTCTCGTGAGGGTTTCGAGTGACCACACCCACAAAGTTCAAAACACTTAAAAAAAGCGTACTTATTTATTCACAATGTACTAAAACTAAAAATAACAAAACCGAATTTAAGTAGAATAAAACAAATGATGCTCAAACATTTTAGGAATGATCCCAAAAGTTATTTAAACTTGTTCGACCTAAACACAAATACACAAGAACAAACTACGAAAAATGATTTTTTTTTTCCGATTGTTCCGGCCGATCGGTTTGGAGATCTAACCGATCGGTTGGGCAAGTTTCCTTTGGGCAAAAATATCCAACCGGACCGGCTACGGGGCTTGGCAGATCGGTTGAAAATTAACAAAATTAATTTTTTTTTACCGAGAGCTCCTACCGATCGGCATGGATTCCATCCGATTCGGTTGGCACTCTGGTGACCCAATTTTTTTTTTTTTTTTTTTTTTTTTTGAAAACGAATTTTACTTATAAACTTTTATTGGTAAAATAAAGCAAGAAGACAGAGGGTAACGGATATGAAAATAAACACAAGTAAACAAAACACATAAACATATATATATACTAGATATATATATAATATATATATATATAACACATAAACATATATATATACTAGAAAAACGTCAAGAACATAAAATGACACTAAAAACAAAAATAAAAGCATGAACAAATAAAAGCACGATCACAATAAATGACAAGCACATAGACGCAAGCAAACATAATTAGTCACGTAACACAAATTAAAACAAGACAATCTAAAACAAGATAATCTAATTCAAAATTAGAACAAAACTAATCTAGATAAGAATAACACGAACAAATAACACAGAGACATGTCACAGATCACATAACATATAAAACACATAACTAACGAAACAAGAAAAACGCAAACTAAAAAAAAATGTTCAAAAGCCTCCAACCGAATCGGTTACGGGTGGTGACCGATCTGTTGGAATGATTTGGTCAGTTTTGGTGGTTTTTTCGCAAACACTTTCGAGCATATTTATAAAGCAAACATTGAAATGAGTATTTTTAGAACACATGAAACGAAATCTAAACATCAAAAACCTGATTTTGAAGCCAAGATCATTTAAGAAAATATGAGAAATGAGAAATTTTTTAAGAAAATAAAAGACAAGGATTCAAGCAAACATTATGAGCGACAAGCAAGCAATCAAGAGAAATCAAACAATAGCAAAGAGACAATTATTCAAGAGCAAGAATAATATAGCATTCGAAGAAATGAGCAAACAAGCAATTCAATCAAGAACTCAATTCAAACGAACAATCAAAGAAACATGCAAGATCAACAAGCAAACAGCGCCAAAAACTTGATGTGCTTTCACTGAGCTTTAAATTTATAAACAAGAATTACCGGTTAACTATGAACACATTCGGGCAAGTATACCCTAGTCATGTGTAGTTAGGGGTTGGTAAGTCAAGGTCGTCCCAAGAGACTTTGTTGCACTCAAGTGTCGTTTGTTTGTTTAAGCAAGTAGCAAGTTGGTGGTTATGATTGTCACGTATCAAACCAATAAGAAAATCAATAGGATAATAAGCACACAAAGAACATATATGTTTGGACAAATGATCACATGGATATTAGGGTGTTTAGTTTGGAAAACATATTATCAAAGGTAATCCTTACGACCTATAGAACCAATAATAATAGTTTAGTGTTTTATAAATAAAATATGCATAAGGCTCAATCAAATGGTTATGTCATGAGCCTTATGCCTAAACGAACAACACCAAAGAATCCTTTCGAACTATAGACTTTGATGTTATTAATTCATGATGTTCCATTTACTTGAAAGATGATTAGAACCCATATCCAAAAGATACCTTTCAACCTTAATCTAAATTAAACCTTTACTTGTTATGTTTATTAAGTTTCTCACACAATCGTTACAAAGTACAAGACCAAAAAATTCGTTGACTAATGAATTGAAATCAACCAGTATTAAGAATCCTTTCGACATATAGACTCAACAATGATTAATCAAGATAATAAACAAGACAAGTTTCAATTTAACCAAATATGATGTTATCATCATATTCCAAACAAACACTACAAATATCCAAACATCCCTTTATCACAAGTTCTCATAATATCCAAACAAGTAAATTAACTACACCATATTATATTCAACCAAACACAAGGATTCAACAATCTTGGTAATCATAAACATCATGAAATATAAAAGTAACAAGCTTTACCTAAAGTATTAATTACAATGGGCAAAGGTGAAGGATTTATAGCAACCCTTAAGCCTCCAACTGATTACAATACTTCTACCAAGCCGGAAAATTATATCTAAACGCCTTCAATAGCCCTTGAGCACACTACACGAATTTGGCAGAAGTTTGTGGTCTTTTGGGAGAGATAGGTTGGTGAAAATTCACCCTTGAGGGTGGAGGGTAGAATTTCACCATGAAAACAAAGCTTAAGCACTCATATATATAGTTGAAATCAACCGTTAGCCTCTAAGCATGAAACTTGGGCACTAAGTATCATAAAGTAATAGGTTTAGGAGTTATTAGAACCATATGATCGGACTTGGGGGTTAATGACACTTAAATAAGCATTAAAAATAACTTGGGAAGGTCAGATTGGTCCAACCGATCGGATGCGGGGCCATGCCGATCGGCTTGGATGAGAAAAACCATCCATCCTATTCGGATGGAGAGCATCCTAATCGGTTGGAGTCCATCCTAATTGGATGAAGAGCATCCTAATCGGATGGAGACTACTAAGCACACACTTTTTCATCTTTTTTCGTTTTTTGCTTCCGGTTTGCTCATGTTTTGAGCGTGGCTCATCATTCTTCAACAAAACTTGATCTTTTCTTTATCTTGGGACTTGGAAGCATTGATTTGTTGATTCTTTTGCTCTTTGAAATGCTTCCAAGGTGATTCTTGATGTTGCAATCTTCATATGTGCATAAATCTTCATTTATTCGTCATTTCTTCTTCTTTTCTTTCATTTTCCTGTACTTGGCTACAAATGAACTAGCATACACACTTTTGTACGATTAAGCAACAAAAGCATACAATTATAACCAAGTAACATGCACCCATGATAACGCTTCTAAAAATATGTGCAATTTGAGCGTTATCAATGATTAAACTAATATTTAGTAATTATACTATTGTGTTATTCCCTCCGTCTTAAAATAATTGTATACGAGTTAACGCTGATTTTTCAAAATAATGATATAAATGTTGTTTATAATAAGTTTACTGAACTAAGCGAACAAATAAATACAACCCTAAGTGAGCAAAAATGAAAAGTTTAGCAATGTTCATGTACATTAACCCTTTAGCATGTTTAGCGTATACTTTCATTAACTCTATTCCGCGTAGGATTTTTGTATTTGTCCCATGCTTTGTGTTATTTTGTTGGTTTGGACTTCAATATATAACATGTGTTTATTTAATAAATGAGGCGGCATGGCCCGTACGATGCACGGGCTTTGTTCAACATAAAAAATCATCGGTTTTGCAAGGGTCATGCGTATTTAGTTAGTATATGCTTAGTTTTGATCGGGGGTACTTGACTAAATAAACAAAGTTTGTTTAAGTAAGTTTTTTGTAAATAGAATTGTTTCAAGAAAAATGTATCAAACACATGACTCACTTTCATCATCGTAACGCAAAACATGTTATTTCAAACATATAGTTTATACTACACACAACTAAGATATTTTCTTTTGTCTCTTACATGCAAACTGATGTAGTTATACTTCAAGTGGCACCGGTTGATTTAGACGACCTGAAAATAAAATTTGTAACAAAGTATTAAAAAGCTGATATATTTATAGAACATTGTCCGAATATTAATTGTATTTATTTAACTTGTAAAGATATTAGATTCTTATTCGGGTATACTGTCTATGATATAAAAACATTAGTTAACTACTAGTATAATTAAGTAAAATTAGTTAAGTATAAGAGTTAATTACATAAATGGTCCTTGTGGTTTGTCGGGTTTTACGGATTTAGTCCATATATTTTTTTTTTTTGCGGATCTTCTCCCTGTGGTTTTGACCCATTATGGGTTTGGTCCCTTGACCAATATTTTCGTTAGTTTGACTGTGAAATGCTTGCTTGCTAAAGTTAAATGACAAATATACCCTCCTGTTATTATTATTATTATTATTATTATTATTATTATTATTATTATTATTATTATTATTATTGTTGCTGTTGTTGTTGTTGCTGCTACTGTTGTTGTTGTTGCTGTTGTTGTTGTTATTATTATATTAACACTCTTTCCAATATCCTATATACAATTCTGCGAGGGAAACTTAAGATCATGACTTTGTGGACTAGGTGGTTTTTTTTTTTTTTTTTTTTTTTTTGTTTTTTAGTTTTTTTTTTTGTAAAGGGTTTTATACACGGTGAATAGAATAAATGAAAAAGCGTTAGTTACATCGGAGAGTGGTGATGAGCCACTCTATAACTCTTGCATAAGCAAAACTATATATTCGAACATGCTCGAATATAACAGCCCCTAACCAAACATGGAATAACAAGACATGAGCCTTGGACAAAAAACCATGCAGCCAAGCACATGCCTTCATTATTCACGTTAAACCTAAGTTGATCTTCCACTTCAGCAACATTCGCACCACTTTAGGACTATGTGGTTTGGCGAAGGATGCATGGCCCTAGATCTTATAATGTTGTGATATGGAACGGATACATCTTCATAGGTACCAAGCAGTCTTTAGCTTGACAGTGGCAGATTAATTAGATGTGTTTTGGTTCATATATGTTCATCATTTTGAAGTGGTAATTATTTCTGCTGCAAGCTAATTATGGCAATCGAACATAAAGTATCTTGGTACAATTTAGAAGAGACACATCTTAAACAATATGAAATTCCGTACTGGCATTCACCAACAACTCTGACTTTAATTTTAGAAGAGACATATTAGATTTATTAGTCTATTGATAAAAAAAGGGAATAACAGTTAGTGGCAAACCATGAATCCCTTGCTATCCAAAAACAATACTATGACAGCGTGTCATATATGCTAAAATATTGTAGAAACTTGCTATAAAAATGTTTTCAATCAAACATTAAACACACAAAAACAGTTCTTAGTTTTGTAAAAAAAGACAGCGAGAGTGATGGGGAGCCTTGGGGTGTTGAGGCATTGGCCTCAGGTTGTGTATGCTTTTGTTTTCTTGTTGTTAGCCACCATTGTCATGGCGGATAAACCTTACGGTTATAGTTCTCCTAAGCCAAATGGCCGGAAGTTGCCACCGGTGAAGCATACATTGCCAAAAAAACCTTACGTTTACAAATCTCCGCCACCACCAATTAAACACAAATTGCCACACCTACCTTATGTTCACAAATCTCCTCCTCATTCGTATGCTTACAAGTCTCCACCACCACCACCACATTATGTTTACAAGTCACCACCACCACCAAGTTACGTTTACAAGTCTCCACCACCACCACGTTACGTTTACAAGTCTCCACCGCCACCTTCACATTACGTTTACAAGTCTCCACCACCACCTTCACATTACGTTTACAAGTCTCCACCACCACCACGTTACGTTTACAAGTCTCCACCACCACCACGTTACATTTACAAGTCTCCACCACCACCTTCAAATTACGTTTACAAGTCTCCACCACCACCTGTCAAACACAAATTGCCTTACCTTCCCAAATTGTCTCCTCATTTGTATACCTATAAGTCTCCTCCACCTGCATATGTTTACAAGTCACCACCCCCACCGTCACCTTCTCCACCACCTCCATATGTATACAAGTCTCCACCACCCCCGTCACCATCCCCGCCACCTCCATATGTATATAAGTCTCCACCACCCCCATCACCATCCCCACCACCTCCTTACATGTACAAGTCTCCTCCTCCTCCATCACCATCGCCGCCACCTCCTTATGTGTACAAGTCACCACCTCCTCCTTCACCATCTCCCCCACCTCCGTATGAATACAAGTCACCACCTCCGCCATTGAAGTCTCTCCCTTCTCAACTTTACTACAATAAGTCTCCACCACCACTGAAACATTATTAAAGCACAAGCTTCATCAACAAAGTAAACTGAGACATGGTGGATCTGTTACCTCAACGTGAAGTTTCCATCCAATGCAATTTATTTGTTTTTGTCATTCTTAATCAAACATATTCATGAGTTGAGAAGGTTTGAACATGCAATTATTTTCGTTAACATAAGTTTTACGAATAATTCAAGTATATGTTAATCTTTTCTTTATGTCACTGGACCATATAATCCATGCCCATCAATCAGTACTTTCTTTCTCCGCATAATATTACACACTACAAGAAAAGACAGAACGGGCGACAAGCATTATGCCGACGACATGATGTCGTCGGCATTTTGTACTAAACGACAAAAAACGCGCTTGACCGAGCCAAGGATGCGTTGAATTTTTACGCTTTTAAAATCCCGACGACACGTCGTCGGGATCATATTGAAAACATTTGACTTTTCTAAACATGGTGAAAAACTGGGAATTTGCCCCACCAATATATTGTCGACGACATGTCGTCAGCAAAATATAAACCCAAAAATAATTGCAATTAGCGATTGATTAGCGTTTGATTAACGTTAATTTTGTCATTACTGTTATTTTCCCGACAATTTATCGTCGGGATTTATTTAGACCTAATTTTTTTTTCCCCGCGTGTGAATAATAGCAAATAATTAGGCGGGGTTTTTTCCTGCCTGTTTTACACCGACGGCATGTCGACGGGATTTTCTTCCCAAACACATTATATACACTCTTATCCTCAAAACCACTCAACCTCACAACCTTATCTTCACACCAATTTCAAAACCTGAGATGCAACGATATAATCTTTTTAGGTGTTCTTGTGGAACAAGAAATATAAAACTAAGAAAATCACATAAAAAAGATACATTTGGATGGGAATATTATGCATGTCCTCTTTCGAAGGTAAACAATCATACATTTCTTATTTATGTAAATATACAAACAATCATAACATTTTCTTATTTTTGTAACAACCAAGAGAAAATGATCATGGATGTGGATATTTTATGTGGAAGAGTGAATTTGATGACCGGTTACGAGTAATCTCTTCTGCTTCAACATCTCAAGGTTCTGGATTTACACCAACAGAGTGCTCAAACTGTAATGCCAAAGATCTTAGGATAAACATGCTAGAATCACAAAAACAGGTGCTAGAGACAAGAGTAAGGATGCTGGAGGCAAGACTTGAAATGACAAGGAATCCCGACGAACACGACCACGCATATCATTCGGGTGCAATACTCCGTGAGCTGTTAGGTGACATGGACAATCTTCATATGTAGTGTTGTTGTTGTGTAGTGTTGTTGTTTATGTTATTGTTGTTGTTTAATAAAAGCTAAGGTTGGTTGATGTTGTTGGTGAGTGTTTAGATGAAGAGTTGGAGTCATGGGTTCGATGTATAAGAGAAGGTTGGTTGTACACAAGATGTTAAACGAATTAATCTGAAAGATGGAATAGATGTGTATAACTTGGTTTCACTAACTCATAAACATTAGATTACTAGCAAAGTGAAGGCAACTATAATAACACCGCATACCATTGCGCTCCCCAACTAGAAAAAAATTGACTGTCTAAAGGTAGTGTGATAATCTCAAGCATGGAGCATTGCAGCGTTATATACTTTCCAAATAATCTCTTGCTCATCCGCTGTGAATGATGGGATTTATTTCGTTAATAATCTCTTGCTCATCCGCTGTGAAGATATCGAGCATTTGTCTCGTTGCGGTAAAAGGTCCTCCTGGTCTACATCTAGCAAAAACATCAGTAAGAGTTTGGTAAACGTATCCAAGAAGAGTCTTCTTGTAGGACCTTAGATTGTTAGAAATGAAGCTGAGCGATATTTACGTGAATTGGAGTAGACAACTAGTATGCATAAAGTGCAAGGACTGTTAATGTAATATTAGGATAGTTGTCTTGTAAGGCATTTAAATACCCCACAAGTCTTCACTTGTGGGGTGTGGTTGTGAAACTTCACTAACATATCAATAATATCTAAGTTTCAACTCTCCATCTTCTCTCTACATTCTCTCACTAAAACTAACATGGATCTCTTCTATTTTTATGAACCTCGACCTCCTGAAGGTGTTAAAGATGATTCTTGGTCTCTGTAATTGGTATCAGAGATAGAGAGAAGTTTAAGCTTTTTCTATTAAACACACAACACACACAGTGAACCACCTCCAAAATGAGGCATTGTGAGCTTTAAATACTACAAGAGATAAGACTCTTGTGGGCTTTGTGTGAGCTCTTGGGCTTGAGTCCATTGGATTGGTCTTTTACAAATAATACTAATTCTAACACAAGCCCAAAAGATGAATGACCATCACTTTAAACTAAAATTAAAGCTAACAAGTTAGAAAATAGGGGATTTAATGTTTTGCAAAACATTTTGTTGGAAAATGTTAATTTGAACGCGATGTATGCACCACATAACATATTTCAATACATACATTTCTTTTATCAATAATAGATAGTTAAAACACAAATTTTCAGTTCCTTCTTAAAATATTGGGATAATTTATGTTAGACACTTACTTATGGATTGATTGATAATTTGTAACATCACGATATTTGTTCTCATTTGGCAAAAAATATGGAAATTCATTTATTTGAATTCGTAATACATGTACTATGTGGTACTGTACGTGGGGCAGATAAATTTGATCTCATTCCTATATCTTCTCTTGCCTTTTTCTTGGCAAACAGAAGACAAGGACTAGTCTTTTATGCAAATAAAGAAAGCAGCAACAAAGCGTACCAAATTAGATTTACACCATTCAAATTTTTGTTTGTTTAAAAATAAGTGTCCACATTCATGTTAAAAAAAAATAAAAAAAAAAAAAAATAAATAAATAAAAAATAAAATAAAATAATAGTATTAAAAAGTCAAATGAAATTTTATTACTGCATAATGTAATAGTTTCACTATTTTTTGGTTTAAATTTTGTGCAATTAAATGTGGGCATTTAATTTGAAGGGGAAGTACGATATATATGGTTCACCGATACAAAGAAAGAATAGCATAGATGATTCATGTAAAACATAAATTAACGAAAGTCATTGCATGTTCAGACCTTATAAACTCATGAATACAAGCATGACAAAACAAATAAAATGTATTGGAAGTAGACTTCATGGCGAGGTAACATGTCTACCATGTATCTTTAAACATCGTTGTTGATGCTTGTGCTTTAATAATGTTTAGGTGGCGGTGGAGACTTATAGTAGTAAACCGTAGAAGGGCGAGACATCGATGGTGGAGGTGGCGACTTGTATATATATGGAGGCGGTGGGGATGGTGATGGAGGAGGAGGAGACTTGTAGACATATGGAGGTGGTGGGGACGGTGATGGAGGAGGTGGGGACTTGTACACATATGGAGGTGGAGGAGATGGTGATGGTGGAGGTGGAGACTTGTATACATAAGGAGGTGGTGGGGATGGTGAAGGGGGTGGTGGTGACTTGTATACATATGGAGGTGGTGGGGATGGTGATGGCGGTGGTGGAGACTTGTAAATATATGGAGGTTGAGGAGACTTATAGGTATACAAATGAGGAGACAATTTTGGAAGATAAGGTAGTTGCGGCAATTTGTGTTTCACCGGTGGTGGTGGAGACTTGTAAACGTAATGAGAAGGTGGTGGTGGAGACTTGTAAACGTAATGTGAAGGTGGTGGTGGAGACTTGTAAACATAAGGTGGTGGTGGTGGAGACTTGTAAACGTAAGGTGGTGGTGGCGGAGACTTGTAAACGTAATGTGAAGGTGGTGGTGGTGGAGACTTGTAAACGTAACGAGGTGGTGGTGGAGACTTGTAAACGTAACGTGGTGGTGGTGGAGACTTGTAAATGTAACGTGGTGGTGGTGGTGACTTGTAAACATAACGTGGTGGTGGTGGAGACTTGTAAACATACGAATGAGGAGGAGATTTGTGAAGATAAGGTAGGTGTGGCAATTTGTGTTTAATTGGTGGTGGCGGAGATTTGTAAACGTATGGTTTTTTTGGCAATGTATGCTTCACTGGTGGCAACTTATAGCCATTATGCTTAGGAGAACTATAACCGTATGGTTTATCCGCAATGACAATGGTGGCTAACAACAAGAAAACAAAAGCATACACAAGTTGAGGCCAATGCCTCAACACCCCAAGGCTACCCATATTCTACCGATCTCTTATTTTACAAGCCTAAATTTGTTTTGTGCGTTTAAATGGTTTGGTTGGAGAACCTTTTTATAGCAAGTCTCCAGACTATTTTAATACATATTGCAGGTTGCATAGTATTATTTTTTGGATAGCAAAGGATTCATGGTTTGCCACTAGGGGCTTAACTTTCTAATCAATAAACTAATAAGTCCAGCATGTCTCTTCAAAAAAGTCAGAGTGGTGAATAGGGTATTCAATCATTTTGTTTATGCAGCCAAATTGTATCCATAATATTGTACCATGTATGTTTATTTGGTTAAGAAGACCAAAACACTTTATGTTCAATTGCCATAATCACCAAACTGTTGCAATGATTTGCCACTTCAAAATAATGAGGCATATCGATCTGAACCAAAACACATCTGATCTGCTAAGCGTAAGACTATTTGGCACCCATGATGATGTATCAGATCTACATCCAATCATCTTATAGGTTTAGGGCCGAGCATCCTTTGACACACGAAACAGTCCTCAAAGTCATGAATTAGTAAACATTTGGTATATAGGATATTGAAAAGAGAGTAAATAAAATGTATTTGATGTCATTCTTGAAAAACAGCAGGACTTTCAAGCAGCTGCAGGCTCATTTGCATCGAGATGGGAATTTGCAGAGAGGTGATCTCTGCCTGTTTACCTTTCTTTAGTCGACTTGTGTACAGAGATGAACCTTAGGCTTGGGCCCCCCACAAAAGCACCAATTTTTTTGCAATCTAATAAACGAGCACAAAACCGATGGTCTTAATTCACTATCACTATTATCTGTTGTTATCAAAACACTGAAATTAGCATTATTAACCTGAAATTCAACTAGCGTCCTCTGTACTTCCAATGAAAATTGTTGAAACTAATTTACATATAAACTGGTCTAAAGTACCCTCATTTAGCACATAGAATCACCACGATCGACGATAAACAGATGACAAATGGCAAGTACGAAATTTAGCAAGCATAAGCCGGAATGTAACTTTACATATTTACCCTGACTGTACAATTTGGGAAGCTTATATATACAATGGCCATATGGGAAAATTCGTAAATTCACACGGCTGCAGTGCAGTTGAAGTTTTGTTTCAGCAGGCACATATGACATATTTGTATAGCACAATATATTACTTGCAAAACACATCAAAAATGGAAATCGGAGACATGAGTGTTATGTGGTTGGATAATTTGGCATTCACAGTTGATGCTAGTCTTTTATTACTTAGTTACTTGTGAATATTATAAGATGAAAAAGACCGACTACAATTATAAGCACTAGCAGAAACAGAATAGAACCTAAATATCTTGTATATTTCTCACAATTAAAGCTCGATCGACATAACTTGGTATATGTATAATACATTAATACACAATTACACATGACATGATGACAAAGTACCTTAAATGAGGCGATAAGTTTTTATTTTTGGTGATTTTCGACAAAGTTCAAACACCTTTTTTTAAGCTACTTCAAACATTGTTATGGGTGTACTTTTTTCAAACTAGAACTCTAAGTTTTATCATATCGTTCTGTTGTATTATCGACAACAACCCGAAGTTCGATCGCGGAACGCTAGATCGCGAGTTATATATCAAGCACAAGTAGCAAACACGAGAGACTACAAAGAACCGACAAAAATATGCACACGTTATACCCTCGTACCAAACCTTTATTAATAACCCAATAAAGCTATTACAACGAGGAAGAAGAATGAAATAACTAGCATCCCCCCTCATCTCTATTTATAGAGATAAGGGGGTAGAAACCTTAGCTTGCCTTGCACTCCAAGCTAACTAATCCTAGTTCTAGTCTACTCCTAATCAATATTACAATGTACACTTAAGTCTCTAATTTATATTTAGGTTTAATACTAATTTTCAACAATTTCCACCTTAGCAGTAATACTTAAACATAACCGATATTTAGCATCTTTTCCTCGTGCTGGAACCTCGGACCGGGGACCAGCTTGTCGACCAGGCATTGTACTTTAGTGATTTTCCATGACTAGCTTCTGTAGACTCCTTCACATTCATGTTAAAACCACTAAAAAAAAAAAAAAAAAAAAAAAAAAAAAAAAAAAAAAAGGTACTAAAAAGTCAAATGAAATTTTGTTACTGCATAATGTAATAGTTTCACTATTTTTTGGTTTAAATTTTGTGCAATTAAATGTGGGCATTTAATTTAAAGGGCACGATTTATATGCACTAGTACACTAAGGTTAATCGCAGGCGAATATTTTTACATATTGACGTCGGCATAATGAGTTGTCGACGTCATGTCGTCGGCAGCAACTTGTCGAGAATGCTTCGTCGGGATTTAAGTTCCCGACAAACAACTCCGACGACAAAGTGGGACCCACACGATTTTCCGGTCAAATATTTTTGTGGTTCGACAATATTGTTCCGACGACACGGCGTCGGGACCATATTAAATAATTAACGATTTAATTAACGAACTTAATTAATTATAAGTTAATACTGACAACATGACGTCGGTATTAACTTATAATGGTCAACAGAAGTCAACAATAGTAAATGGGATTGTATATAGTACCGACGACAAAACGTCGGTACTATATATAAAAGTCAACAAAAGTCAATGGAATTGTATATAGTACCGACGAAAAGACGTCGGTACTATATACAACAGTCAACAAAAGTCAATGGAATTGTATATAGTACCGACGACAAGACGTCGGTACTATATAAAAAGTCAAACAAATTGTACATATTACCGACGCCATGGCGTCGGTACAGTTAAAACAATACATTATTCTACACTTAAATGCCGACGACATGTCGTCGACATTTAGTTTTATTGCGGCTGCACAACTGCAATTTCTAGATTTTTGCAGCAAAAATTTGCGGCAAAAATCTACCATAACCTGCTTTCATTCCAAGACATTCAATACATCCAATACCGCTAGAAAACAGCTATAAACTTTATAACGGCTAAAACGGTTATATATAACCACTAAACAATTATAAACTTTACAAAACGGCTATAAACTTTATAACACCCTTAAAATACATTATAAACTTTACATAACGGGTGTTATAATCGCTAGACCTAGTTGCTATATCTACAAATGTTGCAATGTCCGCAATGTTCAAAGATAATAAGATTCGGGTTGCCAAAATATAGTTTCAAAGATAAAAACAACACAAAATTACACATATACCTCTACGGCCCCTCGTCGTCATCCATATCATCACTAAGACGATCATCATCATCATTACTCTCGCTGCCTGACATACTCTTGCTGCCTCCCGCTCCCGCCTAAGCAACTCCCGCTCCCGCCTGCGCCACTCTCGCTCCCGCCTGCACCACTCCCTCCCGCGCCACACCCACTGCCGCCTCCGACATCACCTCGAGAACCAACCTGGCTAATAAACTCCTGCCATCGCGGGCTGCTCGAGACAAAACCCATCACCAAATCGAGCTGCTTCTGAGTTGCCGACGCTTTCTTCTCAACTTTTCTGCTCTTATTCTCAGCTTTTCTTCTCTTCATCTCAGCTTCATCAATCTTCTTTTGAGCTTGAGTAAGCTTCTCGTCAATCTCGGCCATACCTATAAACGAAATAATCAAAATTTAAAAACGGTCATTTCAATACATAAGATGAGTCATTTAATATTATCCAACTTTACATACCTGGAGGTGGAGGCGGGGTGTATGGTAACCGTGGCCTCCTTAAGCTGAGAACCACCCTGCCCCTGCCGGCTATGTGACCACGCTGCTTGCCCTTTAGTACCCGGGCAAGTATCTCCTCCTCCGTGTACGCCACCCCTGTCGGCGTATCCGATCCGAGATCCCTTAGCCTGACCATTTCTTCCTATGTAGTTGAAAAAAAATGAGAAAATTAATATATTAGTTGGGTTAATTACTAGATTATGTTTCAATAAATCATTAAAGTGCGTGTTTGGAAAAAAAAAAAAAACAAACGATACTTACATATTGAGCACGAGCCTCATCCTGCAACCAAACACCATCCTTGCAGTGGGTGTCAAAAAAGGTCTGGATAAGGGACGGGTACTGATGGTCCTCGCTGTTCTCGAAGTGTATATACACATGCATATAGGATGAAAAAAATTAAAATGACAAATCAAACACCATATATATTTTATTTAGTATAAATACTTTTAATTAATATATAACTAAAATTAAATAATAATCTTATAAAAATAAAATGTGTCTTACATATTCGTGTCGAGAAGCGGCCAATGATCTCGAACCGTGCCGGCTGTGAACCTTGTTCTTCTTTCGATTCTCTTTGTTCACAGCCGCTCGTTTTTGTGCCTTCTCCGACATGTACAACTCCACATGCTTCTCCCGTACAGACTGCTCCATGTTCGGAGGAGGTCTTCTTCTGATCACTTCCACATTCGCAGCCCCACCCTGCCTGGTAAAGAAATCGCGCTTCATCTCATATTTGTTGTTCGCATATCGCTTAGCCAGATACGCGGTGATGCCGGTCCGAATGTTCTCCCAGTCCGATGAGCGCATGTGGCGCTCCAAATTAAACATATTCTGCAATCAAATATAGTTAAAATTAATATAAAGATATAAATAAATAAAAAAATTTAAATAAATATACACATTTAAACAAATTTAAATAAATGTACATATTCAAATAATTAAATATAGAGATATAAATAAATGAACAAATTTAAATAAATTTGCACATTTAAATAAATAAACACGATAACATAACAATATAAAAGGAAAATGAAATAACTGACCCCAAGCTGTGTAAGGAAGTGAGCCGTCTTCTCCGGTTCTATACTGTACCAGGAGTCATAGTGTAACAATGGCTGCCTAAGAGCTCGCCAACGTAATTGCTGAACCACCCTGAGTGCTTGCCCACATGACAATACGTCCCCTGATCATTAGTCTCGAACTCAATAGACTGCGGGCCGCTAAGTGCCACGGCTTTCTTGAGCTCCATGTTCTTTGTGGCTTGGCGTCGTGGCGGCCTGCTGCCATCCCGACATCCACTACCCCTGCCTCCCCCTGGCCCTACCTCCTCGACGGGATCGATGTGATCCTGCAATTGGAGTGAGTGAAAACGTCATAAAGTAAATGTAACCAAATTCAAATGATCAAGTTTAAGTTTCTTTGAAAATAATCTAGAAATTCTTACCACCACGGCACCCGCTCTCAATAGGACGGGGATGGGAAGGTGGGTTACTGGCACCATCACCACCATGACTGCGCGCAACTGCTGCTGCCATCTGTAAAAGTACAAGTTGAATAACATATAGAAATTCGGGAACAAATTAGCATAAGCATACACACATTCAAATACATACACATTCAAAATGAATATACACATTTAAACAATCCATAAAAATTTCATTAAAATAAGTGTCGTTTTACAAGTTACATTTTAAGATCAATTTGCACAATCATAATCACTATCATAAACAACATTAGTCGCAACTTCAACTTCATCATCAGAATTGTTTGTGACTTCATTATCAGAAGCTGTTAAATCATAAGGTTCGTCGTCTTCATCATCAATAAAATCATCGTCATCATCAACAGGAATGATTGGTGGTGGTGGTGGTGGTGGTGCCTCAACTAACGTTGATTCACCATTGATATTTAAGGTTTCAAATTCCAAATCATTCAAATTAGCAGACAGTTCGAGATCGGATGAGTTGTTGCCATGTATCACATCATCAACGTCTTCTACCACGATGACATCCCAGGTTGTGTTGTGATTTACTTCTTGGATGACCTTCCAACGGAGTGGTCGTCTGGCAGGATCTTCAAGGTAGAATACTTGTTTTGCTTGTGTTGCGAGAATGTAAGGTTGATCTTCGAACACATAGCTAGATGCCAAAATTTGTGTCATGTTGTTTCTAGTGGTAAAACGTTGGACTCTACCTCTTTTGTTGCATAATTCGAACAACTTAACTCGAAAGAACACAACTCTGAATTGGGAATACGCGAACTCCAGAATTTCTTCTAGCTAACCATAATACATTTCTCCCTTCTTCTCACCAGGTGAACAAATTCCGTTGTTCTGAGTGGTACGTTTTATATCGCGGTTGTGTACGAGAAACCTCACACCGTTGACTACGCAAGAGTTGACTGAGATTGGTGTCGGTGATGGTCTACAAGCCAAAGCGAATAAGTCGGGAGTACAGCTTGGGTCATTGGCTATGTAAAGTTTACGGATCTATGAAAAAAGATAAGAATAGATGGAGATGAGTAATAGTCGTTATTTATACATGGAAATACATACAATAAGTTTACCTTCGTCTCAAACCATCTCGGAAATTCTTGTTGCATGTCGCTATCAGGAAATTCCCTGAAAATGTTCATGATATTAGAATAAATCGAAAAGATAACTTGGGAAAAATAAATTTCAAAATATAAACGCATACCTCTCGAATGCGTTCATGTACGTGTCGATCTCAGGACTGTTGTGAAGTACATACCATATCACTCTCTTCATTTCTTGGAGACCTAACCGAATCAATGTCTCCTTACCAGACTTAGTACATAGTGATCGGAATACCTGGAAATCACTTGTTGGGCGAGGACAGTCCTGAGATGCAGCGGGACGATTAAATTTTGTCCCAACACCACGAAAATAACGAGAACAGAAAGTTAATGCTTCGTCTGCAACATAACCCTCCGCTATTGAACCTTCTGGCTTAGCTTTATTTTGTACATAGTTTTTTAGCTTCTTCATGTATCTTTCAAATGGATACATCCACCGGAATGAAACAGGCCCGCCTTCAAGAGCCTTTTCAGGTAAATGCATAACCAAGTGAATCATAATGTCAAAAAATGCAGGAGGATATATTTGCTCGAGACTGCACAAAATATTGATCAACTGGTCTTTGGCTTTCACCATGTCTTTCACCATCAAAGTTCTGGAGCAAATTTGCTTAATGAATAAACAAAGCTCGATCAATGGTGTGTGTGCGTCCAAGTATTGCTAAAGTCCATAAGGAAGTAACCGTTGCATCATTATATGACAGTCATGAGACTTCAAGCCCGTTATATTGTTATCATCTTTGGTCACTTTTGACTTGAACTTGGATCCGAACCCATCTGGTAGTTTAACTATTTTGATGTATTGACAGAAGAGTTTTCTTTTATCGGGTGAGAAGGAGTACTTAGCATGAGGCTTCAAACACTTCTCGTTTTGTTTATTTTCGAGCCACAACTCCTATCGAATGCCCAGAGCTTGCAAATCTTGTCTTGCCTTAGCGGTGTCTTTAGATTTATCATTCATTAACAAGGTGTTCAAGATACTCTCCAACACATTTTTTTCGATATGCATGACATCTAAATTGTGTGGTAGAGAAAGAAAAGACCAATATTCAAGATCGTAGAAAATAGACCGTTTAGTCCAGTTCAGTTCGACTGTATGATTACGTTTTATCTTCCCACCCCCATAATCTGGATGTTTCCCCGGCACACGTGTGGGCAATGTCGCAAGTTGAGTCAAGATATCAGCCCTGGTATCTTTTCTAGGAGGATCTCTGTCATCGGTTTCACCATTGAATGTCGTATAGTCCCATTTATGGTTTTTTTTAACAATCTTCTATGACCAACATAAGCTGTTTTGCTTATCACACGCGTAGCCGGAGTGTCTACTTTGCATGTAGGGCAAGCGTAGTAACCTTGCCCTTGCCAACCAGATAAACTACTTCGAGCAGAAAAATCATTGATGGTCCATAAAAGCATCGCTCTCATGTGGAATTGAGTGCCTGTAGCAACGTCCATAGTCAAGACACCTGGTTTTTTCCATAATTCCTGCAGGTCATGAATCAAGGGCTTCAAGTAAACATCAATGTCCTTCGCCGGTGATTTAGGGCCAGGAATCAATAACGTCAGCATCAAAGAAGTCTCTTTCATGCATAACCACGGAGGCAAGTTGTATGTTGTTAATATGACCGGCCACATGTTGTAAGTCTGACTGAGGTTGCCGAACAGATTAAAACCATCAGCAGCCAACCCTAAACGAACATTTCTTGGTTCTATAGCAAAATCCGAATATTTATTGTAAACTTCTGCCATGCTTTACCATCAACCGGGTGTTGCATCTTACCGTTTTCCGTAGACTTTCCAGTAGCATGCCAAGTCATATGTTTTGCAGTGTGAATAGACTTGTACAAACGTTGTAGTCTAGGAATGATAGGAAAGTAACGCAACACCTTGTTAGGAACTTTCTTCCCCGTTGTGTTCTTGTCTTTCCATCTACTCGTTTTACAGACGAGACAATACTCCAAATCTTTGCCATCATCCCCCCGATATAGAAAGCAATCATTTTCTAAAGACTTGTACAAACGTTGTTGTCTAGGAATGATAGGAAAGTAACGCAACACCTTGTTAGGAACTTTCTTCCCCGTTGTGTTCTTGTCTTTCCATCTACTCGTTTTACAGACGAGACAATACTCCAAATCTTTGCCATCATCCCCCCGATATAGAAAGCAATCATTTTCACAAGCATGTATCGAATCGTACCCTAACCCGATCTTTTTAAATGTCTTCTTTATAGCATAGTATGACGGTGGGAGATTGTAACCTAACCTGGGCGGAAATACCTCTTGGAGAAATTTTAGCGTTTTGTTAAATGAAGTATCACTCCATTTACCGCTGACCTTGAGATGCGTAAACTTTGCCATAAAATCCAATGTTGTCATAAAGTCACAACCCGGGTACAGAGCCTGGTTGGAACTTGCAAGTAACTCTTCAAACTCGTTAAGTAGAGGAGGTGTCGTTGCTTGAGTCGGCTCGTTACTTGTCTCGCCAATATTTCCATGAGTCGGCTCATTATTCGGAGGAATATCAAGAATATCATTTTGTTCATTATTCGGAGGAATATCAAGAATATCATTAAGGCACGCACCCATGTCATTGATCTCACGTTGTGTTGTGTTATGTACTAACGGTGCAGGATCCGGTTCACCGTGATAGCGCCATTGTGTATAAGTTGGGTCCCACCCATTTTGGCCTATGTGGTTTTTAAGACCTTCGAGAGATACCCATGGAACATTATGACAAAGACGACATGGACATTTTATGTTTCCGTAACTATTCAATAACGGCTTGCAATGATCGAGGAATGCGGCAAGACCATCAAGAAATTCTTTTGAACAACGACTCTCTAAACGGGTCCAACTCTTATCAATTATCATAACTGCATTTTTATGATGCAATCGGTTATTATATGCACTTAATTAATGATTACGAGTTGTTTTGTTCACCTAGTGCAACTTTGGAAGGCAATCCTAACCCACTCTTTGAATGATTCGTCTCATATATGAATGCGTATAACTGATTTACTATTTGAGAAAATTTCGGCAGCATTTCCCCTCAACTCCCCAAATATGTGCATTAAAGACATATTCATAGGAGTAAAGGAGAAACACTGTCGAAATCATCTCAAATAGTAAATCAGTTATACGCATCCATATCCTAAATGAGACAAAACATTCAAAAAGCAGTCCCAAACAGGGGACTTTCCGAAATTAATTTCTAATAAATTAATTCCAGACGGGTTTTCTATAGGATGATTAACTTCGGACGGGGACTTTCCGAAATTAATCACTAAAATCCTAAAACAATTAATAGGGTATAATGACAAACTCAACATGTAATAGATTTTCGATGCTCGATATATACAATTAATAGAATATAATTACAAACTCAACATGTAATAGATTTTCGATGCTCGATATATACAATTAATTGAATTTATATGTTGTTTCATTTTTAAAATCTACAATAATAATATTAAAGAGGAGATATACTGAAGCTGCAAACTTCTAACTATGTATTACAACTTATATGCATATTGGAATAAACCAACCCTTAATTATCTCAAGGCAAACCCTCTAAACAAGCCTAGGCGTAGATGTCTCATGACTTCAACATATATATGACTACCGTATGCATAAAAGTATATAGAGTTATGAACTGAACCAAAAACACAAACTGTGTTGATGACAACAAGCAAATATACGAGGACAGACTACTACACACCCTGCTTCATACAACTTGTTAACAATCAATAACAAAATCAGATTAAATTATGTTAAAAAAATGTTAAGTTCTTAGATCAGACCACTATTTGAACCATAATTTGAGGCATATTACCAATTTGGAACTTCCTACATTTTCTGTTAAGACGTAATGACTTGATTACTTGGAAGTTGAGAACACAATCTATTGTTTTAATAATCCACTATTGTTTTAATAATCCACTCTCGAGCGTTGTCATTTATGAAGTCTTACGAGTCTACATTCTTTTACCAACTAGGACAATAGGCAGTTAGACACAAAGTGGTGTTATATATTCACGAGTCTACATTTCTAATCTAACGTATTTACTAAAGATATCCGCAAACTATCAAATTACACTTAATCTGCAAAGCATAAAAATATAAAAACAGTATGGATATATAAACAACATACAGTCTCGCTCTTGGGTCGTGGTCTCTCGGGCTGTACGTGGTCTCGGGCTGTGGTCTCAGGCTCGAGCTATATAAAAGTGCACGAAGAGGGGAGACCTCTAAGTACTAATAAAAGTGTGAGAAGGAGTGCAAGGCACACACTACCTGGTCACCATAATCACTTATACATAAAACCTAGGATATATCCATACGATCCCTAACATAAGTATGTATGTCAGTACTAGACTAAGCACACATAAAAGGTTGGCCAATAGTGATCGCGATAAAATACATATACATAAGGGGGGAACGCCGTAGATCTATCACACCTCTACGGGAGTGTCATGCCTAAGGTGCCATCAAAGACATGGTCCTGGTACCTCCAGAACTAGTTAAGCTCAGGCACGGAATATCATATCATACAAATCAAAACTAGCATGGCAAACACATAAGCATAACATGGCAGAGACATTTAAATAAATGTCAGAAGGGATCATAGGAATAACAATCATACAATGAATGTTACGAATCAACTAAGGGAAACATAGCAGGGTCAAATGTCAAGTCATCAAAGTGTCAAAGGTTCATAATCGAAGGTTCATAATCAAATGGTTCATTTAAAGAAATCTTTATCAACTGGTTTTCATAAAAATGATCTTTAATAACGGTTTTCATAAAAGTAGTCTTTAAAATTAGTCTCCATAAAAGCTAGTAGAATTTCATGTAAAAGTGGTATCGCATCGTTCGTAAACATCATTTAAAAATAGTTTTTCTCAAAACATTTCCATGATATAATTAAGAAAGGTTTTCACAACTAGTCACCAAAATCAAATGAACCTTCTAAGTATCAAGTGATTCGAATACTTATGTCATAGGGTCATAAGGACGAATGTCAAATGGATCATGAAGAACGAATCAAAGTATAAGGGAACATAGCAATGGCTTAGGGAATCCTAATGAATCAAGATCAAGAAAATCATGAGGATGAAAGCACCCTTACTGAAAAAGGGTAGAATATCTGTACCTTAAACTGCCAGGGAAACACACACTAGAACATAAGAATCGGAATAAACTCCTTCTCCAGCGAATCTACACGAATTATAAATTTACTTATAAGTTCCATAGTTTTCTTAATCATAAGGTTTCATTTTAGTTTTCCTTCCATTTTATGTAACCTTCCATATTTAGCAACTTTCCAAAAATAGTAACTTTCCATATTTAGAAATATTAGTTATAATTATTCAAGTTTATCATTTAATCAATTTAAAGTAATTAGAGATGACCATATTGATAGTTTAAGGTTCGTAATGCCATATACATAATTTTAGGGTTCATAGGGTAGTTTTCATAAGTTTAGGGTTTATTATGTAAATATCACAAGTTTAAGGATTATAGTGTCATTATGGTATAATTAGGGTATGAAATGTAAATGTTCTAAAGTTATATAATTTAACAATTTAAGTCCTTTTAGTTTAGAAAATAACAATTTAAACCCTTTAGTTTAGAAAATAAACACATAGCACCTTTTTAAATCCTTTTTAAACCTTAACAGTTTTTAAGTACGAATTTGTTACGTTTTCTCTAATTTGTGAATCATATAAGAACTCAGAAATAAAATCCCCAAAAATTTCCAGAGATACATAAATGTCTTAAATATTTTACCTAATTTTTCCAGATTTTATTAAGAAATACAACTATAGATTAAAATTCACTTAAGCCAACTCGTTCAGATTTCTGATTAGTTTTAACCTACGAAAAGTTTGTAATTAGTAACCCTTCATAAAAATTCAGAAAAATCTACAAAAATTCCAGTAATTAATAGACATATGAAATATCACTCAGTTCAAAGGGCATATTCTAATTCGACACGGTTTGCAAAATAAAATTCAAAAACACGGACGGATTTTCCAGACATACGAATTCCGATTGACACTTAATTTTCTAAAAATCAAAAAGTTGCCTTCCCGACCTCTAAAATTTACAAGGTTAATTTTTACAGAAAGCTATTTTCTTGAATTTAGTTTTAGACTCCAGAAACATCCAAATACACTTCGTTATCATCAAAATACAAGTGATTAAAGTCGGACTAATTTCCAGATCAGAATCTGGGTTTATTATTTCATGTAATCCTTTAGGGTTTGATATACCAATGATCATATCTTGCCACAAAATGGTTATTGTTGAGTTTATAACGTATTTAGGTCGATCCGTACATATTTTAACATGTTCATATCAATCAAATTCATATTCATATACATATTCGATTCATACTAGGGTTTCTTAATCATTATTTTATGTAGTTCTTTTATTATCATATGATGATCATTATTTTGACAAGAACGTCAAGAACGAATCGAATCTAACAAGATTTAACAAGAAGGGATGATACACAATACCCTTGTAGCGTGATCAAAACACAAGAACACCACACAAACGAATCACTTCTCCTTCTTTCTCCTTTGGCTGCTACTATGGATCGAATGGGAGAACAAGAGGGAGAGCCGAAGTTTTTGTGAGAAGGAAAATAGGGTTTGTTTTGGTTCGGTTATGGGAAGTAAAAGAAACCGTGTGATTTGATTGTGTGTAAATAAGGTATGATTGGATCTTCATAATGGGCTAGAATCAATCAAGTTCAATGCATACTTATCTCAATTACATGGGCCGAAAATTTTGATGTGGGCACAATACATGGATCGACTTGTATTAGCTAAGCACAAAGGATTTTATATTTTGTACATAATCTTATAATATAAAGTTTTTATTTGGAGTTTAATTCATTACATAACTTAGGACATAATCATTCTAGGTTAAGTACAATCAATGTTATTTATACGATTTTCATAAGTTCTCAAAATTTTAAATTTGAGGGCATTTTTGTCATTTCAGATTGTTTTAAATTTTGGGGTTTTACAGTGAAGATAAAAGGTTGTGAGTTTGAGTGGTTTTGAGGATATGAATGTATATAATGTGTTTGGGAATAAAATCCCATCGACATGTGATCGGGACAATAAAGGCGGGAAAAAACCCCGCCCAATTATTCGCTATTATTCACACGCAGGGGAAAGGAAAAAATTTGGTCTAAATAAATCCCGGCGACATGTCGTCGGGAAAATAACAGTAATAACAAAACAAATGTTAATCAAACGCTAATCACTCGATGTCGTCGGGAAAATAATAGTAATAACAAAACAAATGTTAATCAAACGCTAATCACTCGCAAATTACAATTATTTTTTGTGTTTATATTTTGCCGACCACATGTCGTCGACAATATATTGGCGGGCAAATTCCCGCCCAAGTTTTCACCATGATTAGTAAAGTCAAACTTTTTCCAACATAATCCCGGCGACATGTCGTCGGGATTTTACCAAGCCAAAAATTCAACGCACCCTTGGCTCGGTTAAGCCAGTTTTTTGTCGTTTAGTACAAAATGCCAATGACAATATGTCGTCGGCATTTTGCTGGTCGCCCGTTCTCTCTTTTCTTGTAGTGATGGTTCACCGATACAAAGAAAGAATAGCATAGTTGATTCATGTAAAACATAAATTAACGAAATTCATTGCATGTTCAGATCTTATAAACTCATGAATACAAGCAGGACAAAAACAAAAAAAATGTATTGGAAGTAGACTTCATGGCGAGGTAACATGTCTACCATGTATCTTTAAACATCGTTGTTGAAGCTTGTGCTTTAATAATGTTTAGGTGGCGGTTGAGACTTATGGTAGTAAACTGTAGAAGGGTGAGACTTCGATGGTGGAGGTGGCGACTTATATATATATGGAGGGGGTGGGGATGGTGATGGAGGAGGAGGAGACTTGTAGACATATGGAGGTGGTGGGGATGGTGATGGAGGAGGTGGGGACTTGTACACATATGGAGGTGGAGGAGATGGTGATGGTGGAGGTGGAGACTTGTATACATAAGGAGGTGGTGGGGATGGTGAAGGGGGTGGTGGTGACTTGTATACATAAGGAGGTGGTGGGGACGGTGATGGCGGTGGTGGAGACTTGTAAATATATGGAGGTTGAGGAGACTTATAGGTATACAAATGAGGAGACAATTTTGGAAGATAAGGTAGATGCGGCAATTTATGTTTCACCGGTGGTGGTGGAGACTTGTAAACGTAATGAGAAGGTGGTGGTGGAGACTTGTAAACGTAATGTGAAGGTGATGGTGGAGACTTGTAAACATAAGGTGGTGGTGGTGGAGACTTGTAAACGTAAGGTGGTGGTGGCAGAGACTTGTAAACGTAATGTGAAGGTGGTGTTGGTGGAGACTTGTAAACGTAACGAGTTGGTGGTGGAGACTTGTAAACGTAACGTGGTGGTGGTGGAGACTTGTAAATGTAACGTGGTGGTGGTGGTGACTTGTAAACATAACATGGTGGTGGTGGAGACTTGTAAACTTATGAATGAGGAGGAGATTTGTGAAGATAAGGTAGGTGTGGCAATTTGTGTTTAATCGGTGGTGGCGGAGATTTGTAAATGTTAGTTTTTGTGTATAAATATTAATATATACGTATGTCCGGTTTCGAACCCGAGGCTCGGAATTGCACACAATAACGTGAGAGTTTCAATGATGAATAATTAAATATTTTTCATTATATTTATTTATTCATTTCACCAATAAAAACACTTAACGATGGTTAGGACTTAACGGGGTTTTAACTAACGACCGTTAAAAGACTAATTACGCAAAATAGGAAAGAAGGATCTAGAATCCCATACTTGGGAGAAAAGTCGGCCGAACCCTCTTTAGGGTTTAGGCTGATCGATTTTTTGGAGTAGGCAACAAGCAAAGGAAAAACTATAAATACCATTCATTCTGTTTTAGTTTTTCACTAATCTTGAATCCCAAAAAGCCTAACTTCTCTTCTTCTCCTTCTCCTTAGCTTAAGAACCGATCGACTCTTTTATTCCCACTAGGGAATTCGATCCAAGTAAAAGCTTTGCAAGTGTTTGGCTTGTTGGTGATCAAGAATCTAGCTTTTCTCATTGAAACGCTATCATTACGTGTGTACAGGAACGAGTGACAAGCTTCCTTTAGCTTGTGATCTTGGTGTTGTTCGATTCACATATAATCCCTATTAGGGTTTATAACTTGTTCTTGTTCAATAGATTCCTTGTTCTTGCTAGGAATCATTAAGGTACGTGTCTTATTTAATTTAATTAATTACATGTTCTTGTAGATCTATTCCGCTGCGTGCTTTTGATGATACTATGTGTTTATGATTTATTTATAGTTCACATATTCCAACAGTGGCATCATGAGCCTCGTTTAAGAACTTGTAATTAATTACTTAAACCTAAAAATTGGATCTTGTAGAGATTACATGCAATTATAATTTTAGGGTTTGTTAAATTTTATTATAAACCCTAACATGGGTCGATTCCCATTAATTAAAAATTAGGGATTTAGGTTTTTAATTAAAACTTGAGAAACCCTAGGATTCCATGAAAATTTTTTAGGAATTAATTAGTAAGTACCGTATGAGATGTTACTAATTAATTAGATACGTACATGAGATATTGACATAATAATATGGAATGCATGATTATGTGATCAATATGGGATCCATGACAAATCTTGCATATTTGTCATGGTATGTTTTGTATGTTGTATTGAATTATTTGCTACATGATTTAAATAAATCTCAAATTGGGGAAGACCTCAATATATATTAATTAATAAGTTATGTGCAATGTGGTATCTAACTAACTAAAACTTACGCGGCCAAATTATTTGGCGTCTGTGGACCATTGGGCACAATGAGCTCGAAAACCAATGGGAGTTTTGTTAGTTACATACATTTAAAAATTTCACATAGAATTAATATTAGGATTTATTGAAAAAGGTTTGCATGTGGCTATATGATATCGTGGATGATCATATATTTGTTATTATGTGTTTATTTATTTTTGTAATTACTTGATCTTTTGTGTTTAATATTATGATGGATTGTAAACTACAAAAGAGGGTAATTTTTCATAATAAAAATAAATAAGACTAATAACAATGAAACCTTTTGTAGTAATTTTATTTATTGCCAAGTCTTATGTGCCGACAGTGGTTCGCTTCGCACGGTAATTTGCTCCCAGGCGAGACTAGCAATAATAAATTTACTACATTAATTGTTTTAGCAAGAAAATCATATTTTTTTAGTTGATTGATTGCGACTGTACTAAGTGGTCGAAGCGGCGGACCTAAAATTGGCAAACTAAAAAGTGGGTTCTAGTTGGTACGCATTAAATTGTGACCTTAGAGGGGCACGGTTTTAACCAGCTTCGGCGGTTGTCGTCCCTACGCCCGCCTGTGCGTCAATTTTAGACTTACCAAGTACACCACGATAAATACGAAGCATCTTAAGGCAATGTTGTAATTTGTTCAACGCCTCAATTAAAAGATTTGATGATTTGAGCTACGAATGAGTAAACGATTTTGTTTTTGAAAACATATATGATACAAAGATGAATGCATGACATCTTTGTACATATTTTTTGATTTAACACATCAAAATTTTATTACCCTTATAAATTTAAGTTAAATGCCACCCAACTACAAAAAGGAACACCTAAGGTTTCATCCTACATCACTAGCAGCCAAAGCTGAATGTTGATGTTCAAAGGGTGGTCATCTAAGGGTAAATTGAGTACTTTATTGCTAGCAGCCAAAGCTGAATGCAATAAACTGACGTCAATTTACTGTTTCTTGAGTTGGTTAACTTAATTGGGCACTTTCATTACTAGCAGCCAAAGCTGATGTAATGGAACGACGCCAAGGCATAAAGAATTGGGGATGAAACATGCTTACATTTTGCAACTGATGTTGGCAATATAATGTAAGTCCCAAGATTTCTAGGAATTGCAATTTGATATTGGCAATTGGGTGATCCCGTACCTTATTGAGCACTTTCATTACTAGCAGCCAAAGCTGATGTAATGAAACGGAGTCAATTAGGATCCTAGTTTTCAGTGAAAATTAAATGGTTTTTAACCAATGGGTGTTTAATTTTCATGAAATGTTTAATTATCGAAAGTACTAACTTTTGAACTTTTTTCTGTAGAAATGGCCCAACCCGGAAATTCGTCAAACTTAACCTCTTGTTTCAAGATGATGCTTGAAAAAGAGAAATTGACTGGGACTAAGAATTTTAACGATTGGTATCGCAATCTAAGGCTTGTTCTTAGGATTGCCAAACGTTCTGAATGTCTTACTGAGGACCTTCCGGTTGCTCCTCCTGCAAACTCGCCTAATGAAATACTTAGGGAGTTCAATGAAGCCTATGACAAGCACAATGATGCGGCTTGTCTCATGCTATCGGGAATGGACACTCAACTGGTTAAACAGTTTGAGAAATATGGCCCGAAAAACATGATTGATGAACTGACACGTATGTTTCAGAAATCTCCTATGGCTGAATTGTATGATGTACTTGACAACTTGGGCAAGTGCAAGCAGGATGCAAAAACACCCGTAAGTGATCATGTGCTTGAAATGAAAGGTTACCTTGACCAACTAAATGCACTTAATTGCGGGTATGTGGAAGACGTTAAAGTTGGCCTCATCAACAAATCCCTCAATGAGGAATTATATGGTGACTTCGTGCGCAACTTTAACATGCATTGCAAGGGGAAGACTTTTTCTGAATTGCATGCAATGCTCATTGAGCATGAGAAGGGACTCACTAAGAAAGCTCTTACACCTGCTGTTATGGCAATAAGAGGTGGTAGAGTAGCTAAGCCCGGTAAACCGAAACAAGTGAACAAGAAAGGAAAGGGCAAAGCTGAGAAGGGCAAGCAGATTGTGACCTATCAGCAAAAGCTAAAGAAGCAGAATCCTCCTCCCAAGAAGGATCATCCTAAAAAGGATATGGCTGCTTGTCACCACTGCAATACTCCTGGACATTGGAAGAGGGACTGTCCACTGCTACTTGAGGAGTGTCGCAAGAATAAGAATGCCAAGGCTGGGTACGGCGCCAGCACTTCAGGTATTTTTATGGTTGAATTGTTTTCTTTTCCTCGTAAGCAAAATGCCTGGATATATGATACAGGATGTGGTACTCACATTTGTAATACATCGCAGGGGCTTAGAGGAGCGAAGAAGCTGAACTATGGGGAATGCTACTTGTACGTGGGAAATGGAATACGTGCAGCAGTAGAAGCCATAGGGACTTTTGAGCTAGTTTTACCTTCTGGTTTAATATTAGTTTTGAACAATTGTCATTACGCACCTTCTATTGTTAGAGGTGTCGTTTCAGTTTCTTTGTTATTGGATTTGGGTTTTAAGCATACTTTTAATGATAATGGAATTTCTGTTTCTTTAAATTCTATTTTTTACTTTAATGCTATTCCATTAAATGGTGTGTTTGAAATTGACATGGAAAACCATGTATCCAATAAAAATAATTCAATGTATAGCATCAGAAATAAGAGAGTCAAGTCTAACTTGGACTCGTCTTATTTATGGCACTGCCGTCTTGCTCACATAGGCAAGAATCGCATGGAAAAGCTGCAACATGATGGGCTTTTGAAAAATATCAATGATGATTCAGTTGATAAATGCGAGTCTTGCATATCTGGGAAGATGACAAAGAAACCTTTCCATAGCAATATGGAGAAGGCTTCAGATCTACTTGGATTGATACACACGGACGTGTGTGGTCCACTTAGACATGTGTCTACACGTGGTGCTGTCTACTTCTTGACCTTCACGGATGACTATAGTCGTTATGGTTATGTTTATTTACTTAAACATAAACATGAAGTCTTTGAGACATTCAAGGTCTTTAAAAATGAAGTAGAATTACAACTCGGAAAGAAGATTAAGGCACTTCGATCCGATCGTGGTGGTGAGTACTTAAGCCAAGAGTTTAAGGATTATCTGGGTGAATGTGGCATTGTGCAACAACTCACTTCTCCTTATACGCCACAGCAAAATGGTGTATCTGAAAGGAGAAATCGTACCTTGTTAGATATGGTGCGATCCATGTTTAATCTTACAACTCTTCCCTTATCCTTTTGGGATTATGCTCTTGAAACAGCTGTTCACGTGTTGAATAGGATTCCAACTAAGAAGGTTGATAAGACTCCATATGAAGTATGGACTGGAAAAGCTCCCAACTTTTCTTACTTAAAGGTCTGGGGTTGTGAGGCGTTTTTCAAACGTGACTCACCTGATAAGCTCCAACAAAGATCTGTTAAGTGTATCTTCGTAGGATACCCTAAGGAAACAAAGGGTTACTACTTTTACTTCCCACCTGAGAATAAGGTCATCGTAGCTAGGTACGGTGAATTTCTTGAGGATAATCTAATATCTCAAGAATTTAGTGGGAGAGTGTATGATCTTGAAAATGATCATGAAGATACGTCACCTTCTGAAAGCACTAACACACTTCCTGTGGAACCTGAAAGTTTAGGTCCTCCACCTGAAGTAGAAGTGGTACCCATCCGTAGATCTTCAAGATCTACAAAGGCTCCTGAACGGCTATGTTTAAGCATAGACGATGAGGAAACTTTTCTATTGGATCACATTGATGAGCCAACTAGTTATAAGGCTGCCATTAATAGTCCTGAAAAGGAAAAATGGCAAGTAGCCATGGATGGGGAAATGCAATCCATGAAAGACAACAAAGTCTGGATTGAAGTAGACCTTCCACCCAATGCTAAGGTAGTTGGGTGTAAGTGGCTCTTCAAGAAAAATACTGACATGGATGGCAACGTACACACCTACAAAGCTCGTTTGGTGGCCAAGGGCTTTACCCAAACATATGGTGTTGACTATGAGGAGACTTTTTCTCCTGTAGCCGATATTAGAGCTATTAGGATTCTTATAGCCATAGCTGCCTACTATGACTATGAGATTTGGCAAATGGATGTCAAAACCGCGTTTCTGAATGGTCGCCTAGATGAAGACATCTATATGGCGCAACCTGAAGGTTTTGTAAATCCACATTTTCCTGAGGGTGTATGCAAACTTCAAAGATCCATTTATGGATTGAAGCAAGCATCCAGGCAATGGAATAAGAAATTTGATGAGGAAATCAAGAAGTTTGGATTTACTCAAAATTTCAATGAGCCATGTGTATACCACAAAGTTAGTGGGAGTAACACTACTTTTCTTGTCCTATATGTCGATGACATATTAATCATGGGAAATCACATACCAAGCCTTAATGAAGTTAAGGAATATCTTGGTAATTGCTTTTCCATGAAGGATTTAGGAGAAGCAGCGTATATCCTTGGAATCAAGATCTATCGAGACAGATCTAAACGGTTAATCGGATTAAGCCAAAGTGCTTACATGGATAAAATATTGAAGAGATTCAATATGCAAAATTCCAAGAAGGGATATTTGCCCATGCAAGTAGATCATGGCTTAAGTAGCGAAATGTGTGCTTCTACACCTGAAGAGGTGGCATACATGCAGAAAGTTTCGTATGCTTCGGCAGTAGGATCTATCATGTATGCTGTTAGATGCACAAGGCCAGATGTGGCATTCGCTCAAAATTTGACCAGTCGTTATCAGTAAAATCCAGGAAAAGGTCACTGGCATGCTGTTAAAAACATTCTTAAGTATTTGAGGAATACTAAAGATATGTTTCTTGTTTTCGGGGGAAATCCAGACGCAGAACTGAATGTTATAGGTTTCTGCGATGCGTCCTGGCAAACTGATAAAGATGATACGAAGTCACAAACGGGTTATGTCTTTGTCATAAATGGAGGAGCAGTAGACTGGAAGAGTAAAAAGCAGAGTACAACGGCCATGTCTGCTACAGAAGCTGAGTACAATGCTGCATCGGAAGCTGCACAAGAAGCTGTTTGGATAAGGAATTTCATTACGGATCTTGGAGTGATGCCGTCTATTGAATTACCTATAAATGTGTATTGCGACAACTCTGCTGCAATCACATTCGCCAATGAACCTGGAGTTATGAAAGGCGCCAGACATTTTAAAAGAAAGATGCACTATGTTCGAGAACAGGTCGAACTAGGTGAAATCAAAGTACTCAAAGTTCACACAGATGACAATCTGGCTGATCCTTTCACGAAGGCATTACCTAAAGATACGTTTACTCGACATGCTCAGGGTATTGGTCTTCGTTTAGCAGATAGTTTCATGTAAATCTGTTGGATTAGTATTTCGATAGGGACGTGTAAACAATTATTACATTAATGAAATAAAGTGCGGATAACGTTTATTCTCATTATTAATATTTGTGTCCTATATTTGCATGTTTAAATCCGTGAATAATTTATTTATTCTAAATAGTCCGTTGTCAATTAATAATATGGGAATATTATTAAACTAAGACAAATGTGAGGATTGGTAGAATGAACTGTAAGGTTGAGACACCAATGTCACATGATATTCAATATTGGATAAATTGAATATAGGACTTATCCCAAATACATGATTATACTTTATGGATCATAGTCATTAAGTATATCATAAATATTTATCCTAAGACTTGAGATGACAGATAATTGCCGAGGATGTAGCTTATTTTCTGTAAGATAGTCTAACGCTAACCGTAAAAGGTAGTTATAAGGGCTATTTTCAGAAATGATGCGAAATTCAAGGGTTATGCTCGCAGTCAATAAGGGATTTGTTCCTTCAACTTTGTGTTGAAGTTTAATACTGCTTGGCCACTCGTAGGATTGACAAGATGTTTGCGTGCGCACGCCCAAAGTCTATCTGGAAGACGTTCAGATGTTTTGGTAATCTTGTTCAATTATGTATAAACGAGAAACTAAGTTAATTATGGAATGACAAAGATCCATATCCAAATTAACGCGGTATTAGTAACAAAAGGATAAGTATGATGATTAATTTCATCACGTGGTTTTTCCAGGAGAACCACAAACTCGGATCGAGCTGGGGGCATTGGGAAGGTAAAGCTAGGCTGACCCATGTCATTACTATATTAATGTTTATCCAAGTGGGAGCTGTTAGTTTTTGTGTATAAATATTAATATATACGTATGTCCGGTTTCGAACCCGAGGCTCGGGATTGCACACAATAACGTGAGAGTTTCAATGATGAATAATTAAATATATTTCATTATATTTATTTATTCATTTCACCAATAAAAACACTTAACGACGGTTAGGACTTAACGGGGTTTTAACTAACGACCGTTAAAGGACTAATTACGCAAAATAGGAAAGAAGGATCTAGAATCCCATACTTGGGAGAAAAGTCGGCCGAACCCTCTTTAGGGTTTAGGTTGATCGATTTTTTGGAGTAGGCAACAAGCAAAGGAAAAACTATAAATACCATTCATTGTGTTTTAGTTTTTCACTAATCTTGAATCCCAAAAAGCCTAACTTCTCTTCTTCTCCTTCTCCTTAGCTTAAGAACCGATCGACTCTTTTATTCCCACTAGGGAATTCGATCCAAGTAAAAGCTTTGCAAGTGTTTGGCTTGTTGGTGATCAAGAACCTAACTTTTCTCATTGAAACGCTATCATTACGTGTGTACAGGAACGAGTGACAAGCTTCCTTTAGCTTGTGATCTTGGTGTTGTTTGATTCACATATAATCCCTATTAGGGTTTATAACTTGTTCTTGTTCAAGAGATTCCTTGTTCTTGCTAGGAATCATTAAGGTACGTGTCTTATTTAATTTAATTAATTACATGTTCTTGTAGATCTATTCCGCTGCGTGCTTTTGATGATACTATGTGTTTATGATTTATTTATAGTTCACATATTCCAACAGTAAACGTATGGTTTTTTTTGGCAATTTATGCTTCACCGGTGGCAACTTATAGCCATTATGCTTAGGAGAACTATAACCGTATGGTTTATCCGCAATGACAATGGTGTCTAACAACAAGAAAACAAAAGCATACACAAGTTGAGGCCAATGCCTCAACACCCCAAGGCTACCCATATTCTACCGATCTCTTATTTTACAAGCCTAAATTTGTTTTGTGCGTTTAAATGGTTTGGTTGGAGAACCTTTTTATAGCAAGTCTCTAGACTATTTTAATACATATTGCAGGTTGCATAGTATTATTTTTTGGATAGCAAAGGATTTTGGGGGTGTGACACATGGTTATAAGTCCAGCATGTCTCTTCAAAAAAGTCAGAGTGGTGAATAGGGTATTCAATCATTTTGTTTATGCAGCCAAATTGTATCCATAATATTGTACCATGTATGTTTATTTGGTTAAGAAGACCAAAACACTTTATGTTCAATTGCCATAATCACCAAACTGTTGCAATGATTTGCCACTTCAAAATAATGAGGCATATCGATCTGAACCAAAACACATCTGATCTGCTAAGTGTAAGACTATTTGGCACCCATGATGGTGTATCAGATCCACATCCAATCATCTTATAGGTTTAGGGCCGAGCATCCTTTGACACACGAAACAGTCCTCAAAGTCATGAATTAGTAAACATTTGGTATATAGGATATTGAAAAGAGAGTAAATAAAATGTATTTGATGTCATTCTTGAAAAACAGCAGGACTTTCAAGCAGCTGCAGGCTCATTTGCATCGAGATGGGAATTTGCAGAGAGGTGATCTCTGCCTGTTTACCTTTCTTTAGTCGACTTGTGTACAGAGATGAACCTTAGGCTTGGGCCCCCCACAAAAGCACCAATTTTTTTGCAATCTAATAAACGAGCACAAAACCGATGGTCTTAATTCACTATCACTATTATCTGTTGTAATCAAAACATGAAAATTAGCATTATTTACCTGAAATTCAACTAGCGTCCTCTGTACTTCCGATGAAAATTGTTGAAACTAATTTACATATAAACTGGTCTAAAGTACCCTCATTTAGCACATAGAATCACCACGATCGACGATAAACAGATGGGAAAATTTAGCAAGTACAAAATTTAGCAAGCATAAGCCGGAATGTAACTTTACATATTTACCCTGACTGTACAATTTGGGAAGCTGATATATACAATGGTCATATAGGAAAATTCGTAAATTCACACGGCTGCAGTGCAGTTGAAGTTTTGTTTCAGCAGGCACATATGACATATTTGTATAGCACAATATATTACTTGCAAAACACATCAAAAATGGAAATCGGAGACATGAGGGTTATGTGGTTGGATAATTTGGCATTCACAGTTGATGCTAGTCTTTTATTACTTAGTTACTTGTGAATATTATAAGATGAAAAAGACTGACTACAATTATAAGCACTAGCAAAAACAGAATAGAACCTAAATATCTTGTATATTTCTCACAATTAAAGCTCGATCGACATAACTTGGTATATGTATAATACATTAATACACAATTACACATGACATGATGACAAAGTACCTTAAATGAGGCGATAAGTTTTTATTTTTGGTGATTTTCGACAAAGTTCAAACACCTTTTTTTAAGCTACTTCAAACATTGTTATGGGTGTACTTTTTTCAAACTAGAACTCTGGCTGGCACTCGAGGAACCACGGGGCACTCCATACAGAGCAAACAAGTCTTAGGGATGAGACGCCCGCGCAAGGACCTCAATTCTCATTAGGTGGTCGAACCAAGGACCTATGGAAGTCGGGGCTAGCCCGTCCCCATGGGCAATGCAACAGTGTCCTGAGGGAGGACCCCTATCCCTTATGTTTAGGAGCGGGATCCGCCCAAGAACGACCTTTCAGTGGTATGGGAGGCACGGACTCCGCGAACGTCCCTAGCCCCCTTTACTAATAAGGAAAAGAAAGCCTCAACCAGAACCACATTCCTTTTGCGTGCGGATGTAGCTAAGTGTCTGACTCTATTGGTCATAGCTTCCTGCTGTTGCATCCGGTGCTCGTTTGCGCGCGCATGAACCAACCCAACAATAAGTTTTATCATATTGTTCTGTTGTATTATCGACAACAACCCGAAGTTCGATCGCGGAACGCAAGATTGCGAGTTATATCAAGCACAAGTAGCAAACACGAGAGACTACAAAAAACCGACAAAAATATGCACACGTTATACCCTCGTACCTAACCTTTATTAATAACCTAATAAAGCTATTACAACGAGGAAGAAGAATGAAATAACTAGCATCCCCCCTCATCTCTATTTATAGAGATAAGGGGGTAGAAACCTTAGCTTGAATTGCACTCCAAGCTAACTAATCCTAGTTCTAGTCTACTCCTAATCAATATTACAATGTACACTTAAGTCTCTAATCTATATTTAGGTTTACTACTAATTTTCAACAATTTCCACCTTAGGAGTAATACTTAAACATAACCGATATACAGCATCTTTTCCTCGTGCTGGAACCTCGGACCGGGGACCACCTTGTTGACCTGGCATTGTACTTTAGTGATTTTCCATGACTAGCTTCTATAGACTCCTTCACATTCATGTTAAAACCATTAAAAAAAAATAGTATTAAAAATTCAAATGAAATTTTATTACTGCATAATGTAATAGTTTCACTATCTTTTGGTTTAAATTTTGTGCAATTAAATGTGGGCATTTAATTTGAAGGGGGAAGTATGATTTATATGGTTCACCGATACAAAGAAAGAATAGCATAGATGATTCATGTAAAACATAAATTAACGAAAGTCATTGCATGTTCAGACCTTATAAACTCATGAATACAAGCATGACAAAAACAAAACAAATGTATTGGAAGTAGACTTCATGGCGAGTTAACATGTCTACCAAGTATCTTTAAACATCGTTGTTGAAGCTTGTGCTTTAATAATGTTTAGGTGGCGGTGGAGACTTATAGTAGTAAACTGTAGAAGGATGAGACTTCAATCGTGGAGGTGGCGACTTGTATATATATGGAGGCGGTGGGGATGGTGATGGAGGAGGAGGAGACTTGTAGACATATGGAGGTGGTGGGGACGGTGATGGAGGAGGTGGAGACTTGTACACATATGGAGGTGGAGGAGATGGTGATGGTGGAGGTGGAGACTTGTATACATAAGGAGGTGGTGGGGATAGTGAAGGGGGTGGTGGTGACTTGTATACATATGGAGGTGGTGGGGACAGTGATGGCGGTGGTGGAGACTTGTAAATATATGGAGGTTGAGGAGACTTATAGGTATACAAATGAGGAGACAATTTTGGAAGATAAGGTAGGTGCGGCAATTTGTGTTTCACCGGTGGTGGTGGAGACTTGTAAACGTAATGAGAAAGTGGTGGTGGAGACTTGTAAACGTAATGTGAAGGTGGTGGTGGAGACTTGTAAACATAAGGTGGTGGTGGCAGATACTTGTAAACGTAATGTGAAGGTGGTGGAGGTGGAGACTAGCTAGTAAACGTAACGAGGTGGTGGTGGAGACTTGTAAACATAACGTGGTGGTGGAGACTTGTAAATGTAACGTGGTGGTGGTGGTGACTTGTAAACATAACGTGGTGGTTGTGGAGACTTGTAAACATACGAATGAGGAGGAGATTTGTGAAGATAAGGTAGGTGTGGCAATTTGTGTTTAATTGGTGGTGGCGGAGATTTGTAAACGTATGGTTTTTTTGGCAATGTATGCTTCACTGGTAGCAACTTATAGCCATTATGCTTAGGAGAACTATAACCGTATGGTTTATCCGCAATGACAATGGTGTCTAACAACAAGAAAACAAAAGAATACACAAGTTGAGGCCAATGCCTCAACACCCCAAGGCTACCCATATTCTACCGATCTCTTATTTTACAAGCCTAAATTTTTTTTGTGCGTTTAAATGGTTTGGTTGGAGAACCTTTTTTTAGCAAGCCTCCAGACTATTTTAATACATATTGCAGGTTGCATAGTATTATTTTTTGGATAGCATAGGATTCATGGTTTGCCACTAGGGGCTTAACTTTGTAATCAATAAACTAATAAGTCAAGCATGTCTCTTCAAAAAAGTCAGAGTGGTGAATAGGGTATTCAATCATTTTGTTTATGCATCCAAATTGTATCCATAATATTGTACCATGTATGTTTGTTTGGTTAAGACAAAAACACTTTATGTTCAATTGCCATAAGCACCAAACTGTTGCAATGATTTGCCACTTCAAAATAATGAGGCATATCGATCCGAACCAAAACAGATTTGGCACCCATGATGATGTATCAGATCCACATCCAATCATCTTATAGGTTTAGGGCCGAGCATCCTTTGACACACGAAACAGTCCTCAAAGTCATGAATTATATATATATATTACATTTAGCGGGATTCATTTAACCCGTTTATTTTTCCAACCCGCTCCATTCGTGACCCGGCTAATAACTTGGTGCTCCGAATTGTTCATCCTCACTCACAACCACCTTTGTCTTTTAGATCCGGAACATGGTGCTCCACGACCAAAACCCGATGGCTATTCAAGTCTCTCTGATCCGCCCTTTGCTAGCTACAGTTGCTTGTGAGGGGATGAACAAAAAAAGCAATAGTAACCCTAATTTTTTTATTTCTTTTGTGGCTGTTATTACGCCATTTGTTACTGATGCAGTATCCCATTAGTTATAGCCACAACTTTGGATCTAATCTTATCTGGATTTCGCAATTTTTGATCAAAAAAGTGGCGGACCTTATTGTCGGCTGATACACTGTAGGTTTCCCTTTCTTATTATCTTTTTTTGTATTTAGTTGTTGTTATTCGCAATGTTCTCATCTCAGATTTATGCTCTTGGTTGATTTAATTGTTGATTTGGATCTTAGATTTAGGGTTTTTTTGTTGTTATTACTTGGTTCACGGTTTTCACTATTGGTAATTTTTGGATCTTAGATTTAGGGTTTCGTTGTTTTTATTACTTGGTTCACGGTTTTTGTTTATTTAATTGTGGTTTTTGCTAAATTTATAGTCTCAGGTTTAGGGTTTTGTTTCTGGCATTGGTTGATTTAGGGTTCTACTGGATCACTTGGTTAATTATGTTTGGTTGGCCTTATTTTAAGCGCTTCAGACCTTATTTTAGTGGTCCAAAGAAATGGAGCGCTTTCAATGTGTTTGCTAAATGTTATGTCAAAAGTATTAGAATCTTTGTCAACCAGATACGATAACCATTGGTTTTGGATTCATTTGTTGGAGGTATGGTTGGGTTACGTTGTTTTCTTACCTTATGAGCTAATGCTAATGTGTTTATTTTATGCCATCTTTAAAAGTCTTTAACTGTTTACCATGTATGGTTTGTAGGTTAATCTTATGTTAGTGGAACAACAGCTTTTGACAAAGCTTTATGGACCTCATTGCGTTGTCAATGGGTTTGATGGCATAACAACGGTGGTTGTGTTCATTGCAAGAACGGGTTATGAGTCTACAGGGTAAGGGGATTAAAGTTTAGTTGGTCCATATCTTGGCGGGGCAGGTCACTAGACCTGCAGCCATGGTGGCCATATCCTCTTTTTACGATTCTTGGCAGACTTATTTGTTGTAGGTGCGGTGCAAATTAAATGGGCCATGAAATATTGGACCTGTAATTTGGCTGAGTAAGGACCGGATGGCATCATTATGCAACCATGTTTCTTTCTAGCCACAGCGGAGTTTACAATGTTTACGCCGTATTTGGTTGAAAAATCTGAGCCTAATAACTGGTACTTATGTGTTATGGATGGAGCGGGTTTACTGTGAAATATTGGACCCGTATGTTGGCTGGGCAAGGACCGGATGGCATTATTATGCAACCGTGTTTCTTTGCAGCCACTGTGTTATCTAGAACTTTTTCACCGTATTTGGTTTAAAAATCTTAGCCTAATAATTGCTACTTATGTGTTAAGGACGGAACTAGTGGGACAAAGAAACGGGTTAGGTGATCCCACTAAATGTAATGTATATGTAATGTTATGTTCATATTTGTTGTAAGAACAGACTATCAGTCTACGGGGTAAGGGGATTGTTTGGATTCTTAGCAGACTTGTTTGTTGTAAGTGGCTACCAGTTTAGCTCACATTTGTTTTTCTTCAAAGCATCTTTTGTTGCTTCACGTACGGTAGGGCTATGATGATTAACACCTATTTTCTGACACAAATGAAGTGGTTCATGAAATATTGTGTCCATAACTTGGTCAAGCAAGGGCCGGATGGCATCATTATGCAACCGTGTTTCTTTGCAGCCATGCTGGTGTCTACAACTTTTTCACTCTATTTAGTTTAAAAATCCGAGCCTAAAAATTGCTACATATGTAGCTATTGAACCAGTACTTTGAAAACTCGATTTACTTTTTCTTTCTTAAATTGGGTACCTGATGGCCATTCAGTGGGATTCATTTAACCTGTTTGTTTGTCCAACTTGCTCCATTCGTGACCCGCTTAATAACCTGGTGCTCCAGACTGTTCATCCTCACTCACAACTACCGTTGGCAGGTGTAGCCTTTCTTTGCAGCCACGGCTATGATGATTAACAACTATTTTTTGACACAAATGAAGTGGCTCGTCAAAGACCGGATCTGTAACTTGGCAGGGCAAGGACTAGATGACATCAGTATGCAACTGTCTTTCTTTGCAGCCAATGCAAGGTCTAGATCTTTTTCGCCGTATTTGGTTTAAGAATTTGAGCTTAATAGTGGCTCCCCTATGTTGCACTGTTGTAAGTTATAAGTTTCTGTCATTATTGATGTGATAGAAGTTCATTTGACTGCTGACAAATAAACTTGGGAATTGGGTCCTACTCCGGAAGATGGTCACAACTACGTTTGTTGGTTAGATCGAAAGTTGTGGCTATAACTAATGGAGATACTGTATCTTTAACATATGGCATGAGATCATTCATTGAAGCATTAAAAAAAATGCTTCTAATGTTCATCCTCGATAGGCAACTGTAGCTGAAACAAAAAAATGTGTATTCGGATCTGCGAAACTTTGATGTCCGTCAGGCTCCAGTGCCGGGCTTGCACTGTCTCGATTTGAATGGGACTAAATTAGGTCCACATCTTGGCGGGGAGGTTGACTGGACCTTCAGCCATGGTGGACATATCCCCTTTTTTCGATCCTTGGCAAGCTTATTTGTTGTAGTTGGTTATCAATTTTATTCACATTTATTTTCCTACTGAATGGATTTTGTTGCTTAAACTAGGGCAAGGTTTTGATGATTTACACCTCTTTTCTAGGGTAGGGTTATGATGATTTACACCTCTTTTTTGAGGCAAATGAAGTGGGTTGTCAAAGATTGGATCCGTAACTTGGCGGGGCAAGGACCGTATGGCATGATTATGCATACGTGTTTATTTGCAGCCATGGCGGGTTCTACCTATTTTTCACCCTGTTTGGTTTAAAAATCTAATCCTAATACCTGCTTCTCTATGTCGGCCTGTTGCAAGGCATAGGTTTCTGGCCATTCCTGCGTTGCGTGATGGATATTGCAAGCAATGATGATAGTTGTTAGTATTTCCTATTATGGTAAGTGTGGCTTACCATGCCCTGTATCTTCACATGCTGATCAAATGGTTATAGCCAACAGCAGTTTTAGGTACCACTTCCATAATTTCTGATCTGAGCCTTATTATCTATATTATCATCATGTATTAGGAATACTCGCCTATTGAGACATAAGCATAGAACTATACACCCCTTCACAAGTAGCTGCGGCTACCACAAAACCCATATGGACGCCTTGGAAAAACTTGAATCGCCCTCGGGTTTACATCGCGGGGTTGCACGCTTCGGATTTCAAAGGAAAACAAGTACTGTGTGTGAAGATGAACAGTCCAGGTTACGTGTTAACAAACTACTTAATTATTCGGACTCCGACTAGAACAGGTTGGGGGGAAAAAACAGCTTTTTTTTTTTTTTTTTTTTTCTTCCCGAAATCCGCCTCCAGCAAGATAGGGCAACGCAAAAAATCCGTAAAAAAAATCTTGCTAGGATGAATATCACAAAAGCCGTCTTCAAATACAGGTTTAGAGTCGGAATTGAACTCACGAGATTTCAAACCTGGTTCTAGACTTGTATTTGAAGACAGTTTAGATCTGAATATTGATACGATAAAACTTCATTCTATTGCTCGCAAATCAGCTTGGGAATTGGGTCTTACTCCCAGAGATGGTGACAACTGGGGATGTTGACCTGGCTAAACCATGCAAAGGTGCTTGGCAAGGTAGGTGACTAGACTTGCAGCCATGATAGACATATCCTCTTTTTTTAATCCTTGGCAGGCTTATTTGTTGTAGTTGGTTATTAGCTTTATTCACATTTATTTTCCTACATAACAGCTTTTGTTGCTTCAGCTAGGCTAGGGCTATGATGATTTACACCTTTTTCTGAGAAAAATGAGGTGGGCTATCAAAGATTGGATCCGTTACTTGGCGGGGCAAGCACCAGATGGCATGATTATGCAACCGTGTTTCTTTGCAGCCATGGCAGGGTCTAGAGCTTTTGCACCCTATTTGGTTTAAAATTTTGAACCTAATAACTGGTGCTATTGTTCTCAACAAAAGAATCCGTTCTGTAGGCGGGTATCTATGTAATGCATGATGAATATCGCAGGCAATGATGACAGCTGTTATTATTTCCTTTTTTTGATAGGTGTAGCTTGCTATGGCCTGTATCTTGGCATACCAATCATATGGTTGCAGCCAACGGTGGTTTTGGGTACCGCTTTCATAATTCCTGATTTGAGCCTGATTATCTATATTATCATCATGCATTACGGATACTTGCCTTTTGAGGCATGAGCATACAACTATGCACCCCGTCACAAGCAACAGTTATTGCCACAAAACCTATAGGTTGCCTCAGGAAAACCTGAATTGCCGTCGGATTTACGTAACGGAGGTTGACGTTTCGGATCTCAAAGGAAAATAAATCCTTCGAGTTACGATGAACAGTATGTCTAAGACAGGTCACGAGGGTTGTCAAACATTGGATCCGTAACTTGGCCGCTGATGGCTTGGCAAAAAAGGTGGATATGAAAATTACTCATGATAAGCCAGAGAATTTTACAATGGAAAGTCTGACGGCGTTACCCTTTGAAGTGATCAAGGCCATCACGGTTTAACTTAAAGAGGGACGGCGTCAAGCCATATTCTGACGGCGTCAAGCTTTGATAAGCCAGAGCGGATTTTGGAGGTCTAAAGAGGGACGGCGTCAAGAAGGCCATCCGGGAATCCTAGACACGGCGAGGTGACGGCATCAAGTCCTATAACGTGACGCCGTCAGCCCTTAAACTCTATATATAGTTTTGCAATTTTTTGTCATTAGTGTGCAACTTTGTGAGGAGAAACCCTAAAGACGAATTTCTGCCATTTTTAAGGGTTTTCATACCCTTGGATCTCCCATGTTTAATTGAAGATAAGTAATTGTTTAATCAATCAATATGTCTATGTGTTGTTTGATTATATATTGTTCTTGTCTTTTAATTAACATGCTAGGCTAGATTTATCTTGTGTTTGCTTAGATCTAATGAAACCTAGCTATTGATTATTGGTTATTAGTGTGTTATTAATTGTATTGGATGATTGTTTATCGATGTTAGGCTTAAGAAAACTGGCTAACTTCCTATTCGGTAACTTGCTTGAACGTCTTAAGAAACATGAACCAATGCGTACTAAGGTTTGTATGGTTGTATTTAATGCATGAGCGAATTCTAGTGATCCCATGTTAGGAGCTTCCTAGCCGGCTCGACATAGGAGTGAAGTAGGAGCTTGTAGAGTTGGGGAAGTACGTACGCCACCCCACGATTGGTATTAAGGAATACACCCGTCATCCACGCAATTAATACACACTAATCAACCGGTAAAAGATAGTTAGGGAGTAAGGAAATCTAAGTAAACACATTTCTCTCCACATAAGTTTCACCACTCCTTTCATTTTCAGTTATTTTATTTTATTTGCATTCGTAGTAATTTGGGTTAGTTGACTAGCAACTAATTCCGCCCACTCCTTCAAACCCGAGATTTTACTTGCTTTCATAAAAACATAAAAATACAAAAAGAATCTTCCCTCACCCTTAGACCTATTAGAGTAGTTTTTCAATCCTAACGACACTATTCCCTGTGGAGAACGATCAATCCCCCGTACTTACCACTACACAATACTACATCGGTCAGGTACACTGCCTGGTGGGGTTGTAAGCCTCTTGAGATCCCTCGATAGGTAAAACCTGTTGTAAGGTTGCAAAACCACGCATCAAGTTTTTGGCGCCGCTGCCGGGGAATAGTTATTGTTTAGGTTGAATTTTTATTTTATTAGGTCTACTCACTAGATTCCTTTCTAGTGAGATTTTTATTTTCTTTTTCTAGGTTTTCTTTAGTCTATCTTTTTTCTTCGTTTCTTTGTTCGTAACCATTACCATCTGACATCATGGAAGGTGGTAATATCCTCGATCCCAACAACCCACCACCACAACAACACCCACCTCCTAGAGCCCGTACCTTAGGAGACTACTCCCGTCCTAGCCACCATGGCTATCGAAACATCATTGAGCTCACTCAAGGAGCCAATGTCACACCCTTGCGATCCGACACCATCCGGTTGGTGCAAAGCGGATGCGCATTCCATGGACTTCGTTCCGAAGATCCTAATCAACATCTCAAGGACTTTCTCAAAATTGTTGATTCCATAGACCTTGATGTTGCCACTCGAGAGACGACCCGGCTACGTCTCTTTCAATTCTCTCTGCGGGACCAAGCTAGTCAATGGCTAGAACGTCTACCCGCGGGATCCATCACCTCTTGGGATGATCTCACCACTCGCTTCCTTGCTCAGTTTTTCCCACCGGGAAGAACTACCAAGCTAAGGAATGATATCTTGATGTTCCAACAACGTCAAGGCGAAACCCTCTACGAGGCATGGACTCGATTCAAGGACTTACTCCAAAAAGTCCCTCACCATGGCATAGAACTTTGGCTCCAAGTCCAAATCTTCTATGACCATATCAATCTCTCCACGAGGCAAACTATTGACCAATCGGCCGGTGGTAAGCTACGTGATCTAAGTGCGGAAGAATCATGGGCTCTCCTAGAAGATCTTGCTCTTTATGACAACGAAAGTTGGAGTGATCCCCGTGATTTGAATAAAACGGTCAAGGCAATATCTTTGCCTTCGAACAATTCAAGCACTTCCGACCGTAGGATCATAGAACTTGAAGACCAAGTCAAGTTTCTTATGAAATCCTACGAGGTTCCTAAACCTTCAAGCCAAGTGAACAAAATCACTTCTTCATGTGAATTATGTAGTGGTCCCCACGACACTCGTGATTGCATGGAACTCCCCGAACAAGCTTTTGCGGACTACGCATCCTCGCGTACCGACGGAGCGGGAGATAAGTGGTACACTTTCAAACCCGATCCAAACCCCTACGGTGATTCATACAACCCCTCATGGAAAAATCACCCAAACCTTAGGTGGAAACAAAACCAAAACACACAACAAACCAATTCTTCCAACCCACCTAATCGTTTCCAATCAAGCGGTTCCAACTCGAACCGTACTTTCAACAACAATCCTTCCAGCAATGGTAGTACCAATAACTTTGAAGGATTGATGTCCCAATTTATGGCATCTCAAGAAGCTCGTTTGGCCAAGTTTGAAGCCGATTTCAAACAAAAACAAAGCGAGATGACCAATAAGATTGACACTTTGTTGAAAGCCCTCAATGACCGAGAAATGGGAGCACTCCCTAGCAACACAGTCAAGAACCCGAAACTAAACGTCAACGCCATCTCGTCAGTTTCGTCTCCTAGTTCTTGTCCACAATATTATTCGGTCAATTCCATGAGCTCGTGTTTCAAACAAACCCAAGTTGTAGTTGAAACACCTCCCACTCAAAACCTTGACGAAGAATTCAAGGAGCTCCACCTTGAAAGTCCGGTTATTGATGTGTTGGATGAGAAGAAGCTCAAGTTAGGCGAAAAAGGGACCGCCTTTGTTCAAAACAAGCTACCTAAGAAGTTAGATGATGCGTGGGTTTTGCAACCTTACAACAGGTTTTACCTCTCGAGGGATCTCAAGAGGCTTACAACCCCACCAGGCAGTGTACCTGACCGATGTAGTATAGTGTAGTGGTAAGTACGGGGGATTGATCGTTCTCCACAGGGAATAGTGTTCGTTAGGTGTGAAAGGCTACTCTAATTAGGTCTAAGGGTTGAGGAAGATTCTTTTTTATGTTTTTATATTTTATAAAAGCAAGTAAAATCTCGGGTTTTGAAGGAGTGGGCGGAATTAGTTGCTAGTCAACTAACCCAAATTACTACAAATGCAAATAAAATAAAATAACAAAAATGAAAAGTGGTGAGAAACTTATGTGTAGAGAAATGTGTTTACTTAGATTTCCTTACTCCCTAACTATCTTTTACCGGTTAATTAGTGTGTATTAGTCGCGTGGATGACGGGTGTATTCCTTAATACCATTCGTGGGGTGGCGTACTTACTTCCCCAAACTCTACAAGCTCCTACTTCACTCCTATGTCGAGCCGGCTAGGAAGCTCCTAACATGGGATCACTAGAATTCGCTTGTGCATTAAATACAACCATAAAAACCTTTAGTACGCGTTTGGTTCATGTTTCTTAAGACGTTCAAGCAAGTTACCGAATAGGAAGTTAGCCAGTTTTCTTAAGCCTAACATAGATAAACAATCATCCAATACAACTAACAACACACTAACAACCAATAATCAATAGCTAGGTTTCATTAGATCTAAGCAAACACAAGATAAAATTAGCCTAACATGTTAAACAAAAGACAAGCATAAGATAGAATCAAACAACACATAGACATATTGAATGATTAATTGATAACTTATCTTTCAATGAAACATGGAAGATCTCAAGGCAAAAAGCCCTGAAAAAGTAGCTAAAATCGTCTTAGGGTTTTATCCCAAAATTCCACACACTAAGCTCTCCCTTAATGACAAAAAATTAGAAAACTATATATAGACTTTGACATCTGACGGCGTCACCTTATGCATTGTGACGCCGTCACCTCGCCGCTTTTAGGGTTCCCGGATGACCATCTTGACGCCGTCCCTCTTTAGCTCTTCAAAAATCCATTCTGGCTTATCAAGGCTTGACGCCGTCGGATCATGAACGTGACGCCGTCCCCTTATGATTTAAGCCGTGACGCCCTTGATTTAGTTAAAGCGTGACGCCGTCAGAATTCTCATGCAAACTCACTGGCCCGTCATGAGTAAATTTCACATTCAACTTTTCTTGCCAAGGCATGACGCCGTCCCATGTTAATTGTGACGCCGTCAAGAGTAACTTTTAGCCGATTCTTGAGACTTTGCCGTTTTCTTCACTTTAATGCTCCAAAAACGTCCAAAATGCCTCCTTTTCCAGATTTCTCCTCAAAAGTACCTAAAATGACAAAAGGAACGATTTAGGGCAATATTTGATCAAATAAATACGATTTCGGGCTTAAATGACCCCTTAAAAGCGGTACACTTTTCGCCTCATCAAATACCCTTACACTTGAGATTTGCTTGTCCTCAAGCAAATGCGCTTTTATTCTAATCAAAATACAAGTTAGGGGTCATTTAATGCAAACATAAAAGTAATTACAACAAATATTCGTTCCACTTCAATCATAATAAGCACGGAGATTACATACTAGCACCTCACAAGTAGTGTTTAGATACTCACATCTCTCAAGTGTCATCAAAATAAATCTCATAAATGAAAACGGAAAATATCTCTCACTACCTGTCATAGCAAATAGATTACCATAGGCTTGGGAAAGGATCGAAAACCTCCTCCACTAGGCGTAAGCACCTAAGATAAACTATCAAAGAGGGCTTTTAAATGGGTTATAACGTTAGGTGTAGGGAAAAGGAAAACACGGTTTTGTTGGATAAAGGATATTTTACTGGTGGCGAGTTAAAGATCTTGATCAATTACATGTACTATACAATGTTGCTAAGCCAAGACTAGACTCGATCTTAAGCTAATGAAAGAAAATAACAAAACATAAACATAAAATAAACATAAAATGAAACGGGATGGTAGTCCGTATGTTTTTTCTATTTTTCTTTTTTTTTTTTTTTTCTCATTTTTTTGTATTTTTCTTGATTTTTTTTTTTTTTTTTTTTTTTTTTTTTTTTTTTTTTTTTTTTGCATACACTTTTACCCTACCATCCAAAATAATACATCATAGGGGCGTTGCATCCCCTTACACTTGAACTTTTACATAACTTTACAAATAACTATTCTAATGACTCGAATTAAGATAATTGAAAAAAACTTGGAGTACTTTTAAAACATTTAGCACATATGGGGGTAATAAATGATGTTCTTCCCCATTACTCCATTACACTAGTACTTTACCCACGAGTCCCAATCGTCCCAAAACAATATGTACAAGGATATGACTCGACTTAGCAACCATGTAATCAACTAGATAATTAACTTGGGTTTAAACAAATGTTGTAACAATAATGCACTAAAGATGAGTGCATACAAAGTAGGCTAAGGCGATTTGGGTGTACATTTAAGTGGGGTGTAACAAATTCTTCCTTTAAGTAAAATGCTTAAAGGTCGAAACGAAAAGATAGGCTCTGAGGGGTGTACTAGGGGTATCGTGTACTAAAAATGAGTACAACGCAAAGGGTGTGGGAGAATTACTTGACCAATGTAGCCAATGTAATTATAACAAAAACACAGGTGTAAAACATGGGTTAATCCTAATGCCTCTTATCATGTAGTAAATCTAACTACACGAATGTAGTCTCACTTGTGGCCTTGGAATGGTCCTAACGCAAGTTCTAGAATCTAAGTGCTACCGGTACACACATCATAGCATAAATGCTTTTCCTACCAATTCTAGGGGCGAACCTCACATATTTGGGGGTGGAAAATTTTTTAGTGATACGGTTTTTGTGCTAGTCATATAACTCCTATCCATGAGACGCTCATTAAGATCAAAGTTTCACTCCTATATGTTGTAAAAAATTTTAAATTTGGCACTAAAATTACCTTAACAAGTATTTCTCTCAGTTTTATTACACATCTACTATTAAACAAACAAAAATCAAGCGCAATTGTATTTTCTAAAATCGTACTTTTACCCTCCCCTTACACTTAAGATGAACATTGTCCCCAATGTTCAAATGACAAATGTAAAAGCATAAAGTAAAAGAATGAAATCAAATACTCCCCTGATTCGCTCGTTGGATAATGAAATTACACGGTTAAATCTTCCTCCAAAGAGAATGTTGAAGCTCCATGACTAATGCATCGCCATAAGCTTGATTCCAAAAACATCTCCTTGTCCAAAATAACCTGTTAAACCTGAGAAAACAAACACGAAAACCTGCATAACATCGGCGGGATAAAATCTATATATAAGGATATAATGCTTGTGGAATGATAACTTTGCAGATTCCTGGAGATTATAAGTTGGAGATTTTAATAAAAACTTTTTATGAAAACAAAATTTTCAAAAATTTCTGGAAATTAAATCTGACGCCGTCAGGTTATAACCCCTGACGCCGTCAGAAATGACCTGACAAAAATTTTCATTTTAAGTTTCGGGAAAATTTCTGGAAAAACCTTTACCTTACTTCCTGGAAATTCTGCAAAACATCATTATGACTCGATACAAGCATTTGACTCAAACAAATACGAATATGTATGCTAACTTATTATTATTATGATTCATGTTCATTTGTGTTCTAATAAACCGATTTAGATTTCCCTTACACTTATCTTTTGCAAAATACCTTTATATGTAGTTAAGACGAAGTTAAAAACAACATAAAGCATTTTCACAATTTAGTTTTTAACATGAATCAATAAGAATAAAAATTACACACACATACGAAACAAATAAAACAAACACACAAACAAATGAACACACAAAGCAAATAAAATAAATAAAGCTTGGGTTGCCTCCCAAGAAGCGCCTTTCTTTATTAACGAGTCTTGTAGCTAGACTCAAAGTCACGTACATTACGTGACTCCATCATCGGTCACGGTTCCTAGGCCATTCTCCTTCCCGGTTTTATATTCCGGTCCTAATTTCAAACAATCCTTGTAGAAACCGAATATCCTTTCCATAACATAGTCTACTCCTTTACTTCTATCCTTATCATTCCTATAGTAGACCGCTTGTTTAAGCTCCTTCTCAACATTTGACAAGTTTTGGAATTGTTCTATCTTATATGGCATTTGGTAGCTTACTTCATCGGTCTCATCCTTAAATCTAACTATCCCTAAGGAAGGTTCATAAGTCATTCTAGAGACCTCAACAAATGGTTTTCCAAAAACCACTTGAGTTAAGGATGCATCGACTATTGGGCGGATATCTTCAACAATTACAAAGTCGGTGACATAGGTGAAGTTTCCTACATAAACCGGTAATCCCTTAACTCTTCCCGTGAAGTTACTCATCCAACCCTTGTCAGGGAACATCCTATACCCAAGCTGATTTTTCATTATCAAGTTGTAGTGGGCTCTAGTCATGATGTTTATGGGTGATCTAAGGTCGATATAAGCTTTCCACACATGTAGATGCCCTATGTTGCATGGTATGTTGAGATTAGAAGGGTCGCCTATTTCTATGATTGGTCTACCTAGGAAGTATGGTGTCTCGGGATCATCGAATAAGTTTGTATGATATGCACGCTCTTCCTTAGTGGGTAGCCTATTGAAGTAGTCCTCATCATCATCTACTTCTTCAATCTCACTTGTCCTAACTTCCTTATCAACCTCGACTTTCCTATCCTCATCCTTTGGTTCACTTTCTTCCATGCTCCTATCGATTGGTTTAATAGTGACAACGTTGACGAAGTGGACATGTTTGGATGAAGAAGGGTCTTTGACTTGGGGTCCGCTATTTGTGTTCCTAGCGTCCTTATGTGGAGGTGATAACACTTGGTTATGGAGGGCTTTCAACAAGTTGTCAATTTTATTGGTCATCTCAGTTTGTTGTTGATTGAATTCGGTCTCGAATCTAGCTATCCGAGCTTCTTGAGATGCCATAAATTGAGACATCAATCCTTCAAAGTTATTGGTACTACCATTGCCGGAAGGATTGTTGTTGAAAGTACGGTTCGAGTTGGAACCGCTTGATTGGAAATGATTAGGTGGGTTGGAAGAATTGGTTTGTTGCGAGTTTTGGTTTTGTTTCCACCTAAGGTTCGGGTGATTTTTCCATGAGGGGTTGTATGAATCACCATAATGGTTTGGCTCGGGCTTGAAAGTGTACCACTTGTCTCCCGCTCCGTCGGTACGCGAGGATGCGTAGTCCACAAAAGCTTGTTCGGGGAGTTCCATGCAATCACGAGTGTCGTGGGGACCACTACATAATTCACATGAAGAAGTGATTTTGTTCACTTGGCTTGAAGGTTTAGGAGCCTCGTAGGATTTCATGAGAAACTTGACTTGGTCTTCAAGTTCTACGATCCTACGGTCGGAAGTGCTTGAATTGTTCAAAGGCAAAGATATTGCCTTGACCGTTTTATTCAAATCACGGGGATCACTCCAACTTTCGTTGTCATAAAGAGCAAGATCCTCTAGGAGAGCCCATGATTGTTCCGCACTTAGATCACGTAGCTTGCCACCGGCCGATTGGTCAATGGTTTGCCTTGTGGAGAGATTGATATGGTCATAGAAGATTTGGACTTGGAGCCAAAGTTCTATGCCATGGTGAGGGACTTTTTGGAGTAAGTCCTTGAATCGAGTCCATGCCTCGTAGAGAGTTTCGCCTTGACGTTGTTGGAACATCAAGATATCATTCCTTAGCTTGGTAGTTCTTCCCGGTGGGAAAAACTGAGCAAGGAAACGAGTGGTGAGATCATCCCAAGAGGTGATGGATCCTGCGGGTTGACGTTCTAGCCACTGACTAGCTTGGTCCCGCAGAGAGAATTGGAAGAGACGCAATCGGGTCGTCTCTCGAGTGACAACATCAAGGTCTATAGAATCAACGATTTTAAGAAAGTCCTTGAGATGTTGATTAGGATCTTCAGAACGAAGTCCATGGAATGCGCATCCGCTTTGCACCAACCGGATGGTGTCGGATCGCAAGGGTGTGATATTGGCTCCTTGTGTGAGCTCAATGGTGTTTCGATAGCCGTGGTGGCTAGGACGGGAATACTCTCCTAAAGTACGGGCTCTAGGAGGTGGTGGTGGTTGTTGTGGTGGTGGGTTGTGTGGGTTAAGGATATTACCATCTTCCATGATGTCGGACGGTAATGGTTACGAACAAAGACACGAAGAAAATAGATAGACTAAAGAAAACCTAGAAAAATAAAATAAAAATCTCACTAGAAAGGAATCTAGTGAGTAGACCTAATAGAAATAAAAATTCAACCTAAACAATAACTATTCCCCGGCAGCGGCGCCAAAAACTTGATGCGTGGGTTTTGCAACCTTACAACAGGTTTTACCTCTCGAGGGATCTCAAGAGGCTTACAACCCCACCAGGCAGTGTACCTGACCGATGTAGTATAGTGTAGTGGTAAGTACGGGGGATTGATCGTTCTCCACAGGGAATAGTGTTCGTTAGGTGTGAAAGGCTACTCTAATTAGGTCTAAGGGTTGAGGAAGATTCTTTTTTATGTTTTTATATTTTATAAAAGCAAGTAAAATCTCGGGTTTTGAAGGAGTGGGCGGAATTAGTTGCTAGTCAACTAACCCAAATTACTACAAATGCAAATAAAATAAAATAACAAAAATGAAAAGTGGTGAGAAACTTATGTGTAGAGAAATGTGTTTACTTAGATTTCCTTACTCCCTAACTATCTTTTACCGGTTAATTAGTGTGTATTAGTCGCGTGGATGACGGGTGTATTCCTTAATACCATTCGTGGGGTGGCGTACTTACTTCCCCAAACTCTACAAGCTCCTACTTCACTCCTATGTCGAGCCGGCTAGGAAGCTCCTAACATGGGATCACTAGAATTCGCTTGTGCATTAAATACAACCATAAAAACCTTTAGTACGCGTTTGGTTCATGTTTCTTAAGACGTTCAAGCAAGTTACCGAATAGGAAGTTAGCCAGTTTTCTTAAGCCTAACATAGATAAACAATCATCCAATACAACTAACAACACACTAACAACCAATAATCAATAGCTAGGTTTCATTAGATCTAAGCAAACACAAGATAAAATTAGCCTAACATGTTAAACAAAAGACAAGCATAAGATAGAATCAAACAACACATAGACATATTGAATGATTAATTGATAACTTATCTTTCAATGAAACATGGAAGATCTCAAGGCAAAAAGCCCTGAAAAAGTAGCTAAAATCGTCTTAGGGTTTTATCCCAAAATTCCACACACTAAGCTCTCCCCTTAATGACAAAAAATTAGAAAACTATATATAGACTTTGACATCTGACGGCGTCACCTTATGCATTGTGACGCCGTCACCTCGCCGCTTTTAGGGTTCCCGGATGACCATCTTGACGCCGTCCCTCTTTAGCTCTTCAAAAATCCATTCTGGCTTATCAAGGCTTGACGCCGTCGGATCATGAACGTGACGCCGTCCCCTTATGATTTAAGCCGTGACGCCCTTGATTTAGTTAAAGCGTGACGCCGTCAGAATTCTCATGCAAACTCACTGGCCCGTCATGAGTAAATTTCACATTCAACTTTTCTTGCCAAGGCATGACGCCGTCCCATGTTAATTGTGACGCCGTCAAGAGTAACTTTTAGCCGATTCTTGAGACTTTGCCGTTTTCTTCACTTTAATGCTCCAAAAACGTCCAAAATGCCTCCTTTTCCAGATTTCTCCTCAAAAGTACCTAAAATGACAAAAGGAACGATTTAGGGCAATATTTGATCAAATAAATACGATTTCGGGCTTAAATGACCCCTTAAAAGCGGTACACTTTTCGCCTCATCATAGATGATCCGGGCTTATTTGTTCTACCTTGCAAGATCGGTAATTCGGAGGCTTATGACACATTAGCCGATCTTGGATCAAGCCTTAACCTACTTCCGTTACCTCTCTACACCTCTCTAAAACTAGGAAAACTTGAAGAGACCGAGGTGATAATAGGTTTAGCGGATGGAAGTGTTGCTTACCCGGTTGGAGTAGTCAAAGACGTGTTAGTACACATAGGAAAACTAACCATTTTAGCCGATTTCCACGTCCTTGATATGGTTAGCGACCCTACATGCCCCTTGCTGATAGGTAGAGGATTTTTAGCAACCGCTAGTGCTATGATTGATTGCAAGGAATCTAAGATAGCAGTAGGAGAAGGTGATACTTGGTCAGTCTATGATGTGAAGAAACATGCCTATGATACTAGTGAGGAACCAACACCCCATTGGTTAGAATTAAATAGGAGACCATCTAGATATGGACCTTGGATCGATAGAGACTTCATAGGACCCCAACGCCCATTTTACCTAGAAGAGGACTTTGTGAACCGAACACATGTGGTAGAACAACTCTTGGCTAGGGACACCGAATTGGATCCATTTGAAGACCCTCTAGTTTTTAGGAAGAAGATTGATTTCCTAGGAGTTTTGCCAATTAACCTAGGGATGAATAAGTGGATTCGTGAGGACGATGATCATAAGTGAGATTGGGACAAACCACCCAAAGATGGAGATGGGTCATGGCATATTAAGATGACATTGTATGACCCGGATGGAGAGAAGTTTGAAAGGATATATTGTACTAAGCGGACCAATAGGAAACTTTAATCCAAGCTTAACCCTAAAGACGTCCTCGATGACGAGCTCACTTACATAGGGTAGAAGAACTTTGAGTCTAGCTACAAGACTCGTTAATAAAGAAAAGCGCTTCTTGGGAGGCAACCCAAGTTTTATTTGTTTTATGTGTTTATTTATTTGTTTGTTTGATTTTATTTGTTTCCGTATGTGTGTTTAATTTTTATTATTATTGATTCATGTTCAAAAACTAAATTGTGAAAATGCTTTATCTTGTTTTTAACTTCATCTTAACTACATATAAAGGTATTTTGCAAAAAGATAAGTGTAATGGAAATCCAAATCGGTTTATTAGAACAAATGAACATGAATCATAATAATAATAAATTAACATACATATTCGTATTTGTTTGAGTCAAATGCTTGTATCGAGTCATAATGATATTTTGCAGGATTTCCAGGAAGTAAGGTAGAGGTTTTTCCAGAAATTTTCCAGAAACTTAACATGAGAATTCTGTCAGATCATTTCTGACGGCGTCAGGCTTTACATCCTGACGGCATCAGGTTTTAATTTTCAGAAATTTTTGAAAGTTTTGTTTTCATAAAAAGTTTTTATTAAATCTATAACTTATAATCTCCAGGAATCTGCAAAATTATCATTCCACAAGCATTATATCCTTATATATAGAATTTATCCCGCCGATGTTATGCAGGTTTTCGTGTTTGTTTTCTCAGGTTTAACAGGTTATTTTGGACAAGGAGATGTATGTGGAATCAAGCTTATGGCGATGCTTTAGTCTTGGAGCTTCTACATTCTCTTGGAAGAAGATCTAACCATGTTACTTCATTATCCACCGAGCGAATCAGGGGAGTATTTGATTTCATTCTTTTACCTTTTCACTTTTACATCTTGTTATTTGAACATTGGGGACAATGTTCATCTTAAGTGTAAGGGGGGGTAAAGTACGATACTTTAGAGAATACAAGTGTGCTTGATTTTTGTTTGTTTAATAGTAGATGTGTAATAAAACTGAGAGAAATACCTGTTAGGGCAATTTTAGTGCCAAAATTAAAATTTTTTACAACATATAGGAGTGAAACTTTGATCTTAATGAGCGTCTCACGGATAGGAGTTATATGACTAGCACAAAAACCGTACCACTCAAAAATTTCCACCCCAAATATGTGAGGTTCGCCCCTAGAATTGGTAGGAAAAGCATTTATGCTATGATGTGTGTACCGGTAGCACTTAGATTCTAGAACTTGCGTTAGGACCATTCCGAGGCCACAAGTGAGACTACATTCGTGTAGTTAGATTTACTACATGATAAGAGGCATTAGGATTAACCCATTGTTTTACACCTGTGTTTTTTGTATAATTACTTTGGCTACATTGGTCAAGTAATTCTCCCACACCCTTTGCGTTGTACTCATTTTTAGTACACGATACCCCTAGTACACCCCTCAGAGCCTATCTTTTCGTTTCGACCTTTAAGCATTTTACTTAAAGGAAGAATTTGTTACACCCCACTTAAATGTACACCCAAATCGCCTTAGCCTACCTTGTATGCACTCATCTTTAGTGCATTATTGTGACAACATTTGTTTTAAACCCCAAGTTAATTATCTAATTGATTACATGGTTGCTAAGTCGAGTCATATCCTTGTACATATTGTTTTGGGACGATTGGGACTCATGGGTAAAGTACTAGTGTAATGGAGTAATGGGGAAGAACAACATTATTACCCCCATATGTGCTAAATATTTTAAAAAAGTACTCCAAGTGTTTCGATTATCTTAATTCGAGTCATTAGAATAGTTATTTGTAAAGTTATGTAAAAGTTCAAGTGTAAGGGGAATGCAACGCCCCTATGATGTATTATTTTGGATGGTAGGGCAAGAGTGTATGAAAAAAAAAAAAAAAAATCGAAAAAAAAATCAAGAAAAATACAAAAAAATGAGAAAAAGAAAAATAGAAAAAACATACGGACTACCATCCCGTTTCATTTTATGTTTATTTTATGTTTATGTTATTTTGTTTTTAGCTTAAGTCGAGTCTAGTCTTGGCTTAGCAACGCCATATTGTACATGTAATTAATCAAGATCTTTAACTCGCCACCAGTAAAATATCCTTTATCCAACAAAACCGTGTTTATCATATCCCTACACCTCACGTTATAACCCATGTAAAAGCCCTCTTTGATAGTTTATCTTAGGTGCTTACGCCTAGTGGAGGAGGTTTTCGATCCTTTCCCAAGCCTATGGTAATCTATTTGCTATGACAGGTAGTGAGAGATATTATCCGTTTTTATTTATGAGATTTATTTTGATGACACCTGAGAGATGTGAGTATCTAAACACTACTTGTGAGGTGCTAGTTTGTAATCTCCGTGCTTATTATGATTAAAGTGGAACGACTATTTATTGTAATTACTTTTATATTAGTGTTAAATGACCCCTAACTTGTATTTTGATTAGAATAAAAGCGCATTTGCTTGAGGACAAGCAAATCTCAAGTGTAAGGGTATTTGATGAAGCGTAAAGTGTACCGCTTTTAGGGGGTCATTTAAGCCCTAAATTGTATTTATTTGATCAAATATTGCCCTAAATCGTTCCTTTTGTCATTTTAGGTACTTTGGAGAAGAAATCTGGAAAAGGAAGCATTTTGGACGTTTTTGGAGCATAAAAGTGAAGAAAACGACAAAGTCTCAAAATCGGCTGGAAAAGTACCTTTGACGGCGTCAGGGATTGCCCTTGACGGCGTCATGGCTTGGCAAAAAAGGTGGATATGAAAATTACTCATGATAAGCCAGAGAATTTTACAATGGAAAGTCTGACGGCTTCACCCTTTGAAGTGATCAAGGCCATCATGGTTTAACTTAAAGAGGGACGGCGTCAAGCCATATTCTGACGGCGTCAAGCTTTGATAAGCCAGAGCGGATTTTGGAGGTCTAAAGAGGGACGGCGTCAAGAAGGCCATCCGGGAACCCTAGACACGGCGAGGTGACGGCGTCAAGTCCTATAACGTGACGCCGTCAGCCCTTAAACTCTATATATAGTTTTGCAATTTTTTGTCATTAGTGTGCAACTTTGTGAGGAGAAACCCTAAAGACGAATTTCTGCCATTTTTAAGGGTTTTCATACCCTTGGATCTCCCATGTTTAATTGAAGATAAGTAATTGTTTAATCAATCAATATGTCTATGTGTTGTTTGATTATATATTGTTCTTGTCTTTTAATTAACATGCTAGGCTAGATTTATCTTGTGTTTGCTTAGATCTAATGAAACCTAGCTATTGATTATTGGTTATTAGTGTGTTATTAATTGTATTGGATGATTGTTTATCGATGTTAGGCTTAAGAAAACTGGCTAACTTCCTATTCGGTAACTTGCTTGAACGTCTTAAGAAACATGAACCAATGCGTACTAAGGTTTGTATGGTTGTATTTAATGCATGAGCGAATTCTAGTGATCCCATGTTAGGAGCTTCCTAGCCGGCTCGACATAGGAGTGAAGTAGGAGCTTGTAGAGTTGGGGAAGTACGTACGCCACCCCACGATTGGTATTAAGGAATACACCCGTCATCCACGCAATTAATACACACTAATCAACCGGTAAAAGATAGTTAGGGAGTAAGGAAATCTAAGTAAACACATTTCTCTCCACATAAGTTTCACCACTCCTTTGATTTTCAGTTATTTTATTTTATTTGCATTCGTAGTAATTTGGGTTAGTTGACTAGCAACTAATTCCGCCCATTCCTTCAAACCCGAGATTTTACTTGCTTTCATAAAAACATAAAAATACAAAAAGAATCTTCCCTCACCCTTAGACCTATTAGAGTAGTTTTTCAATCCTAACGACACTATTCCCTGTGGAGAACGATCAATCCCCCGTACTTACCACTACACTATACTACATCGGTCAGGTACACTGCCTGGTGGGGTTGTAAGCCTCTTGAGATCCCTCGAGAGGTAAAACCTGTTGTAAGGTTGCAAAACCACGCATCATGGCCGCCCAAACACTGGATGGCATAATTATGCAACCCTGTTTGTTTCCCTCAATCGTCATCTTTATATCTTTTTGACTCTGTTTCCTCTAAAAATCAGAGCCAAACAATAGCTACCCTAGCTCGACCTGTGTGAATGCTTGTTGTTCGGTTTTTTTAATGATTGCTGCTTACACTGTTCCTCTGACCAAAACATTCCTTTTTCTCGGCAGCTATCTATGTACTGCATGATGAATATCAGAAAAACGGGCTTCAGATACAGCTTTACAACCACATTCGAGTGTATGAGCCCTCAACCCCGGTTCTAGAACTGTATTTGAAAACGGTTTAGATCTCAATATTGATGGGATGAATGTTCATTCCACTGGTGGCGCATCAACTTGGGAATCGAGTCATACTCCAGAAAATGGTTAATGAGCCTCAAAGAAATCAGACGGCATTTGGTTAGAGGATTTGCCACTATCTTCTGGAGTAGGACCCGATTCCCAAGTTGATATGCCAGCAATGGGACGCCACTTGGTTAGAGGAGTATTTGAAGAAGAAAGTTATTATAAATGCCTATGTGGTGATCTCAACTATTATGAACTAGAAGATACCATTATGCTTCAAGTCAAACCTCCATTGACTTCTGGTCAGTTTTCATATATATACTTTCTGTGTCTGCCTTGCATTTACAAGTTTTATATCATACTTAGGTTAACTTCTATAAAAGCCTCTCATCGTCAGTCATGCACATTTGAACAAAGATAGATGTCAAACAAAAGAGAATGTTGTGATAAGTGATTTGGTAAGGGGATCCAAGTTGAGATGCTTCACGTCTTGGCGGGTCAGGTGACAACACCTCCAACCATAGAAGGCATATCCTCTTTTTTCAATCCTTACCAGACTCATTTGTTGTAAGTGGTTACCACTTTTATTCACATTTATTTTCCTACAAAACCGCATTCGTTGGTTCAGCTAGGGTAGGGTTGTGATGATTAACACATACTTTCTGAGACTAATGAAGTGGGTGGTCAAAAATTGGCACCGTAACTTGGCCTGGCAAGGATCGGATGACATCGTTATGCAACCGTGTTTCTTTGCAGCCATGACCAGTCATACATCTTTTTCAACCTATTCGGTTAAAAAAATCTTCGCCTAATAAGTACTACCGTATCTACAACTGCTGCACCCCCTGGGTTTCTAACTGCTTCTATGTTGGGTTCTTAGGAATCTGAACTTTTAAACTCTTACAGATGAGACCCTTTTGATTTGGTGAATGGTCATCCTTCAGTTTGCTTATGACTGTTGCATGTAATGCATGATGAATATCATAGGCAATGATGAAAGCTGTTACAATATCCTATTTTGTTAAGTGTAGATTACCGTAACCTGCATTTTGGCATAACGACCAGATGGTTGCAGCCAACGCCGGTTTTGGGAACTACTTCTGTAATCACTGACCTGAGCCTTATTATGTATATTATCATTATGCATTATCGTTGGCCCATCATTGATCCTCTCTTACTACTTACTCTCTTTGGAGCTCAAAACTTTTTGTTTCGCTGTGTCTCAGTTCATTTGCCAAGTTGCTACATAACTAGAACAAAGAAAAGATAAGTATTGCTCTAATTTTTTTATGCGATACTCCAGTATAAAACTGATGCATTTGTATATCCATGCTTATGATATCTTAAATTTACAGGCTTAATCAACTGCGGCACACGACTGTGCTTAGATTTTTTTTTTGCTGCCAACAGGTTTTTTATATTCAACAACCTGACTGCATACTATGGAGACAAGCTAAATATAAAAAATAGACAGAATATCAATGATGGATGTACCGAGACCGAGCACAGCTATTACTAATTTCGCATGGTCAGTGCATCCATCATTGATACTTTGTCAATATTTTTGTACCCCCTAAGTTTTCATGCTCACATACCTCAGTACATTATGCTTCAACTCAGATCAAGATCAGCTGTTGCTCAACTGCCATATATATACTTTGTATGTCTGCCTTTCGTTTACCAGTTTTATATAATGATTAATAATACCCTGTTCTCTCCAATTACAGTTTGCCGCGCCAAGGTCCACTTTTGGTTTTTTTTTTTTTTTTTTTTTTTTTTTTTTTTTTTTTTTTTTTTTTGCTGGATATCCATGTAATGCATGATGAATATACCAGGCAATGATGAAAGCCGTTACTATTTTTCTATTTTGGTAAGTGTAGCTTGCCATAACCCGTGCCTTGGCATAACGATCAGATGGTTGCAGCCAAGGCCGGTTTTGGGTACCACTTCTGTAATTGCTGACCTGAGCCTTATTATGTATATTATCATCATGCATTATCGTTGGCCTATCATTCATCCTCTCTTACTACTTACTTTCTTTGGAGCTCTAAACTTTTTGTTTCACTGTCTCTCAGTTCACTTGCCATGATGCTACAAAACTAGAACAAAGAAAAGATAAGTATTGCTCAAATATTTTTATGCGATAATTCAATATGAAACTACTGCATTTGTATATGCATGCTTATAGTATCTTAAATTTTCATGCTTAATCCATTGTACTACATGTGTTTGCTTATATTTTTTTCCTGCCAACAGGTTTTTTATATTCAACAGCTTCAATGCATACTATGGAGACAAGCTAAATCTCAAAAATAGACGGAATATCAGTGATGGATGTACGGAGACCGAGCCGACCTATTACTATATTCGCATGTTCTATGACTCCATCATTGATACTTTGTCAATATTTTTGTCGCTCCCAAGTTTTCACAGTCACCTATCTATACTTTGTATGTTTTACTATATTCGCAGTTGCTAATACTCTACCTGCGCTTCCTTTTCGTCGATAGACACTGATCACCACTCATTATATTATTGGCATGAGACACCTTCATTTACTTTATGTGTTTGTTATGATGGTTATCTGCTTATCTAATTGGTCTACATTTTTATAGTAACTGAAATTGTTTTATGCATGCTGCCAGGTTCAGTCCTACAAACACTGGTACAGATTTCACCTTTCGTCACACCAAAAATACGTGACTGTATGCATATAGTCACACACGTTTTTTAGGTGTGTGTGACAAAAAGTCGCGCCACCGTAGGTATCATATGGTCACATTGTTAACTTTGTGGCCGTTTACATTGAAAAAGAGTTACCAAAACCCGAATATGTGTGACTAATTAGGCACAAGTTTTGTTGGATTCATCAGTATGTGTGACTATTTCCCATCCTATAGCCACATGAAAATATAATAAATGTGACGTTTGTGATGATTTAGTCACACAACGTGTGTTGTTTTTTTCGAGTTAGTCACATACAATTTAAAAAACAGTGGCCAAAAGTGTTAATAAGTGTGACCATATGCTGTTTAAAGTGAAGAAATGTGTATTTTGTGTGACTATTGATCATCCAATGGTCACATGAATTTTTAGTTTGTGTGGCCTTTTGTAATATTTAGTCACCCAAAGCATGTTTGTTTTAGGTATTTAGTCACATACAATTAAGCATAAAGTGGCCAAAAGTGTTAATAAGTGTGACCATATGCTGTTTTAAGTGAAGAAATGTGTATATTGTGTGACTATTGATAATCCAATGGTCACATGAATTTTTAGTTTGTGTGGCCTTTTGTAATATTTAGTCACACAAATCATGTTTTTTTTTTGGTATTTAGTCACATACAATTAAGCATAAAATGGCCAAAAGTGTTAATAAGTGTGACCATATGCTGTTTAAAGTGAAGAAATTTGTATTTTGTGTGACTATTGATCATCTAATGGCCACTTGAATTTTATGTTTGTGTGGCCTTTTGTAATATTTAGTCACACAAAGCATGTTTGTTTTGGTTATTTAGTCACATACAATTAAGCATAAGGTGGCCAAAAGTGTTGATAAGTGTGACCATATGCTGTTTAAAGTGAAGAAATTTGTATTTTGTGTGACTATTGATCATCCAATGGCCACTTGAATTTTATGTTTGTGTGGCCTTTTGTAATATTTAGTCACACAAAGCATGTTTGTTTTGGGTATTTAGTCACATACAATTAAGCATAAAGTGGTCAAAGGTGTTAATAAGTGTGACCATATGCTGTTTAAAGTGAAGAAATGTGTATTTTGCGTGACTATTGTTCATCCAATGGTCACATGAATTTTTAGTTTGTGTGGCCTTTGGTAGTATTTAGTCACACATCGAATTAAACAAAGAGTGACCAATAATGTTGATAAGCGTGACCATATTATGTGAATGCATCTTTTAGTCACAGGGTTACTATACTGTTGGAGCGGAGTTGTTACTGCTAGTACTAAGGTAGTCCTGCTGAAGCAGAGTTACTACTGCTAGTACTATGCTAGTGCTGCTGGAATGAGTATATATATTATATATAAAACAATATTCAAAACCACAAGAAATTTCAAATTGAATTAAACTCGAATGTATATAACTGGACAGAATATACAATTGTAATGTCGTACTTAATTAATCAAATTCTCAATAATCTAAAGACTTTTGAACCTTCACCGCCTTATTAGCAGTTTGCCTTAAGTCGTTAGCAGATATATATTGTTTCTTCAATGGTGCCGGTGGTACACATTTAGTCACATGGTTTGTTGGTGTAACCTGTAGTAAACAAAAGACGCTTCTATCAAACATTGAATTACATATGAATAATTATATATATGTAGGTTGAAAAAACACATGTATGTACCTCCTCTTCAAAAATAACTTGATCCTTTGGCCATGCAACGAAACTACCTTCGACTTTCTTAACTGTTTTTAACCCATTATGTGCTACGTCCGGTATGCATGCTGCATCAACTAACGATTCATCAATTGACACTTTGTAGCAATCACTTGGGAGTGGTCGGTTATGCAGCAATTGCTTTCCAAGAGACTGGTATACGGTACCCAAAGCAACAATATTTGTTTGCTTTATAATCCACAGTTTGCACTTAAGTGTCTACAAAAAAAGAATTTTTGCATGTATATATCAGAAATTATTTAAACAAAAGAATAACAAGAAACATGTTGAAATACATACTGTTGGCAGTGCTTGTGTTGGAGACACATCTTGTTGCGATTGGGAATCCGGAGACCCGTTTTTTCGCTTCTTTTGCTTTGTCTTGGGTCCGACAGTTTTAGCAAGTTCCTATATGTATATATAAAACACGTTACATTATTTAAACAAAAGAGTAACAAAAAACATGTTGAAATACATACTGTTGGCAGTGGTTGTGTTGGAGACGACACATTTTGTAGCGATTGGGAATCTGGAGACCCGTTTCGTCGTGACTTAAGGTTATGCTTAGGCCTAAAAGTTTTAGCAGGTTCCTATACGTATATATAAAACACGGTACATTAGTCGATCGTGTATGTAAAATTCAAAAATCAAAGGGGGATGTTTTATTACTATACTTAATTACCATTGTTTCCGTTACCTTTTTAGAAGTTTCAAGGCCATTGGACTTCTCCTCAATTCTCGCATCTTTAGCACTTACAACATCACTTTTCTTAGTGTCGTCCACCTCATTAGCGCTGCTCTCTATATTGCCAATGGCCATTGGAGTCACCTGCAATATAAATTAAGAAATACAGTCACTCATCAGTTTATGTTCAATGCCTGGTATCATTAGCATCAGTGGTGTTAGCATTAGAAAATGAAATTGTTAACAACATAAAAAATGGCTTACAACTGAGGCTATTGGCGATGGTTCAGATGGCAAAGTTATATTCATCCCTTGATCATTCAACCGTTTCATAATTTGAGCAAGCACTTTATTTGTGTGTTCCACCTCACTGGATAATTTCTTGACCTGATCATCTTTTTCGGTCATCTCGGCGGATAATTTCTTGACCAATTTATCTTTTTCTTCACGCTCGTGTCTCTCATTATCCAGTTAAGTTTGAAGTAACGCAAGTTTTTCATCGGCTTCTTGTTTTCTTCGAGGAAGGCCAAAATACTCTTTGCATGTTACTCCACCTCCCACTCCTCTGGCATAACCGCCCTTTTCCTTACCAAATACAACTGTCATGGCATCAATTCCATCATCAACACTCGAGGTTCCTTCCTTGATATTGTCATCAGCTTCTTTCTGCACAAAAAATATAGGAAATGTTGGGATTAAAAGTCTTCTTGATGCTGTTAGAGTAACTGCTGCTCATATTTGTGTCAATGCTGCTCAGCTGGAGTTAGTTTTGCTCATGAACTTCAATGAAAAAGATACTACTGCTAGTACACAGTTACTGCTGGTATACAAGATACTACTGCTAGTACAAAGTTAATGCTGCTGCTATATAAGCATAATAATAGAATTAGCAGTCAAACATACAAGTTCATCTCCCTTTGATTTAATATCATCATTTGGGTATTCGCCGTCTTTGTTTACCCTTCCTTTCACCCACATTACATCACGGGGGGGTTCTTCATCCGCTTCAATCTCTTTATTTTGGATCTAATAAACATCAAATGCATACACATGTAAAGTTAAACCAAGATAAACGAAAATATGAGGGTATTAATGCAAATGTGCAAATTGGGCAATGTAAACAGATTCATTTCTCATGGGCAATTTGTAAAACAAACATTATGTAATCTTACCATTTTCTCTTTGACATAAACATATCCACCTCGTCCCATTTTATGCTGATAAATATTTTGGGAACGCGCCATTTTACCTTTCTCAGATTTCTCCTAAAAACACAAAATCATAAGGCGTTTAGATGCGGTAATGCTGCAAACTGAAAATAATAAAATGACATATACACTTAATTAAAGATGACTAATTAAAACCTTGTATGCTTTGGTGGTCGTGTATTTAACATACTCGACCCAGTCTTCTGATTTCATTATTGTACTATACAAGTCCGGGACTTCAGTCAGTTTGGAAGGTGTATTTAGGCTAGGCAAAATGTAGTTGAATTTGAGCTTCCTTCTATAATTCCTTAGCATTTTACCAAGACGAATCATTATCAATTTTCTATATTTCAAGTCAACATCAAAAAATTTCTGCAAAGATTAACATAATGTTGTTAATTAGTTGCACATAATGTAACTGCATACATAAACTTATGTAGTACTGGGTTACAAAATAGTATATATGTACCGTGATTTCATCCCATAGTTTATCTCTTGATTGTTTATTCACCTTCTTCCAGTGTAGAATCTTCACACCTATCTGCTCACGAGCCACGTCTCCTAAAAAACTCACAAACGCTGCTCTGTTTGCCCCTGATACCCTATCGAATGCATCGAAGGTTACCTTGAGCTTTATTGCACCAGGTTTGTCATGCTTCGCGCGAAACTTTACTAGCCTGGTTGAGCCCCTCTTAGCTAGTATCTCTGCGTGGTTGGTTCCAGTCGCATCTATATCTTCATCATCAGAATAGTGTTTGGATTCATATTGTAAGACATTATCATCAACTACAACATCATGATCAGGAGGAAGCAAACTTTGATTATGAGCAATGGGTTCAATATCCATGACTCTTGAGCAACAAAGGGTAAAAGAAAATGATTATGGCTTAGCTTGGAGAGTAATGGTGATAGAAGATTTGATTTTTGTTTTTTCTTTGCAGTCTTTTTTTTAAGGAGAGAAAAGAGGCTATACACCAAGAATATGAATCATTGTGATTCAAAAAATTTTGATCCAAAAATTTGCCTTCAAGTTGTAATTTGAAATTAACATTTGAATTATTTAAATTTTTTGCCTTTGAACCTGTTAATTAAAGCATAATCTTGAATAAATCAAAATTTTGGCTCCAAATGTTATATATCATTATCTTAATAATAGCAAATGTACCATACTGTGCAACCATCACATCAACAGTACAAACTACTACCCTTTTAACAAACCAAAATACTTACATAATTACCAGTTATTGTACCATTACTAATTACATTTACAAAACACAAATTGCTACAAAAAAAATTTTTTGAACATTGAAGACTTTTTATTAAGTAAGTAATACTCTATTGAAAACAAAAACGAGCAAGTTGCTGGGGAATACAGAAAGGAGAATATTTAAAACATAATACAGTACAATCAGTATCCAAATTAAATGTCAGAATTGAACCAAATACCATTTACAAAACACAAAAGTTGTTAATGTATATCCTAAACCCCTAAACCATCTTAGTTTTGCCTTTCCCATGGCTGCTAGAAGGTGCTCCAAAACCTATAGGATTCTTCTTACACGGCATTCCCAAGACAATATCCTGAGTAAATTTCTTTTTGTGTGCCCTTTCAACTGGTATTTGAACTTGCACAGGGAGAACCAGGATAGGAGCTTGAGATGGGAGTTCCTCTGGAGGTCCAATGGCTTGGATATGTTCCACTTCCCAAGTATCAGTACTTGCATCAGAATGTTGCTCTGGATAATACCAAGCAAGGAGGCCAGGAAGGATGTTGAGAGCACCGTCATTTGATTCTGAACTGCTTGAATCAGAAGAAATTTGTATGACATCTACAAATAACAACTGTTAGATCAGTTTTATTGATTCAAATGTTAAACTATATCACAATCAAAGAAAAACCTTTTGATGGTTTACCATTGCAGAAGAATCCATTGTACTGTGTTCTAAAATTTTGGTCCTCTTTTGTAGTATCCCAAACAATGAAGCAATGTTGCACAAACTAGGCTGCATTTCAAGTATCGTTGGTGGCCACTAGGCTGCAATTGAAGTCTCAATTGGACCTCTCAGGGTACTCACAAACAGTTCAAAATATTGTATTTGTAGTCTCAATGGACATGTCAGTGTACTCTAATAGGCTGCATTTGGACCTCTCATTGGTGGCCAAGCACAAACAAGTCTGCTAGGTACTCTCATTACTGGCCAATCACAAACTAGGCACATTCCAATGCTCTCATTGATTTAGACCTCTCAGTGTACTCACAAACAGGCAACAAAAAATACTCAGACACAAAACACTTAATTAGACATAGCATAACAACCATTATGTATACGAAAATCAGAGTATGGAAAACAAAAAAAACAGAGCATACATTAGACATAGCATAACAACCATTATAAAATACAAAACAACCCCATTTTACAATAGAATCGATCGGTAACAACCACTAACATCACCATTTATAGATCAAAAGCCTGATATTATTTATTGTACAATCAATCATCAACTGATATGTGAAAACATTTAAAAACATATCTTTGTTGCTATTTGGATTCATTGTTTGCGTGCTTGTGTTTGCCAGAAGAATGTGTGTGTTGATTAGGGTTTATTGATTATTGTGTGTGTTTACAAATGATAGGGTAAAGGGATTAATTGCCGGTTGAATATTGAATTTGTGGTTTGGTTTAACTATAGCTGACTTGGCAAGATTACTGACGAAGTGGGACTCTTTTTTTGTTTTCTTGCCTTTTCTTTCTTTTTTTTTTTCTTTTTTTTTTTTTTTTTTTTTTTTTCCTTTGCTTTTTATAGTTTTGATAAAATAGATATTATTTGTAATTAGAGATGTAAAGTTTATTTTAAAACTTGTAATGTTGAAGATCTTGCAAATTGAAACTACATTAAACATCAAGTAGAATACATTAAACATTAAATTGAACCTACATTAAACAGCCACTTGAAAAAACAACAAACGATTAACGTAAACAACGAACGATTAACATAAACAACATACGATTAACATAAACAACCACTACAAAGACTAATGAAATGTATCATCTGAGTCTGGGTAACCATCTTCAGAGGATTCGGAAGGTGTGAAAAAAAAACCAAACTCCCACCTTTGCCTACGTTCTTCATCCTCCCTAGCTTGCCGCTCCAAACGAGCAGCTTCCTCTTCTATTTCAAGTGCTTCCATTTCCAGTAAGACTTGCATATCTTGGTCCATTTGGCGAAGTTGTTCCTCAGTTAACCCAAACGGATTTGGTTCTTGGTTGGCAACCAGTGGATTGTGCACCGGTTCATTTTCCGGTTGATTATTCACCGAAAAATTTTTCGGTTGGAAAACCGGAAAGATATGCTCGGGTGGAGTATGGAATTCTTCATTTTGGCGAGGTGGGCTAGGAAATTGTTGCCCGAAATCCCTTTGGCGAGGTGGGCTTGGAAATTGTTGCCCGAAATCCCTTTGGCGAGGTGGGCTTGAAAATTGTTGCCCGAAATCTTTTCTGGAAGACATGTTGAATTTGAGATGTTTGGATCTTGAGTTTGAAAAGTTTGGATTTGAATGTGTTTGTGTGTGACATTTGTTTTAGAGGCCATGCTATTTATAGTGGACAAGAATTAGAAAATTTGGAAGTTTGAAATTTGAAATATATCCCGCCCTCCAATTTGAATTTGAATTTTGAAATATATCCCGCCCTCCAGTTTGAATTTGAATTTCAAATTTTATGTTTTGAATATCCCGCTGGTTAATTAAATTCGAATTTTGAATTTAAAAGTTCAAACGGTTATAAATACCATACCATTCTTGGGTATTCAACAAATCTGAAATGAATAATCGTTTGTCTAAAGAGGAAGAGAAGTTGCTAGCTGAAATTTGGGTGGCAGTTTCCCAAAGTCAAAATTTGGTAGGAGAAGTCGGATCTCATCGACAACTACAACTCTATATAAAATTTCGCATCGTATTAGTATTTGTTGTATCATTATTTTTAATTCTCGTATCGTTTTTTTTTGTATCGTAACTTTATAAATTAGTATGTGTTAAAATTTGATGTAATGTGTTTTTATTTGCATAAAATTAATTTAGTTTATTTGGGTATTTGAAAAAAAAATAGATAGTGGTGAGGCCCAAATGAGTAAGTTGTGGTATGTTATGATAAGGGGGGTTGTTAGTTGTGGTTAGTTGTGGTGATGTGGCACCTGTGGGGCCCGAATGAAGAGGGATGGCAATGTCATGATACCTGGTGGTCTAACAATAACTCACGCAACCTTTCGGCAACTCACGCAAACTTTCGACCCTGTTTCATCATTTCTTAATAGAGTTTCTAGACCGACCCTGATAGCTGGATGGTCTTGAGGCAACTCACGCAACCTTTCGACATCTGGAGCACGATTATGCATCTGTAGCATAATACGAGTTATCTCACCTAGGAAATTGTTAATCAATTTGAGTTCTTTTTCTTGTTCATTGCGTAATCGGGTGAGGATAGCCTTTTGCACCTCTGCTGGTTAATTCGTTAGCCGTTGGAGCCTATTTTAACAATCCACCGGAAAATGAACCGGTGCACAATCCACCGGTTGTCGACCTAGACCCAAATCCGTTTGGTTTGACACTTTAGAAAACGTTACAATTTTTTATAAAACATTACATACCGTATCAAAGAGGCAAATAAAACATTACAATTTTTTACAAACCCTAAAAACCCTAAACCCTAAACCCTTAAAGCTAAACCAATCCGTAACTCAAACAATAACCAAATGAATAGTCCAATAAATCCAAATATGTTAGTCTACGGGTAGCATGTCTCGAATAGTCCAATAAATCCAAATACTTAGGATCGATTTCGTCTTTGCAAGATCGAGCTTGTAATTAAGATCGGATCGGGATCTTAAGATCTTACTATAATGTCATTTAAAGAGTATTAACATTTTTTTTTTTTTAATAAATTCTACAAAATACATTCCATACTTTTTTAGTTTGCAGTTCGAGAAAACTAAGATCGTATCGTATTAGTTCTTAAGATCCTAATGGTAAAGATCGGGATCCTATAAGATCTTAAGCTCTCAATGATCCTTTGTAAAGATCCAGATCGTTTTTGGTTTGAAGTATCGTAAAATCGTAAAATCCTAAGATCAGGATCGGGATCCTGACAACCATGGTCTCACGTACACTTCTAATTTCCTTACTTCGTAGTTAACCAAATTTAAGAGCAAAAGCGACCTGGGTCACCGGCTGCCACGCCAGCTTTCTCTCTCCGGCAACCAGAAGCGACCGACTTTTTTTTTAATCAAACTTTTAAAATAAACTTAAAATTCATTAATAATAAAAACATTACAATACTGAATTAAAAACATTACAATACTGAATTAAAAAAACTTAAACTTATTTAATATCATTAATATAGAAAATATCATTAATATATAAAATATCAATTACCCTAATCAAAAAGTCAATTAGTCAATCCAACACCAAACACACTTCCAAATCAACTAAACTAGTCAATCCAAACCAAACACAAACCAAATCCTATTATCCATCTGTTTACTTTTGGAGCATTTTGATGGTCCCTCTTCCCGCCTAAAGTATTGGGAACCGTTTGTATACCGTCTGCAGCCTATTTATACCCATGGACATGGAAAACCGTACATAATCAACTCCTTTGATATTTTCATTAGAAAATAAATTTCAAATTTCAATGGCTGAATCCTCTTCAACTCCTTCTTCAAACAAAAACAAACTCCCAAGGGATGATTCTCCTCCTCCAATGCCTGAACAATATAAAAAATTAGGCATATCCCAACATATTTGGGAGAAATGTCGTGAAGGCGAGTATGGTGCTGAAAACGCATTGATAGAAATTTACAACAAGCGTATAAAGATGTTTGAAGAAAGGAACAAGAAAGATTTAGAGGCCATTGAGGAGCATCAGAAGAAAATTGATGAGAGGAACAAAAAAATAGAAGAAGCAAGAGAGCAAATAGTTGAAGTTTACAAAAGTATTCAAGCTAGTATATATATGTCTTAAAGTATCTTTTGTTTATATATTTTGCCTATGTAAATGTAAACTTATTTTGACTTTGTTTAATATATGAATGCAGTTATTATTACAAGTTTATGATATTTGAATGCAGTTATTATTATTGTACTGCTAGGCAAACAGTTGTACTGCTAGTGAAACGTTGTACTGCTGGGTATCCTTTTAGCAGTGGTTGGGAGTGCAGGGTAGTTTGTATCACTTTTTACTTAAAGGGTATAAATCCCTAATTGCGGAACACAAGCACATTCACGCACACATTACTATCTCTCTTCCACTCCCTAATCGAATTTTAATCGTCATATTGCAAAACCCCCAAATCAAATCATAATGTCGAACCTAACTTTTACCAAACCTCATAATAATGTTGCCTTTTTAGAAAAATCCAATGAGTCTGTAGATTTTACTGAGATCATTGATTTCCTTAATGCAAGCTATATTAAGTTTGCATTAACAGTAAAACCTACTACATATACTTCCAACAATATCCAGTTTTGGTCGTCTGCTAAGGTCAAAACTATTAATGGGGAAGCACAAATCCATGCCCTTGTAGATGGGCAGAGGATTATCATTACAGAGGCGTCTATTCGAAGAGATCTTCTCGTAGATGATGCTAATGGAGTTGAGAATCTTCCAAATACTACAATCTTTGAAAAACTTTCACTGATGGGCTATGAGAGAAATACAGATGCTTTAAAGTTTCAAAAAGGTAATTTTTCTCCTCAGTGGAAATTCTTAATTCATACTGTCTTAGTGTGTCTAAGTCCAAAGACCACTGCGTGGAATGAATTTAGCAGTAATTTAGCTTCTGCTATAATTTGTTTGGCTGAAAATACTCAAAGATTTAATTTCTCGAAATTAATTTTTGATAGTATGGTTAAGAACTTGGATAGTTCTTCGGCTAAATATTTTCTATATCCAAGGTTTTTGCAACTCTTTTTGGACAACCAATTTAAAAAAAAAGGAAAAGTCACAAAAATGTTTATCCCACTCCCTGCCTTACCAAAAAGGTTTTTGCTAATATGAAGAGGGTTGGAAAAGTTTTTTTAGGGAGAGTGAAACCTTTGTTTCCAACAATGGTGGCACTAGCCCAAACCCAAATGGGTGAAGGTTCAGCAATCCCAGCTGGTACCCATCACACACCCACAGAACAACAACAACAACAGACCTATAAATGTAGGACTAACACCAAGAACACTGAGCTACCTCAGGCTAGTGGTTCTATACCAACTGTTGCAGATGAGGATGTCACTAGGGGGGAGAGTGACATGTTGGCAAGGGCTGCCACTACTGTGTCTAGCTTAGCAGCAGCACAGGACAGTGGTAACATCATTAAGACCCGAACCAAGACAACTTCTAATGAAGAAAGTTCCTCTGGAACTGATTTAGGTGAAGGTCCCAGTCACATGGAAACAATGGGGGGTTTGGAAGTTCATCCTAGGGGTGAGACTGAACTTAACTTTTCCAGTGATCCACCTATCGGGCTAGGTAACACAAGCCGAAGTGGTAAGGATAGTATGCAACGTTTGAATGAATTGAAGGATACTTGTGCCAAGCTGTCTGCAGAAATTGTTGATCTGCAAACAAAAGCTGCTTCCCAAGATGGAGTCATCAAAGCTCAAGGTGGGGAGATAAAGGCTTTGAAGAGAAGGGTTAGGTATTTAGAAGGAGTCAAAGGATCAAGAATTCCCAAACACAAGGTTAAATCTTCTGAAGCTTCTAAGGATGCTCCCAAACAGGGAGGGAATGAAGACAAATTTTCAGGGGATGATAACCAAGGGAATCAAGTGGTGATTGATCATCGTCTGGGCAAGGTTACAAATGCTGATAGTGCTAGTGAGCCAATTACAGCTGGTACTACAAAAGCTAGTACTGCTACACCAGAGGTTTTTGCAACTGCTGTTAGTGTACTTGCTGAGCTGAAGACAGCAAAACCAGTAACCAAAGGTGTTGTGATACAAGAGCCATCATCCTCTCCAAAAGCTAAACAATCAACTCCACAGGTACAAGGCAAAGGTAAAGGGATTCTTACTGAAGAGCCTGTGGAGAAACCATTATCAAAAGAAGAGCAATTAAAAGTTGATGCTGAAGTTGCTATGAAATTAGGACAAAAGTATGAAGCAGAACATCAGAGAATTTGGAACAAAGGAGAATACAAGAAAAAAAAGATGCAGAGTTAATAGCTTCATGGGATGAGGAAAGGGCTCAGGTTGCAGCTGATTCTGAGTTTGCTAAGAAACTACATGAAGAAGAGCAAGATAAGTACTCAGTAGATGAAAAAGCCAGGATGCTGAAAGAAATTTTTGATGCAAAAAAGAAGTTGTTTGCAGAACAAAGATATGCAGCTAAGAAGAACAAGCCACCCACTCAAAAACAAAGAAGAGATCTCATGTGCAGGTATTTGAAGAATGTGGCCAGTTGGAAACAAAAGGATTTGAAATTCTTGGATGATAAAAGAATTGAAGAATTATATGCAATTGCCAAGAGAAACAATGAACGCTTCTTGAATGCTGAGGTGGTGAAGGGCAGTGAAGAAAAGAAAGAAGAGAAAACAAGTTCAAAGAGAGCAGGTGAACAGTTGGAAATAGAAAGCAGTAAAAAGAGAAAACAAGAACAAACTGAGCAAGCTGTTGCTAAAGAACAAATGCAAGCTCACACTGAACTTGCAGTTGACTCTGTAGGAGAAGCCATGGATGCACAACCTTTAAGTGTCAAACATCCCATTGTTGATTATAAGTCTGGATCTCATGGGGAAACAGTTTATTACGATATTAAGAGGCGTGATGGTTCTTCTAGAAGGTTTGTAAGCTTTCTTCACATGGCTCATGATTTTGATAGACGAGATATGATAGCTCTATGGAAATTACTCAAACAAAGATTTGGTAATAAGACACCAGAACAAGCTTATGATAGAGAAGTCTGGAATTATTTGAAGGTAATGTTTGAACCAAATCATGAAGATGAATGTTGGAGAAGACTAAAGCACAATACTGTTAAAGAATGGAAAAATTTTCAACGATGTGGAGTACATGCTTTAACTGTGAATGAGTTGGTGATCTACATGCTTGTAGAAAAGGATTACCCTTTAAAGTTTCACAAAGACATTCTACATCAGATGTTGCGTGGGAAGAAAATCAAGCTTCAGCTTAATTATGATGACATGGCATATGAACTGCTCAGGAAGATGGAAGAGTATCTAGGACCCAAGGACAAGAAATAGAATGTATAGTTATTACTGCTAGAATGTATAATTTGACTTAAACATGTATAGTTATTACTTCTTATGAGATAAACATGTATAGTTATTACTGCTAGAATTTATAGTTATTACTGCTAGAATGTATAGTCTGACAAAATATGCTTACATAAATGCTTACAATGGAGCCAAAACATTGATATTTTTAAATTTTTGACTATTGCATAAGTTATCAGAAATGTGTGACTATATGTATCAAATTGTGACTACACTTAAATAATGTGTGACAAAATTTGACTATTGCCTATAGTCACATGATTGTGCTACAATTAAATGTGACCATACACATTAGGAATTGGCAGGCAAACACACACTTAACTTTAGACACACATATTAACTTACGTGACTATTTGTATCGAATTTTGGTCACACTTAATCATGTATGCCTATGGTTTAGTGTGACCATATATGACATTTGGTCACACATCTCAAGTGTGTGACATATATTTGTCACTTTTAAATGCATATCGTGACTATGCTTCAAACTTACTTTTTAGTTGTCACACATTTCAAATTCATATGTGTTTAAATTTTCAACAAAAAGTAGCAGTCACGCTTAAATAATGTGTGACAAACTTGAGCATATGATTTAGCCACATACATAATTACTTCATGTGACCATATATGGATTTTGGTCACACTTTTCACTTGCGTGACATATATTTGTCACATATGTATATATATAGTGTGACTAATGTTTCAACCTTATTTGTATCTGTCACACGTCCCAAATTATAAGTGACAAGAAAATCAAAAAAAAATTTACCAGATACGTATAGTCACGAAAATATTCAAATTTATGGTTGTAACCTCGGATGTAATTTCGAAATGGTCACACAAGTCGGATCAAGTGTGGCTGTTTATTTTATTTTGGTACATTTAGTCACATAAAAAGGCGACTGTGTGGCTGTTTGAAAAACAGCATGTGTGACTAAATCCCATTTTTGTACTAGTGAAAAGGGTCTGATCATCGGCCGTGTGCATTTCACTAAAGATAGATGGGAAACTAAAGAAAATGATGTCACAAGTGATTTGGTGCAGATTACTTCTTCGCACCATCCTCTTTTGTTACCTATCTATCTTTGAGAATTGCAACCTATTGTTGATCAGGACCTTTTGTCGGACTGCAGCTGCCAATATGCAAGAACAAATTTGGTATGACAAACACGGAACATCTAACGTAGATGGCTGCTCTTATCTTCCCCTCGGATTCCTTTTGCTCTTTCAACGGGCTACGAATACGTCTGGTGCAGACCATTATTTAAAGACCGTTTAAATAACAAAAGGTATTTCATGGGGAGGTCAGCGTTTCTACCTATGATTATTGACACTGCTAATCTAATTGGTGTACATTTCTATAGAAACTGAAATTGCTTTATGCATGTTGCCAGGTTCAGTCCTACAAAAGGGTCTGATCATCGGTCGTGTGCATTTCACCAAAGATAGATGGGAAACTGAAGAGAATGTTGTGACAAGTGATTTGGTGCAGATTACTTCTTCGCACCATTCTCTTCTGTTACCCATCTATCTTTGACAATTTCATCTTATTGTTGATCACGACCTTTTGTAGAACTACACCTGCCAATATGCAAGGACACATTTTCTATGACAAATACGAAACATCAAGTGTTGATATCAGCAGATAAAGAATACCATGTAGTCTTTATTTACTAATATTGACACACGATATACAACATAGATGGTTGCTCTTATTTTCCCCTCAATAGTAGATAAAATGTAATCAGTTATGTATGTTAGCCTCAAAATATAATTGTAACACATATTTTCGGCTTTGTGAAGATGGAGGATACGAAATATCAAATAGAATTAAAACCATCAAGATTTTAGAGACACTTTCGTTCATTTTGTTATTGTGAAACAACACAAGTGCCTACAACACTACAAATCAATAATGAAAAAATGCAATCAAATTCAGCAACACCTTCATCTCATACCCATACAACAAACTAATACACATAAACCTTATCTATGCAAATATCTTAAGTATGCAAACATGTTACTGTCCTATATGACTACCCTAATGCACATAAACCTTATCTAAGTTAGTCACATAAACCTTGTCTATGAAAATATCTTAAGTATGCAAACATGTTACTCTCCAAAATGACTAGCCTAATACATATAAACATTATCTAGAGATAAATTTTTTTCTGCCATTTCAAGCTTACAACACTAGCAAACACGCCGTCAGCTCCTGCTTTAGCAAAACAGCCCGCCGCGAAGCGCGGGTTTCCTACCTCGTTAGTAAACATTTGGTATATAGGATATTGAAAAGAGAGTAAATAAAATGTATTTGATGTCATTCTTGAAAAACAGCAGGACGTTCAAGCAGCTGCAGGCTCATTTGCATCGAGATGGGAATTTGCAGAGAGGTGATCTCTGCCTGTTTACCTTTCTTTAGTCGACTTGTGTACCGAGATGAACCTTAGGCTTGGGCCCCCTACAAAAGCACCAACTTTTTTGCAATCTAATAAACGAGCACAAAAATGATGGTCTTAATTCACTATCACTATTATCTGTTGTAATCAAAACACTGAAATTAGCATTATTGACCTGAAATTCAACTCGCGTCCTCTGTACTTCCAATGAAAATCGTTGAAACTAATTTACATATAAACTGGTCTAAAGTACCCTCATTTAGCACATAGAATCACCACGATCGACGATAAACAGATGGGAAAATTTAGCAAGTACAAAATTTAGCTAGCATAAGCCAGAATGTAACTTTACATGTTTACCCTGACTGTACAATTTGGGAAGCTTATATATAAAATGGCCATATGGGAAAATTCAAATATTAACACGGCTGTAGTGCAGTTGAAGTTTTGTTTCAGCAGGCACATATGACATTTTGTATAGCACAATATACTACTTGCAAAACACATCAAAAATGGAAATCGGAGACATGAGTGTTATGTGGTTGGATAATTTGGCATTCACAGTTGATGCTAGTCTTTTATTACACTTAGTTACTTGTGAATATTATAAGATGAAAAAGACTGACTACAATTATAAGCACTAGCAGAAACAGAATAGAACCTAAATATCTTGTATATTTCTCACAATTAAAGCTCGATCGACATAACTTGGTATATGTATAATACATTAATACACAATTACACATGACATGATGACAAAGTACCTTAAATGAGGCGATAAGTTTTTATTATTTGTGATTTTCGAAAAAGTTCAAACACCTTTTTTTAAGCTACTTCAAACATTGCTATGGGTGTACTTTTTTCAAACTAGAACTCTAAGTTTTATCATATCGTTCTGTTGTATTCTTGACAACAACCCGAAGTTCGATCGCGGAAAACTAGATCGCGAGTTATATCAAGCACAAGTAGCAAACACGAGAGACTACAAAGAACCGACAAAAATATGCACACTTTATACCCTCGTACCAAACCTTTATTAGTAACCTAATAAAGCTATTAGAACGAGGAAGAAGAATGAAATAACTAGCATCTCCCCTCATCTCTATTTATAGAGATGAGGGGGTAGAAACCTTAGCTTGCCTTCCACTCCAAGCTAACTAATCATAGTTCTAGTCTACTCCTAATTAATATTACAATGTAAACTTAAGTCTCTAATCTATATTTAAGTTTACTACTAATTTTCAACAATTTCCAGCTTAGGAGTAATACTTAAACATAACTGATACTCAGCATCTTTTCATCGTGCTGGAACCTCGGACCGGGTACCACCTTGTCGACCAGGCATTATACTTTAGTAATTTTCCATGACTAGCTTCTGTAGACTCTTTCACTTTCTTCTTTTCTGCAACATTACCCTCTGCACCCTTTTGACCAGGTACTCCGGTTACCATATGTAACACCCCCAAATTCTGATTTAGCGGAAGCATACATGTTTGGGTGCTACTAAATTGATATCACAACACAAAGTACAAAGAACGGTTTTACCTCAACCGTTTAAAAGAAACTTCATATTTAAAAAGATTTTGTTTACAACATTTAAAAAAAACAGTGCGGAAATATAAGCCCATAAAAGAAGTAGAGCGATCCCAAATACATCAGAGTCTTCTATGACCATGCCATGCCATGCCAAAAGCCTCCACAACTAGGCTATCGCCTTAAACCTGAAAATACATGCTAAAAGTGTAAACATGAGGTTGGTGTGTTCATAGGTTTGTGATAAAGCAATAAAAATATTGTGAGTTCCATAAAAGTTTTGTGACCGTTGGGTCGCTCACAATGTCATGAAAATACAGATTACCTTAAAGTAAAATTAGAGATGTGGACCATGAGTAGGGTATGTGACCATTACCACGAATCTAATGTCACACAAAATAGAATAGTCTATTACGCTAGCACTAAGTTCATGCAACCGAAGCTACGACAGTGTGCATGTTCTAGAAGCATGTTAAATATGAAGGTCCGGCAAGTGTTTATCCCGATATACTTGTATTCCGACATGATATATGCTCGGCATTTGGCCCATCTGACCAATCCCGAATGGGGGAGACACCCCCAATAGATCTATTTATAACATTCACGCTTCCCAGTAGGAATTGACGGTTCATGAGTTTGGGCATAGTGGGATTCAAAGGCTTAGGCTAAGCTGCGTAATAGTTTAATAAATCATAAGTTTCAGTTTGGTCCATAAAAGAGTTTGCATGTTTCTCACCCCAAGTTTTGCAATGCAAAGTAAAGTTAAAGAGTGTGGCTATAACTCACATATAATATTTAAACACTTGTGTTCAGAGTAAGGTAAACCAGTTTGCAATAGGCAGATAAATCATGTTTTCAAGTAAGAACAAGTAATGGGTTTAAGTATAAACACGCATTGAGTTTTAATTAAAAACGAGCATGTATTCTCCCCCAAACATTTATATAACAAGTAAAGGTAGGGGCCATGAACTCACCTTAGCTTGCAGCAACACAAAATATCACAACGGTCACAACTGGCATCAAGAGCAAAACACAACGATATCGAGGGTACAGGCACAACGGTGCCGGATCGGCACAACCTAATATATATATATATATATATATATATAGTTATCTCAGAATACGTCTCGTAAAGTAAAGAGTTTTCAAAAGACAAGCGTCTTAGTTTTCGTAGATTACTTGTATCAAGGTTTGTAAAAAGTTTAATGTTAACGTTTAGTGTGGTGGTAAGAAAATATAGACTCAAAATGTAACTCACGCTAAAGTTTAATATATATAATCTCAATATATTATAAAAGAAGTAATAAAAGAATAGTCAAAAAAATAGTGACGAGGACTCAAGTATACACACGTCCAAGTGGGATAGATAACGACATAGTCGAGAAAAGTACCGACAAAACTCAAGCTAGTCAAAGAGAATCTAGAAAACGACGACTACCTACTATAAAATAGGTCCACTTGGTAAGTCTCGGCATTTACCCAAAATCCCAAATATTTTGCATAAAACATAGTGTTTCATAAATATGGAGTAGTTTGAAATTATAATTCAACATTTCATTTTTATATACAATTTAGTATATGTATATCTAATGATTTATTGTCCAATAAGCATTGTTCCCTTATTGTATGCCCGTTACGAATCAAATATATTAAATTCATGACGAGTCTAATATACTTTTTTTGCTTTAAGTCCAATAAGTCCAACAATGTCCATTGTCCGATAAGTTATTACAAGTCCAAAATTTCAATTGTCCGTTAAATATTTATATTGTCCAAGTGTAATTATAATCCCGATTATCAATTTCCGAGACGTACCAAAGATCACCATTATCCATAAACAACAAATACCATTAATCAAATATTAAATACAAGTCGCAATGACTAATATACACTAACTAGATTTTAGTCCCAACACCCTTAATTATATTTTACTTGTGGGCTTGTAGCCCAAACCTTCAACAACCAAACGGATCCCATTTCATGGGCTGTTACGCCCATCAAACATCCCCTAATTTTCCACAATACAAACACACTTTTTTTTTTACAACAATGTCAAGTATTTATTTTATGTCATGTATAACCTCAACCACTTTTATGTAATGTTTCAAGTTGAGACTGTAAATATTGATTGTTAATGTTTAAAAAAAATGACCACCGCAGCTAGTTTATATTTAACAACGACAAAATTTAAAACTAATTAAATTCCATGATGCAAATAAAATAATGTTGGTTTGGCTCATAATAGTCTTTTTATCTTAAAAATTTTCAAACTACTCTTAAGTAAAACTAGATGCCAAAAAGTGTGTAGCTAAATTCAAAACCAAACGTACCCTTAGTTGTTTTTGACACACCGAGGCCCAACCAACAATAGACTCACCCTACGTGGGTGTTCCTTAGACCAACAACCAAGACAAACGCACCCTCGTGGGTCTTATGTCAAATCGAACCAACCAACGAGCAAACTAAGCCAAAACAAAAACGTAACCGAGACTAAACAATACAAACACCCTCAACAACTAAGCCGCAAATCAATTTTGCTAACCACATTTAGACACACACCCTATGTGGGTGTGTTTTTCATTTATCCGAAACCAACACCACCCTTGTGGTGGTTCCCTGGTCGTGAACTGTGAGCAACAAAACGAGCCAAAAAACCTTTAAAATTAACTCGTGCAAAACAAAATCCAAATGAGGTCAAAACCAAATAAACAAACCACTCAAAAACTATCCGTGATGCTAAATCAAATTCATAAGAACCCAAGTCCTAACCGGCTACAACACGGGTCCGACCCGACAAGTTGTTCGAATATAAAATAAACCAACACAGTTCAATCCAATTATCTCCAGTCAATTATGTTAATACCAAATCCAAACCGGGATTCCAACAGGTTGACTCGACTGAGTCGACTCGACTCGCCTGAGTTGAGTTGACTCAGTTTTGAACTAACCACAAACGCGAGTTTTAAATCTTCATACCACACGAAATCAGTTTTTAAAACATATCAAATCCATTATTATTATCCACGAAAACTTATACAATTTATACTTATTTGTTTCCATTTTAGATACCAAATCAAAACAACCTTCTTATAAACCAATTGTTAATAGAAATTTACAAGTAAAGAGGGATTCAATAATCCTTACAATAGTATAGGTTGACCAACAAAGGGGAGACCAAAAGATGTCGAGCACGGATGAGCCCAGTCCGATCCAAGCAGGAAAACCACCACAGCTTATCCTTTAGATTTTTGGATAACAAATTTGAGGTGTGTTTTACCTGTGAATCGTTGGGTAGAATAAAAAGGAGAAGAAGAGGAAAAGCTTGACTCCCCTTTCCTTTTTAACGTTTATATGGTGGTGTACGGTTGGGGATAGGATAAGGTTTTTATTTAGATTTTGTTATTTTTGTGGCTATTAAGCGTACCCCGTGTCCCGTTGAGCTCCGGTGTAATTTGAGTTTTCTGGGTCGTCGTGAGCGCGAAAAATATGAATTATGAGGATGTTTTTGTAAAAGTCATATAAAAACACAATTATTGATTTCGGATAACAAATATTGGATTCATGCCGTTACTAGGGTTGTGTCGGTACGCGTTATGTGTCGGTTTTCACGTTTCACGAGATACCTTCTCGTTTTGGATTCAAATAAGTTCGAAAAAGTCCGAAAGTGAAACTTAGGAAATAATAAATATAATTTAGTATTAGAATTAGTATGAAAAATTGCGGGTGGTTACACCATAATGTCTACCCCCTACCTTTATACCAAGGTTTACCTTTTCCTGCTCATTTACCAAGCAGGCCGTGTTTTTCTTTTCTTCAAGTTGCTTGTCCTCCAACCGTCTTTGAGCCACTGCAACATTATCATTACCAACCTGAAAAACTTCAGCTTCATGATTCCCTTGAGCTCCCTGGAGTTCTACCTCAAACCAAACACGTTCATCAACCTATACTCCATGGACTCCTGTTTTAACACCAGGACCAAGTTGTTTGAACCCAACTTGTTTATGACCAAATTGTTTGAAACCAACTTGTTTATGACCAAGTTGTTTGAACCTAACTTGTTTATGACCAAGTTGTTTGGTCCCAACTTGTTTATGACCAAGTTGCTTGATTCCAACTTGTTTTGAACCTCCATGCTTTTGTACACCAAAAGTCGTCACATTTGCTTCAAGAGTATACATACAGTTCTTTCCCCTGATTCCAGTTATCATAACCCGACAACCTTTGATTACCTTGACTCTGCCCATTCGCATCTTCACAGTATAACTCTCTTTTTCAAGAGTACCCAATGAAATCAAACTTTTTCTTAACCCTGGAACATACCTGACATCTTCCAGTATAAAGCTTGATCCATCATGCAACTGTATCTTCACTTTTCCTGTCCCTCTGATAGTGCATGTCCTGTTATCACCTAACTGAACCGAACCACCATCAATATCCTTGAAGTCATACAAGAAATCCCTCCTAGGTGTCATATAATAAGACCCACCTGAATCCATTACCAATTCAGTCATCTCATCATTCCCTGTTAGGACCTAAGCTTCTCCTCTTTATCACACAAACACTCTAGATGATGACACTCACAATCACTTAAGAACAATAAGAAATAGAGTTGTATGGATCATATGGTTATTTCAAGTCAAATGATTATTAGCTTCAAAGAAAGAAAATAATACAAGAGACTTTGGGACCTTTGCACACACACACACTCTTTTCTTATCTAAAATGAGGCATGACTGTGAAAGAGTGTGTGTGGCGTGGTTTTGTGTTTCTCAGCCAACCAAAGAGGGCTTTGGTGGGCTTTTACAATTAACATGGAATGGGCTTATGTTGCACTACACATATACTAACTTTACAAATAAAACTAATGCCATAAGCCCACTTAAACTAACTAAATATTGTACATGACACATTAAGTTATTAGCAAATGACCATCACTTTATATTTAACATAAAATGATTGCTAACAATCTCCCCCTAAGGGATGGTCATTTCAATGATGCTCCCGTGATTGGTCTTTTGCATTTGCCGTCTTGAACTTCATGTGTCAATGTATAATATTCTTCGTTCAATGTTCCTTCGTGCACTGTGATCTTCAAAGAATCATCTTGTGGTCTTCCTTGCCTTGATCTACATCTTCTGTTCAGCTGATTCATCGTTGTAGATGATGATGGTGGATAGACTTTCGTCGGTACCTGCATAAAACAGTTAGCAATAAATCGTCCTTCGGCCATCATGTCGTGAGGCAAGATCTTTGGATCTCATTAAGACTCATACAACTTGTATTCTTTTGAGTGAACACAAGTGTATTGCATAGGAAGTGTTCCTAAGAGATCTTTTGATGAATCTCATGTCTCTAGACTCAATTATGTGCGTTTTGATTTTAGTCGTCGGAGGCATGGAGCAGAGTGCCACCTTTTCAATATCAACACATCTCGGAATGAGAGGTCGATAGATTATGTAGTGTTCTCCGTGAGAAATGAAACAAATATCTTTTGAGAGATATCTGAGTGGATAGGAGGGGTGGTGCATTGCGTCACTGGGTCCATGACGTCTTGTCTTCAATACCAGTATCACCTTAGTGAATACCGATAGCAGATGTATTGACCCGGTTTCTGTCCTAAGTTTTCATGGAGGGCTATCTCTTTTCACCCTTACAAAAACTTTTCTTTTTTATTCTTCAACCCCTTCTTTCTCCTTTCTCATTATACTCCTTTTTTCAATCTTTCCTAAGGACTTCTAATGCTAAGCAATTGGAATAGTCCTTGGGTAGATCCCTCCGGTTCTGGCGGATCATTGGACATAACCTAACCATAATCACCTTATTACTCCATGATTATCCTAGATTATTTGTCACATGCCATTAAACCTTGTGAAAATCTCTCAACGTGTTTATGAGAAAAACACATTTTATTAACACATCGAGAGTTTTACTTTTTTGAAACACTCCCCCTTCACATGTGCTCATGCATTTTTGAAATAAATTGCACATGTTGGGTAGAGTTCGCACATTTGAAATGATCGACTTTCAATGAACACGACCTTCGCGAGACACGCTTACATCACTAGTTAGACTAGCTTGAAGTTATTACCCGTCCTGGTCATATTCAAAGATCATCTCTCGAATTGGTACATTCTACTCAGACAAGTCCTTTGCGAGACACGCTTGCATCACTGGTAAACCAGCTTGAAATTATTACCCGTCCAGGACATGTCTTTTCGAGAACGGACATTTAGTTTCGTCAATTCGAGGGTTCATGCTGAGTCTTTTTGAAGAACTCGTTTTGAGATTCAAATGATAAAACTTCTTTTAGATCACATTTTAATCACATCCTCTCCCCCATATATAAACACTTAATCTCCTCCTCAAAAATAGCATGAAGTGGTATTTTTGAAAACAGTTGATTAAAATGAAACTTTTTGTGTAGAGACGGACTGATTTTAGCATGAAAAATGGAACATTTTTTTTTATACTCCCCCTTAATCAGAGCAAATGGTTAAACTTTTGAGTTTAAAAGCATTTAGAGGTCTTAGAGGGAGTTGTTGTGAGCACAAAATTTATAAAAAGACTTTGAAAAATCTTTTGAAACAATTTTGATTAAGTGCTCACGGGTTTTAGCTTTTCGCCATTAACATTGCGAGTTCTGATTGGAAATAATCAGAAATCATTCAATGTGGCCTTTAGTATGAAATCTTTTCGAGTTGAGCTTCTCGGGCCATGATAAAATATTTCACAATAAAGCACGGGTCTCGTACTGAAATGTACGAAAGCCTTTATGAAGAAAATTTGAGAAACGACATGTTTTAGAAAAACATAAAAAATAACTCTCGCTCAAGCATCTGTAAATACCCGTATCATTGTTGAATGACATTTCTAAGTACGTACAGAATATTGATTAGACGAGAGACATGTCGTGAGAAGAATATTTTTGGTTTTTGATGTTTTATATTTTTTATGGCTTTTTCAAATTTTCTATTTTTATATTTTGTTTTTTGAAAAAGTATGTATATATTTACCAAAAATATATACATAAATATTTACAAAAAAAATGTTTACCAAAATATTTACAGAAATATTTACATGCGAAGCTTTATGAAGTAAATCAATGAGATTCGAGAAGACTTTCTAACTCTTCGGGAGTTAGGCTTCGCATTCCAATTCGACGAACTAAGTTTTCAAACCGCTCTTTTGGGAGGGCCTTAGTAAATAGATCGGCGAGCTGGTATTCTGTCTTCACGAAAAACAATTCAACAGTACCCTCTTCAACGTGCTCTTTTATGAAGTGATAGCGGACTCTAATATGCTTGGTCTTCGAGTGTTGCACTGGGTTGCACAAAGGTATGCGGTTGAAAGAGAAACCATAATCCGTGAGTTGTGTTCTCATCCAAAGGACTTGAGCACAACACGCAGATAGAGACACATACTCGGCCTCTGCTGTTGATAAAGCAGTGCAATCTTGTTTTCTTGACGACCAGCCTACTAGCTTTTCTCCCAGAAATTGCGCTCCGCCTGATGTACTTTTCGCTGTTACTTGGCATCCAGCATGATCGGCATCTGAAAAGGCAATTAGTGTAAACTCCGAATCCTTTGGATACCAAAGTCCCATGTTAATGGTTCTTCGTAGGTATCTAAAGATCCGTTTAACCTCTTGGAGGTGAAGTTCGGTAGGCCTTGCCTGAAACCGTGCTAATAAACACACAGCAAAATGTATATCTGGTCGGCTTGCAGTTAAGTACAAGAGAGAACCAATCATGCTCCGATATTTCTTCGGATCCATGGGTTTCCCATATAGGTCAGCGCCAATTTTTGGTGAAGTGACCATAGGAGTACCAATAGAGTCACAATTTTCCATACCATGTTTTTTCAAAATCTCAATTGTGTATTTAGCTTGATTTAGAAAAATTCCACGCGGGGATTGATGAATTTGTAAACCCAAAAAGAATTTTAATTCTCCCATCATGGACATTTCGAATTTACTTTTCATGAGATTTTCAAAATGTTTTGAATGTGTCGGATTAGTGGACCCAAAAATTATGTCGTCCACATAAATCTGAACAATCAAAATGTCATTTTTGTATTTTCTTGTAAACAAGGTTGGATCAATTGTTCCTTTGGTGAAATTATTTGACAACAAGAAAGATGATAACTCGTCATACCACGCCCGTGGGGCTTGTTTCAAACCATAGATTGCCTTCTTTAGCCTGTAGACGTATTCCGGATGATCTTTGTCAACGAAACCGTCTGGTTGACTCACATACACTTCTTCCTTCAGAGTTCCATTCAAGAAAGCTGTCTTGATGTCCATCTGATAAACCGTGATGTTCTTGTGAGCGGCATAAGCTAAGAAAATCCTGACTGCTTCAAGCCTTGCAACCGGTGCGAATGACTCTTCAAAATCTATCCCTTCTTCTTGTCTGAATCCCTTTGCCACCAGACGAGCTTTGTTGCGAATCACAGTCATTTCTTCATCCTTTTTGTTTTTCCATAACCACTTAAGATCAATGACTAGTTTGTCAATTGGTCTTGGAACTAAATCCCAGGTGTCATGGATTTGAAATTGAAGAAGTTCTTCCTGCATCGCTTCAATCCAGGCATTATCTGCCATTGCTTCCCGAATGTTCTTAGGTTCTATGAGACTGACTGAGCAGACATAGATGCACATGTCGCAATCGGTATGAAGTTGTTTTCTCGTCTGAATTGGTCTTGAGGGTTCACCAATGACCTGTTCAATCGGATGGTCTTTAGTCCACTGTAGAGTTGAAGGGTACCTTGGACTGAATAACTGCGTGTTAGTCGGTTCATGTAATCTGGAAGATGATTCACCAGATTCCGTTCCAAACGGGTTTTCAAAGACTTCATCGTCTAACACAGCCTTATTTTGTTCTTGCTCATCAATTCTTGGTAGAACAATTTCAATGAATGGAGTTGCAGGAGTAAATGTAGATGATGTTGATGGTGAGGGAGGTGGTGCGCCAGCTTCGAATGTTGTGGATGCATCTGAATTTGGTGGAATTGGTGGTGGTTGTTGATGTTGAGTGGTTGCAGCGGAATGTTGGTTAGATGCATTTTTCGAAGCGCCACCATAGTATTCATCGTACATGAACTCGAAGAAATTATCCAATTCTTGAGTTGTGGGTTGTTCGTCATGAATTGATTGAGCTCCTTGAGGTGCGAGTCCCGAACTGATATGTCCGGAAGTCATCGGGTTAAGCGCGGGTTCTAGAGCGAGTCTCTCAGAAGCCATTTGTGAAATTTCATCAAACTTCACATTCATCGTCTCCATTATCTTTTTCGTTCTCCTGTTGTACACCCTGAATGCCCTCGAGTTTTCAGAATACCCAATAAAGATTCCAATATCACCCTTAGCCTTCAACTTTCCCAGATCTTCCCTGTCATTTGTTGGATAGCATAAAGCGCCAAATACATGAAGATAAGAAATATCTGGTTTTCGGTTGTTGACAAGTTCGTATGGGGTTTTATTGAATCTTGGATGGATTAGGGATCGGTTTTGAGTAAAACAAGCAGTTGAAACAGCATCAGCCCATAAGAATAATGGAGCACTGGAATAAATCAGCATAGTGCGAGCAGCTTCTACAAGGGTTCGATTCCTTCTTTCAACTACCCCATTCTGCTGTGGAGTTCTAACAGCTGATGTCTGGTGAGTAATACCAGTTTCTTCAAAGAATGTTCTTAACTCCTGATTGACAAATTCCGTGCCATTATCCGTTCTCACTATCCTAACCGGAGCTTGAAGTAGAACTTGAATCCGCTTCAGAAAGGCGATGATGGTGCTTGGTGCTTCATCTTTAGATCTCAAAAACTTTACCCATGTATATCTTGAATAGTCGTCAACAATTACAAGAATATACTTCTTTCCATTAATGCTTTGAACTCTCATCGGGCCACATAAGTCCATATGCAACAAATGCAACCTATCAACCGAACTAGGTACTGGTTTAGGTTTAAATGTTGCTCTTTTGCTCTTTCCCTGCTCACATGATGGACATAGGTGTTCTTTTGTGTATTTAAATTTAGGAAGACCGGAGACGATGTTGTCTTTGGCAAGCTTGTTGATCGTATCAAAGTTCAGATGGGACAAACGTCTGTGCCATAACCAGGATTTTGTTTCACCTGCCCTGGTCATGAGACAAATAGGAGATGAAGAGGCCATTTGGTTTATGTCAATTGCATAGAGATTGGTGCCACGATTCCCAATTAAGAGATCATTTCCCACCAAATTCCTGACAAAACAAGTGTTTCTCCTAAAAGCAACCTCTAAATCTGCATCACAAAACTGTCCAACAGAGAACAGATTGTGTCCCAACCCTTCGACATAGTAAACCCGAGTGATCAAATAATTCCCAAACTGAAGATCACCATAACCCAGAATAGCTGCAACGTGATCATTCCCAAACCGTACAGTCCCCATGAACTGCCATACAAAGTTGATCAGCAGCTTCAGATTCCCGGTCATGTGCTTGGAGCAACCCGAGTCGACGATCCAAAGACAGATTTCAATGACCTGAGAAGAACAGAAGAATTTGTATATGGAAACCGTGTAACATTTGGTTCCAAGGGGTTAGATGTAACAGGTGAGTCACACTTAGATATGGTTTCCTTAGATGCATTGGGAACTATTTTTAATGTGCCATTCTTAAGTGTAAACATTCTACCCGTTAGTTTCCATTCACAAAACTTAGAGTGATCCTTAGGCAATAGGCTGCTAGCAGTTTTTCTAGCTTTTGCAATAAGTCTTCGAATATATCTAGACTTAGCCTTAGTTACTAAAGGAACCTTTTTCTGTTCAGGCCTATCATTCATTTTCACATCATTAGAAACATTATCATCACAAGCATTTACAAACAAAGATTTCTTTTGCATTAAACAATCAGAATCATTACATGCATTAGAAACAGGAGTCTTATCATTACAACTAGATGATACATGTTTCTTCTTGGAAAGCGATAAATTCCTAGGGTGTTCTTCTACTTTCTTGCTTGCACTCTCAAAAACAGGCGAGACACTAGGTTTCTTGTTATAGCTCCTAGATTGTCTTTTGCTCCTAGAGTTGCTTTCTATTCCTGTAGAAGGTAAGGCACACTCATTAGAATTTTTGTTGTTGTCCTGAGATGTTGTAGTAGCATTCCTAGACTCATTTGGAGTATCTTTCTTACTTTTGTCTATTGCCCTATATGTTTTAGATGTAGAGGCAGACGCAGTAGTGGGACTAATCCTATAAAGGCCAGGTGCTATAACATTAGTGTTCGTGACAACAGCTTTCTCTTTTTGTTTCTCATTAGGCAAGGGGGTTGATGGTGCAATACCCGTAGTTTCCTCACCCTTCCCTTTTTGACATTCAAGCTGAGACTTCAAAATATCAATTTGTTCTTTCAACTGTTTGTAAGAACGCTCATACGACAGTTTGTCATACTTGCATTCTTCCTTTTTCGTATCAAGTTGTTTAAAATATGTGCAATTTTGTTTTTCAAGTTTCAAAAGCGCCTTTTCATATTTTTCAACAATTTGAGAAGTCTCAGCTCGAAGTGTTTCATCATCCTCAATAGAATATGTTTGGAAAATGATAGACATGATATCGGTCGATAGAGCTTCGAATGAGAGAGAGTCATTTTGATGTTCCAAAACCTTTATTCGTTCCAAGTATTCATTTGCTTCCTTCACTAAGGATTTGTGGTCCTTAACAAATTCTGCAGACTCTTTTAAAAGATTATTTTCCACATTTTGAACAACCGCATAGATTGCAGCAACATGTGGATTAATTTCCTTTTCAAAAATCTTTTTCAGTTCATCCTGAACACCCGGAAACCATTCAAACTTGTTATTGTTAATTTTGGAAGCCACAATACGTTGAAGTTTCTCAATTCTCTGTTTAAGATCGACCAAATATAGTCTAGCTGCACTTGAATCATAAGTGTTTTTAGATGCCATTTGTTCGATGTTAGGCAGATGTTTTGAAACTGCTTTTTGTTTTGTGAAGACCACTGGTCTTTGAAAAAACAATTGTGACTCTTTTTTAATAAGATGAACACCAGAATCTTTATTAAGCTTGTTATAATCAATTGGTTTAATTTCTGGGTTCATTTGTCTCATTTTGACTCGTCTCTTTTCAGTACGCTCAACCGTTTCATCTGAATCATAAATTTCAATCGGATCATGTTTATCATTAAGCACACTACCATCATATAACACATTCTGTCCTTTCTGAGCTTTCTTGAGATTACAAGGGTTTTCATAACCGATAGCCACTTTCTTAATTGTATGTAAAATCGGGTTTGGATCATTTATTAACAAGTTAACTGTTTGTGCAGAATGACCCGTTTTTACAAGCAACTCATCCAACTTTGCAATGGTTTCCTTTTTGTCATTGATCTCTTTAAGAAGATCCTTTTCACGTTTTAAAAACCTTTCATTCAACTCCTTCTTTTCTTTTTCAAGATTGGAATAAGTTGATTTTTGTTTTGAAAGTTGGTTGGTTAGTTCAGAAATTTCCTTGTTTAGAGATTTGATTTGATTGTTCAAATTAACATCTAGAGTGTTAAATTTGATTTGTAAACGTTTTTCTCTTAACTCAGAATCTTTTAAGCTAACCTCAACTTCCGACTGTTTTTTGTTATGAAAATCATAAGCTCTTGCATTCACCTTATAACTCTCAAGCTCAGTGGTCAATTTTTCATTCGCGGCCTTAACATCGCGATTGACCTTTTTGACCTTTTCAATTTCTACACTACAATTTTGCAATAATGATTCAAACATAGCACGTGTTTCCTCATCATTATCAGTATGCTGTGACTCGAATTCTTCATTAGGATCCATATCTGGAGTTTCCAAATTAGTATTACTACAACTTGGTTCGTCCATGTATGTATCATAAATGAGATTAAGAGTCTCAGGATGCTGTTCATTTTGAGGTGACATATCAAACATTTCATTATTGTGACATGTAGCATATGGTTGTACCTCAGAAACCGCATTAGTGTCAAAAGCAGGAGGTGCTTCTGAGTCTGTGTCGTACTTTGCCTCCTGGAGATTTGCCATAAAAATGCAGTTTGCATCGATGTCCTCTTGATCTTCTGAAGCATCCATAATAGCCATGAAGTCATTCTCTTCTGCACTCAACTGAAGCCCAGCCGTTTCCTTGTTGGCCAACATTAATGCTTTCTGCAAATACGCTGGATCCCTCTTATTCGGCTTGTCTGGACAGTTCCTAGCCATGTGACCAATACCCTGACAGTTGAAGCACTTCATCATATTTCCCTGATTCCTATTCCCAGCTCCCTGAGCAACATTCCCAAACTGATTCCCAGCATTCTGTACCCTTTGATTACCAACAGCTGTACCCATCTGATTTCCTGCAAACTGACCCATCTGATTACCAACATACTGCCCTGCATTCTGATTACCCATCTGAAATCTTGGAGCATAACCCTGCTGATTCCCATATCCCCCAACTATCTGTCCTTGCTGTCCCATGTTGAAACTCGGCTGTGCAATCTGCTTGTTGCGAGTGTTCGATGAGATTCGTTGATTGTTGTTGGTGGGTGTGGAGTAACGTCCTTGGAATGCTTTTGATAGGTAAGCAAAAGCTTGAGTCAAAGCAGCAGTTGACTCATCCTGATCGTCTTGATCTGGGTGTTGTGGGTATTGTTGTTGTGGGATAACATGTTGTTGTTGTGGGTAGAATGATGATTGTGGAATATACTGTTGTTGCATGAATTGCTGAGTGGATGATGATGATGATGATGGTTGTGCACTGACTGTTGCAGGTGTAGGTGATTGGACTATGAGTGCAAGAGGATCTTGTTGTTTTTCTTGCTTCTCTTTTCTGACTTCATTTGCCTCTGCTTGGTTTTGTTTGAGAAAGTCATAGAGTTGATCGTAGTTCACATCATGAAGATTCTTAGTTTGGTTGACAATAGTAACATATCGTCCCCATTCTTCTGGAAGGTTGTTGATGAACTTGATGTTTTGAACAATTTGTTTAGGTGCCAAATTGTTTCTGATCAACTCATTCATTAGAGTACAAAACCGTGTGTAGTAAGATTCAATCTGTTCAGCTGGCGTTGCTGTGAACTTCTCCCATTCTGTCAGAAGCTTGTTTTCCATTTCTTGAATGCCAATTTCTGTACCATGACAAAGACGTCTAACTCGATCCCACATTTCTTTGGCAGTTTCACAGCTATCTACAGCACAAAATATTTCTTGTGGTAGACCGAGTTGGATTAGATGCATTGCTAGGTGATCAGCTTCAATTTGCTTCCAATCTGCTTCAGTGTAATCCGATTCCTCTTTGGGTCGGTACGTTGGATCGACGGGGAGGATTTGCAGTAGGGTTTCCAGCTGTTTCTTCAATCTCACCAGGCTGGAATGGACCTTTCTTGACAGAGTTAACCAAGAGAATACCTTGTCCATTAGGTTTGGATCTCATATATCGAAGCATACGACTCGTCCATGGAAGGTAACCACCTTTTTCCAACATTGGAGGTCGGTTTTCTGAACCTGCGGCATGAATGTCTTGTTGTGTAGTCATCTTTAAAATATAATGTATGATAAAGTAGATTTAGGATCTTTGCAACAAAGTAGGAGACGTTGTTGTTGACGGTTGAACTTGGTTGTTGTTGTTGTGAAGCTTTGTTACGGTGGAAATTTTGGTCCGGAAACTTAAAACCTCAATAACTTCATTTTGGAGCGTTTTCAGGCCTCGAAACTTGGGTTGAATGAATAAATTGATTCAACGTGTCCTTCTCCTCTGTCTCACGGTCGTTTTGACAGGTGTTTCGCTGAAAACGGAGTTACGGTTCAAAAGTTATGATCGTTTGAAGTTTCACAGAAGTACGAGGGCCAAAACTGCCAAATTTGAAAGTTTCCAAAGGCTGCTGGAAAGTACAAGGACTGAAGTTGCCAATTTCGAAAATTGCACCAATTGCGGGTCCAAAATGTGAATTGCGAGACCAATTTCGATAAAATAGCTCCAATTGCGAAACTAACACTGAATTGCGAGACCAATTCCGAAAGAACAGCCCCAATTGCGAGATTCAACTTGAATTGCGATATACAATTGCGAGAAAATCTCTGAATTGCGAAACAGTAAGCAATTGCGATACTTCAGGGGAATTGCGAGATGCAATTGCGATACATGTTGAATTGCGAGATTCTGCTTGAATTGCGATAGCAGTGGAAATGCGATAAGCAGCAGCAATTGCGAGATTCTCCCAAATGCGACAGAATTCCTGAATTGCGACAGAATTTCTGAATTGCGAGAATGAATTCCGATAAACAACAGTAATTGCGAGAAATGTGCAATTCCGAGAGAAATGAAGCAATTCCGAGAGAAATGCAATTCCTAGACACCTTTGACTTTTTCAAATGCGAAAAATCTGCTACTTTTCACCAACTTTTGTCCTTTTTTCTCAATTCCCCATGCATATTTCTTACATATCCATACTTCTCTGCCACTTTTCACTAACCTTACCAACTTCAATAATTCTCCTCAAATATTAAAATAATCAACAACACAACTTTTACAAAGTTGGTGATGATATACGATCTGAAGACCAAGAACACCACAAAATACTAAACTTTTTACCAAAGTATTCACAGCCCACTTCTAACAAACACACTTTATCCTTAATTTTTGTGGATCGAAAAGAATAAAAACACAATTTGTAACCTTTCTAATGAAAGAAAAATAACAAAGTTTGTTTTAATCTTTAGGGTCAAGCAAAAATAGTAAGGATACTCCTACCTTGAACCTTGCTCTATGTATACCACTTGTTAGGACCTAAGCTTCTCCTCTTTATCACACAAACACTCTAGATGATGACACTCACAATCACTTAAGAACAATAAGAAATAGAGTTGTATGGATCATATGGTTATTTCAAGTCAAATGATTATTAGCTTCAAAGAAAGAAAATAATACAAGAGACTTTGGGACCTTTGCACACACACACACTCTTTTCTTATCTAAAATGAGGCATGACTGTGAAAGAGTGTGTGTGGCGTGGTTTTGTGTTTCTCAGCCAACCAAAGAGGGCTTTGGTGGGCTTTTACAATTAACATGGAATGGGCTTATGTTGCACTACACATATACTAACTTTACAAATAAAACTAATGCCATAAGCCCACTTAAACTAACTAAATATTGTACATGACACATTAAGTTATTAGCAAATGACCATCACTTTATATTTAACATAAAATGATTGCTAACAATCTCCCCCTAAGGGATGGTCATTTCAATGATGCTCCCGTGATTGGTCTTTTGCATTTGCCGTCTTGAACTTCATGTGTCAATGTATAATATTCTTCGTTCAATGTTCCTTCGTGCACTGTGATCTTCAAAGAATCATCTTGTGGTCTTCCTTGCCTTGATCTACATCTTCTGTTCAGCTGATTCATCGTTGTAGATGATGATGGTGGATAGACTTTCGTCGGTACCTGCATAAAACAGTTAGCAATAAATCGTCCTTCGGCCATCATGTCGTGAGGCAAGATCTTTGGATCTCATTAAGACTCATACAACTTGTATTCTTTTGAGTGAACACAAGTGTATTGCATAGGAAGTGTTCCTAAGAGATCTTTTGATGAATCTCATGTCTCTAGACTCAATTATGTGCGTTTTGATTTTAGTCGTCGGAGGCATGGAGCAGAGTGCCACCTTTTCAATATCAACACATCTCGGAATGAGAGGTCGATAGATTATGTAGTGTTCTCCGTGAGAAATGAAACAAATATCTTTTGAGAGATATCTGAGTGGATAGGAGGGGTGGTGCATTGCGTCACTGGGTCCATGACGTCTTGTCTTCAATACCAGTATCACCTTAGTGAATACCGATAGCAGATGTATTGACCCGGTTTCTGTCCTAAGTTTTCATGGAGGGCTATCTCTTTTCACCCTTACAAAAACTTTTCTTTTTTATTCTTCAACCCCTTCTTTCTCCTTTCTCATTATACTCCTTTTTTCAATCTTTCCTAAGGACTTCTAATGCTAAGCAATTGGAATAGTCCTTGGGTAGATCCCTCCGGTTCTGGCGGATCATTGGACATAACCTAACCATAATCACCTTATTACTCCATGATTATCCTAGATTATTTGTCACATGCCATTAAACCTTGTGAAAATCTCTCAACGTGTTTATGAGAAAAACACATTTTATTAACACATCGAGAGTTTTACTTTTTTGAAACACTCCCCCTTCACATGTGCTCATGCATTTTTGAAATAAATTGCACATGTTGGGTAGAGTTCGCACATTTGAAATGATCGACTTTCAATGAACACGACCTTCGCGAGACACGCTTACATCACTAGTTAGACTAGCTTGAAGTTATTACCCGTCCTGGTCATATTCAAAGATCATCTCTCGAATTGGTACATTCTACTCAGACAAGTCCTTTGCGAGACACGCTTGCATCACTGGTAAACCAGCTTGAAATTATTACCCGTCCAGGACATGTCTTTTCGAGAACGGACATTTAGTTTCGTCAATTCGAGGGTTCATGCTGAGTCTTTTTGAAGAACTCGTTTTGAGATTCAAATGATAAAACTTCTTTTAGATCACATTTTAATCACATCCTCTCCCCCATATATAATTCTCCTCAAATATTAAAATAATTCTCCTCAAATATTAAAATAATCAACAACACAACTTTTACAAAGTTGGTGATGATATACGATCTGAAGACCAAGAACACCACAAAATACTAAACTTTTTACCAAAGTATTCACAGCCCACTTCTAACAAACACACTTTATCCTTAATTTTTGTGGATCGAAAAGAATAAAAACACAATTTGTAACCTTTCTAATGAAAGAAAAATAACAAAGTTTGTTTTAATCTTTAGGGTCAAGCAAAAATAGTAAGGATACTCCTACCTTGAACCTGGCTCTGATACCACTTGTTAGGACCTAAGCTTCTCCTCTTTATCACACAAACACTCTAGATGATGACACTCACAATCACTTAAGAACAATAAGAAATAGAGTTGTATGGATCATATGGTTATTTCAAGTCAAATGATTATTAGCTTCAAAGAAAGAAAATAATACAAGAGACTTTGGGACCTTTGCACACACACACACTCTTTTCTTATCTAAAATGAGGCATGACTGTGAAAGAGTGTGTGTGGCGTGGTTTTGTGTTTCTCAGCCAACCAAAGAGGGCTTTGGTGGGCTTTTACAATTAACATGGAATGGGCTTATGTTGCACTACACATATACTAACTTTACAAATAAAACTAATGCCATAAGCCCACTTAAACTAACTAAATATTGTACATGACACATTAAGTTATTAGCAAATGACCATCACTTTATATTTAACATAAAATGATTGCTAATTCAGTCATCTCATCATTCCCGAATACCATTAAAGCTTCTCCAAAGTAGGCGCTATCGTCGTCATCAGAAGAATCAGAATCCTGATCATGCTTACCCTTCCTGACAGACCCACTTGACTTCTTAATTGGACAGTCTCTCTTCAGATAACTCTCTGAATGACATATGAAGCACTTGAGTTTACCAGTTCCATCCCTTGACTTAAACCGCGAACTTCCACCAGTGTGAGCTTTCCTTGAATGATCTGACCTTCCCTTTACATATAACCCGTCACCAGTTTCTTCCTTTGTGCCTTCAGTTCTTTTCTTCAACTCCCTTGAGTTCAGAGTCACAAGAACATCCTCCATTGTCAAGGATTCCCTCCCATACAACAATGTTTCCACAAAGTTTTCATAAGACGATGGCAAAGACGTAAGTAACATAAGTGCCTGATCCTTATCATTAATCTCGATATCAATATTCGCCAAATCAAGTATCAACTTATTAAACTCATCTATATGATCACCCAGTTTCGTACCTGGACTCATATAGTACTGTTGTTTTATACTTTTATGAATTAAGCTACCACTAATTACCTACTAATTACCTACTAGATATAGAGAGAGAAAGAGATGGAAGGGAGATGATTTCACACACTTAGTAACACAAACTCTAATTTCATCAACCAACAACCCTCTCCCTTGGATGGGAGGGGTATTTATAGTTTTTACAAGAGATTGGGCTACTAGCCCTACTTACTTAACATAATACATAATAAACCATAATAAATGATAAAACGACACAGCCCATGGGCCTTCTACACGGGCTGGGCCTAATAACAAACATAAAGGCCTAAGCAACCTAATACAAATGATCAATACTTGAAATATTACAAAACGTGTTCCCAACAATCTCCCCCTAAGTATTGGTCATCAAGGTTGCTTGACATTGTCTTAGCTTCTTTGGCTTTGACGTCTTCATAATCTTTGTTCTTTGTTCTTGATAGTTATGTGATATGATATGGTGGCCGTGGTCTGCCGTATTCCAACGATCTTTTGATACTGGTGTCTTCGTGTCCTCTCCATCATGTTCATATGACTTGTGACTTTCGTTCTTCAACTTGTTATCACTTCTTCAATCTTTAACATATGACAGGTTGTAGTGCTCAAACTTAGACTTTTCTTAAACATATTCTGAACTTTTGATGATTCTGAGTCTTGGTGAGAACTAATCTTCAGGACATGAACATGATGGAGTCTTGGTGATGGTTGAACTCCAGGTCTCCAAGCTCCTCAGCAGCAGCAGCAACAGCAACAGCACGAACCAACCGGCACTTACAGGCTCAGACTTCGAGATCGTCAACAGCATAGTGTGAAGACTTTCTCTAATCCTTGCCCATGCCGTTCTGAACCGGATACCCCCGAGAGGGCTTACACGGACACACCAAAGTGCACCCACGATTCAGTGAGTCGCTTGAGATCACCCCACGACTGTAGACCGTTTGGAACAAACACTAAGCGTAACCCACAAGGAGTTACCGAAGTGACCTGCTGTCAGAGTTGTTTGATGTTGCTCTGGCAGGATTTCCATTCAATCATTGATAATCACATATGTGACTTTTCTCATGAATGTTCTCGGCAGATTGCTAAGATCTGCGAAGGACACTTTCTTAATTTTACATATGCTGCCAATGATGTAGAACAACAGAGTAATACTAAGTGTACCAAAGAGATCTTTTTATGAATCTCATGGCTCTAGACTCAATTAGTGCACATTTGTTTGGTCGTCGGAGGCGTGGAGCAGATTGCCTCCTTTTCAATATCAACACTCTCGTAATGAGAGGTCGATAGATTATGAAGGGTTCTCCGTGTGAATGAAACAAATGTCTTTTGAGAGACACTTGAGTAGCTAAGAAGGTTTAGTGCAGTGCGTCACTGGGTCCATGACGACTTTGATCTTCAATACCGGTGATTCTTGATCAACCAGTAGATTATGTATTGAACCCGGTGTCTGCCCTAAGGTTGAACAAATGGAGGGCTATTTCTTTTCACCCTTTTCTTTTGCTTTTCTTTTTAATTCTTCAACCCCTTCTTTCTCCGTTCATTCATTTTCTCCTTTTTTTAATATCATACCTAGGACTTTTCTAGTTCTAAACTATTTGTATTGTCCTTGGGTAGATCCCTCCGGCTCTGGCGGATCATAGGACGGTTTTCCTTAACCTTAGTCACCTTATAACACCATGACTATCCTAATGATGCCATAAAACCAAACCTTTTGAAAAATCTCTCAAAGTGTTTATGATTGTAAAACACATTTTGTTGGCACTTTGAGAGTTTAGTTATTTTCAGAAGAACTCCCCCCTTAACATGTGCTCATAATCGTTAAAGTAAAATCTGCACATGTCGGGGAGAGTTGGCACTTTTTTGAATTGATTGATTTTCAGTGAACCTGATCATCGCGAGACACGCTTACATCACCAGTTGGACTGGCTTGAAATTATTACCCATCCAGATCAGATTCAAAGATCATCGCTCGAAATTGGTACATTCTACTCAGACATATCCATTGCGAGACACGCTTACATCACCAGTTGGACTGGCTTGAAATTATTACCCGTCCAGGATATGTCCTTTCGACTACTGACTGTTGTTATCGTCAATTCGAGGGTCAATTCTTGAGTCTTACACTCATGAGATATTATCATTGCTTCCACCATATTTTAATCACATTTTCATTCTCCCCCTCAAAAATAGCATAGATATGTTGTTTTTGACAAAACTTTTGATTAAAATATGCTCTTTTTGAGGTGTTTGTGGAAGAATGTCAAGAACGTTTGTTGACAAAGATTTTTCAAATACTCCCCCTTAACAGGAAAGTACTTGTCCTTATGAGCAGAATGTTTGAAAAACTGTTGAAAAACATTATGGTTTTAATTCTGCTCATAAGTAAGAAGCTTTCGCTCCTTTTTCAGGATTGAGGCACTGAAGCGTACCTCAGGGTCCTTTCTTTACAAGAGCGGGTTGTACACTGTTATGTGTGCACAAGCCGTAGTGATATATGAAAGTGAATGATGAAATGAAATGATGATGATCAAATGAGACAAATTGTACCAATCAAATTAGGCAGGACGTCGGAAGGTGAGAATATTTAGAAGTCTTGCTCGTCCTCCCACATAACTCTCCAATCTTCGCATTTGAGTCCGAAACTGAAGCTTTTCGTTAATTCTTTTGATGAATTTGGCTGCTTGCTTTGCATCATTTCTGCTCCATTTGACCCCTTGCATGACTCCCGTTTTTGAACCCTTGTGGTAATTATCCAAGATTGACTCAAGTTCTGTCTTGACCATTACCAATGTCTTATCCCCAAATTTTCTTAGTTCTTCAAATCCCATGAAGTGTGGGCTGCTGTTGTTCCGTTTGTAAACCACTCCAAACGGTTTATCCATGAACGTATAAGGAGTCTGGCCATGAACACTCGGCCGGTCAAGATCTGGCTTGATGAGATTAACTCGTTTTTGGTAGCTTTCTACCCCAAGTTGGATGTCCTCAACTCGACGTCTTATGACAATGCTGCGGATGAATATGAGAATGGAGTTGATGATATCATACTGAAGACGTCAAGGAAGATGTTCAAGTTTTCCCTGAATCTTCAGTAGGTATATGTCTTCGATATCATTGCGGGACAAGTATGGGTAGTCAGCTTCACAGAACGAATACTCTTTGTCATCTGATCTTCTCACGGTGATCTTGTTTAGAAAGTTATACCCGTACAGTGGTTCGGTTTCAGCACTAGTAATGGATAGAATCCTGTTAGGGTTCCTCCTATCTATGTTTTTTGAAACTCTCGTGGTGACCAGGTATTTGTAGGACAATCTCCTCATATGTCGCCAATGATGAATCCCAAAAACAGCATCGTCATTGTAGACATAAACGTCATGGTTCCATAAATCGTCGACCTTTTCTTCCAAATCTTCTATGGAATATGAAGCTGCTGGATACTTGGATAGTGATGTTGCATATCGTACTATAGGATCCGTGCTTCCACTCATGAGATAGCCTAGGTCTCGATTGAAGAAGTATTCTTTTGGTAACTTAGGATTCTTTGGGTGACCAATGAGGGGTAATGGTTTGGTGTAATCCTTGTAGTGTAATGGTTCTTTTGGTTTATGGGTTTGTTCATCAGCAATATTTTCTCCAAGGGCTCGTGCAACTTGTTCAAGATTGTACTCAAACTCTATCTCAATAGTTGTTACCGTCTTAAATTCAGTGAAGCCTGTGCTACGAACTCGAATGATATCTGACAATCCCAACTTCTGAACCTTGATTGCCTTTTTCAGTCTTTTGGTAAAATCTACAATTGATCCTTCCACGGGTGTGCAGTGATCTTCATCAGGGTATGCATCAACCATATTTTCAAACCAGTCGTACTTTGAAGCTCCTGGATCGACCCATTCTGGTAGTGGTATATCATTTACTGGACCAGAAGGAACCACAACTTCTTGAACACTTGTAGGTACAAAGGGTATTTCATCATCTGTACTGATGTTCTCATGAAATTCTATGTCCTCAAATTGACCACTTCCAATGGGATTGAAGACTGGTCCACTTGATTGTTTTCCTTTTCCAGATGAATGTGCTATGGGACCTTGGCTTGAAGATGAAGGTTTCCGTCTTTTCTTTCCTTGATCCTCTGGGTCATCCTGACGTCGCTTCAATGTCTTGGCTGGTTTGCATGGTTCATCTTGTTTTTCAGCTTGTTTCATTGATTTAAGTAATGCTTGTCTGAGTTCATCTTCTGCAGGGTTTTCTTGAATTTCTTCAAGAAGTTGTTCTCTGAGAGTTGATCCAGATGGTTGTGGAGGTAACGTTCTGATTGTGATTGGTATTGTCTGCATCAACTTTGCCACAACCTCTTCCAGATTCTTCTTGGCATAATTGTTGAGCATGTCTGGAAATGCATCTTGAAGAGTCTTGAAGACCTCAGTTGGAACCAGTTCAGCGACTTCCTTTTTCAAATCAACGTTATCACACTTCAGTATATGGTTGTCCATCTGCTCCTGAAGTGTAGTCAGTTTCAGTTTTGTTTCTTGATATTCCTTGTCACGGGCTTCTTGATTACTCAACACTTGATTCAGTTTACTTTCAAGCTGACTTATGACATTTGATGATTGAGCCACTGAAGATGTAGGTAGTGATTGAGGAATGGTTGTGTGGGGTTGAACATCTGGGTTATCTTGGTCATCTTCAGATTCATCATTATCATCACTTTTATCGTTGTTGACACTACTATCTTTGTTATCCTTGTCACTTTCTTCATCATTGTCTTCATCATCCTCACTTTGTCTGTCATCATCAGATTCTTCAACTTCAGAACCCGATGGGGTATGAGTGTGTTGATCTGATTCGTCACCCTCTTCTTCTGAGCTTTCAATCGGTGGAATCGGTGAAAAACTAACATCTGTTGGTTTGATAGACTTGCCCTTGCCTTGCTTCAGTTTCTCATCAGTTGAACCCATAATAGATTTCATCTTTTCAAGACCCGTCTGTGCTTTGACTTTCTTGATCTCAACATTATCGTCATTTTCTTCATCACTCGATTCATCACGAAGTTGCCATGCTGATGAAGCTTTGGTGACTGTTTTACCTTTCTTAGCTGTTTCAACTTTCTTTGATCGGCAAGTAGTGGCTCGATCTGGGAGTGAATGACTCTTCCCTTTAGTCTTTGATCCTTTGGGTAATGCATCCCTTTTCGGAACAAACCCCACTTTCTGATCTTTAAATGCTTTAACATATGTAAGATATGCTGCTGTGTTCCTAATGTCATCACTCAGAAAATAATCAGGTATTTGAGCACCTTGTTTGTCTGTATCGGTCATGGACTGGATGTTGAGGCAAGTGAGGACATGATCATGTTGTTCGGTATGCATCTGCTCAGAGTTTGGACGTTGTAGCACTGGGTGTTTTTTCATAACACGAGCAATGAGGAGTTTGGTGAAGCGAGGAAAAGGATATTTGAATCTTTATTGCTCTCTTGGAATTTTTTACATTGAAAGATCATGTCATTCCAGATATACTGTGCAAAGTTTAGATGTTTCATGTTGACAATACCACAGAAAAATTGTAGGTTTTCAAGTCTTGGGTGTTCTAAGCCGGTGGTTTTTCCAGTGATGCAGTGATTGATGATGGCGAACATTGTTAACCAAGGTTGTGGAAAAAACTTTCTTTCAACTTTATAGATTGAAGACATTCTTTCAGTTGATTCATCATACCCCAGCATTTCTAGAGTTCTAGCCATCTCTGGAAATGTTGGTTTATTTTGAAACTTCTCGAAATTCCCTGAGTTTTCCTTGGATAGCTCAAGAATGGTCCTCAGAGTGTCAACTGTGAATGAGATTTCAAGAGTATCCAGAGTGACAGTGATTGATGCTTGATCTTCGCTGACAGACATTGATCCCCAGAACTGATTAAGATAATCCATTGGAACACTTGTTGTCTTGGTTAAAGCAGGGCGAATGAAGTGTCTAGCAAGGATTTCTGCGATGACTTGACATGATGGATGACACTTGAGTTTATCGAAATCAACTCTTGAATTGCAACGGACGATCTTAGGTTTTTCCGTAGCTTGAGTGATCTTCTTGGATGTGTGTGATGCTTGAGATAATGTACGTGACATGTTTTAACTGCATAACACAAACATACAACAATACGCAAGAGCATATATTATGAGTGTTAGTGAGTATGTTAGATATGCCCTTTGTATGTTAGACCGCTTATCATCATATAGACACAAGTTCAGACATTTAAGCAAGAGAACACTTTTCATCAATAATCACATAATCTAGTATCACCACTTAAGCAAAGAACATCTTAATGCACATATTAATCTGACCAGCAGAGCATAAGGAACATGATGAAACAAGAATTATGAAGAAATACAACACAGATGGAAACAAAAAACCAACTCATTCAGTAAACACAATTCATCTCAACAATCAAAGATACTTAGTCAAACATCTATTATACACACTCAGTCCTGAACTTCGAAGAAAACAAATGTTCGATCAATCAAAAGTTCGGTCAGTTTCGTTCAAGCAAAGTTCGGTCAAACAAAGTTCAGTTAAACAAAATTCGATCAAACAAAATTCGATCAAGCAAATCGATCAAACGAAATTCGATCAAACAAAGTTCGATCAAACGAAATTCGATCAAACAAAGTTTGATCAAATAAGTTCGATCAAACGAAGTTGGATCAAACAAAGTTCGATCAAACAAAGTTCGATCAAACAAAGTTCGATCAAACCAAGTTCGATCAAACCAAGTTGTAAATCGATTAAACCAAGTTCGATCAATCCAGACATAATACTCCTAACTCGGAGATCGGTCCTATACTTCGATTACACCAATTGTTCAATTATTGTTCGATCATTTTCACAGATATGAAGTTCGATTATTTCAAAGTTCGATTATTCATCTTTTATGCTTAACACAGAATAACTATGTCACAAACAGATTTTTCGCAATCACAAAAATAAGCACAAACACCTTCAATCATAAACCCTTAAATCAGATTAAAAACCTAATATAAATCTAACAAATAATTATTTCTGAAGCAACGTTCTCAGTTAAAATGAGTACCACAGAAATCAAATGAGAGACTTACAATTAGAGCAAAATAATCGAATTTAGAAGTATGAAAGATTCAGCAGAATTAAGCGCGCGTTTTTGTGAGATGAAACTGTGTGTTTTGAGAGTGTGATAAAAAATTTGACCTAAGTCAATAAGTTGTGGTATATATTGAATAGAGTTAACCGAATTGACTGTTTTTGTCCTCATTCTTTTCCATTTTACATATTTAACCTTTTAACTTTGCTTTTCTATTTATATTAAGTCCAAAGTTAAGATATGTATAGTATAATGGTTAACGCAAGCTGATGAAAAACAATATATGATGATTTAGAAAGATGACGAAGAATTTTTATGAATAAATGTGCAAAAGTTTCTCCCCCTCAAAATACGTGAGATTTTGGAAAAAATGTTTAAATTTTGAAACAATAGGCAAAAACATATTTTGATTGAGATCTACGTTTGCACACTTGATTTTTTTTTATTAACATATATACAAGATAGTGAGAGAGCATGACTTGATTAGTTGTTCTTGAGAAAGTTCGCTAATTCTTGAGGGGTCAAGCATCTCATTCCAATTTGGTGAACCAATTTCACAAAATGATCATGAGGTAAAGCCTTCGTGAAAAGATCCGCCAATTGATGTTCCGTTCCCACAAAATACAACTCAACGGTACCCTGCTCCACATGGTCCTTGATGAAGTGATATCTGAGAGCGATGTGTTTGGACTTGGAATGTTGCACTGTGTTGCACGAGATAGCGATAGTACTTTTGGAGTCACAGTACATCGGGATTTTGTTGAATATGTAACCATAATCCATTAGTTGTGATCGCATCTAAATGATTTGAGCACAACAGGCAGACATGGCTACATATTCTGATTCCGTGGATGAGAGAGACGTACAATCTTGCTTCTTTGACTACCAGGACACCAGCTTATCACCTAGGAATTGAACACCACCGGATGTGCTCTTTCTTGTATCAATACATCCCGCATGATCCGCATCTGAAAAAGCAGTTAGTGCAAAACCAGAATCCTTTGGATACCAGATCCCCAAATGAATGGTTCCCTTGATGTATCTAAGGATTCTTTTAACAGCAGATAAATGTCTTTCTGTTGGGTCAGACTGATAGCGTGAACATAGGTATGTGGCAAATACAACATCCGGTCTGCTAGCGGTGAGATACATGAGAGACCCAATTATGCTACGATAATTTGTAGGATCAGTGGGTTTCCCATGAATGTCAGCATCTAGCTTCGGGGATGAGGAGGACATAGGGGTGTTATAGGTGTCACTAGATGTCATGCCATGCTTTTTTAATATCTCTTGTGCATATTTAGACTGACTTAAGAATATACCACGGGGTGATTGGTGAACTTGTAATCCTAGAAAAAAGTTTAGTTCACCGATCATGGACATCTCAAAGTTTTGTTTCATAAGTTTTGCAAAAGCATTTGAGTACTTTTTGTGGGTAGACCCAAAAATGATGTCATCCACATAAATTTGTACGATGAGAATGTCTTCCCCGTGTTTTTGTATAAACAAAGTCGGGTCTACAGAGCCTTTAGTGAAATGATTAGCAATAAGGAATGCTGAAAGTTTGTCGTACCAGGCCCTCGGGGCTTGTTTAAGGCCGTAGAGGGCTTTCTTAAGCCTGTATACGTGTTGTGGATGTTCTGGATCGACGAAGCCATCTAGTTGTGAAACATACACCTCTTCACGAAGTTGTCCGTTCAGGAATGCTGTCTTCACGTCCATTTGGTAAACTGTAATGTTCTTATGAGCTGCGTATGCCAGGAACATTCTCACTGCCTTAAGCCTAGCCACTGGAGCAAAGGATTCCTCGAAGTCAATTCCTTCTTCTTGGCTATACCCTTTAGCAACCAACCGTGACTTGTTACGAATGACCGTGCCTTCTGCATCCAGCTTATTTTTCCAAATCCATTTTAAGCCCACAACATAAACTCCATTAGGTTTTTCAACGAGTTCCCAGACTTCCAATCTTTTGAACTGATCCAACTCCTCTTGCATTGATTCAATCCAATTGTCATAAGTCATGGCCTCTTTAATATTTTTCGGTTCAGCTTGACAAACGGTGAGAGCGTATATGCAGGTTTCACCATCTGTGTGGAGTTTTTGTCGTGTCATAACTGGGTTATCTGGATTTCCAATCACATTAACTAACGGATGATCCCTTGTCCATTTATGAGTAGATGGGTAGTGTTGAATGTTGTGATTCAGATTAGACGGTTCCATGTTGCTCAAGGAAGATTCTCCTGGTTCGGGAATGGTTGGGGGTGGAGCAAATGGATTGAAAAATACATTTCCGTCAAAGTCTGATGGTGTTGGAACTTGGTTAGAAATGGGAGAAGAATCTTCAACTGCTGGTTGAGGTGTTTTATCTATGGATGATGATGGTTCAGGTTGTGGTGCATCATCAGCAACTACTGTAGAGGTAGATACTGATGGATCAGGTGCTTGATTTGAGAGTTGTTGAGCAGCGGAACTTGTGGAAGCCTTTGACGCACTGTTAACCAAACTGTCATCAAACATAGGAGCAAACAGATCTTCCAGATCTTTCCTTTTGAAAGGTAATGGTTCAGCTGAAGATTCTGGGAAGTTCAAACGGTTGTTTGCGGGTTCCAAGCGGTCTTGCTCAGAAGCCATTTCTGTGAGTTCATCGAAATTAACGTGTATCGTCTCTTGAATGTCTCCGGTCCGACGATTCCAAATTCTGTATCCCTTGGAGTTCTCACAATAACCAACAAATATCCCTATATCTGCTTTTGCCTTCAATTTACCAAGATCATCTTTATCATTCTTTGGGTAACATAATGCTCCAAAGACATGAAAATAGTTGATATTGGGTTTTCTGCCTTGTATTAGCTCATATGGAGTTTTGTTATGTCTTTTGGTGATCATGCCGCGGTTCTGAGTGTAGCAAGCAGTGTTAACAGCTTCAGCCCAAAGATAATCTGGCAATTGGGCATTGAACAACATAGTTCTAGCTGCTTCCACGAGTGTACGGTTTCGTCGTTCAACTACGCCATTCTGTTCAGGAGTGCGAGCTATAGAATATTGGTGAACAATCCCATGTTTCTCTGTAAATTCCCGAAGGATTTGGTTTTTGAATTCAGTGCCGTTGTCGGTACGAATGATTCTGACGGTGTTGCGAACTTGCACTTGAATCTTTGTGAGAAACGTGGTAACTATAGACGGAACTTGATCTTTTGTGCGGAGAAAGTAAACCCATGTCCATCTTGAGTAGTCATCCACTATTACCAGAATATATCTTTTCCCATTTACAGACTGAACCTGCATTGGACCACACAAATCCATATGAAGCAGTTGTAGGACGTGGTCTGTGTTATGTTCTGTTTTTGGTGGAAAATGAGCTCGGTGACTTTTTCCTTGTTCGCATGCAGAACACAGATGATCCTTGGCATATCTGCATTTTGGTAAACCATCTACCAATTTATTCCTTGCCAGGTCGGTCATGGTTTTGAAATTGAGATGAGACAATCGTTTATGCCATAACCATGCTTTCGTGGGATGAGCCTTGGAGAGTAAACATATAGGAGTCGAAACTGTCATTCCGTCAAAAGAGATGGTGTAAAGACTAGTTTCCCGTTTTCCTTTCATCAGATCATTTCCCTGAAGATCACGAATAAAGCAGGTTTTCTCCCTAAATGCTACTTCTAAGTCTCCATCGCAGAATTGACCAACCGAGAATAAATTGTGACCCAGACCTTCAACATAGTACACACGACTTATTTCGATGTTCCCATTTACATAGTCGCCATAACCCATGATTGCGGTGAAGTGGTCATTCCCGAACCTGACCGTTCCTATAAACTTTGCAACGAAGTTTTTGAGAAGCTTGAGATTGCCGGTCATGTGTCGGGAACAGCCGCTATCAACAATCCATAAAACAATTTGAACCACCTGCATCACAATTAGTAGAAACAGATGGAGTAACGGTTGGACCCGTCGGGTTAGAAACACATGATTTAAGTATTTTTGGTACCCATTTAAAGTCTGCTGTGTTCTCTAGCCAACGCTGCCATTTCCTACTAGTTTCTGCTTTCTTCCTAAGGAATGTGCTAGGTGATTTGTTCTTTTTGGGATTTGCTATAGATGCAACTATGGTCTGCTTTGAAACTGCTAGTGGTGGATTCCCTAAAATTGATTTGGCAACTGTGTTAGACTTAGGGAGGCCACTAGTTCGTTTCGCTTTTCTCTTTAGCAAAGTTTTAGCAACACAGTTTTGATGATTACCAGATAAGATACGAGTATGACAAAACACACAAGAAGCATTAACATCATTCATAACTGTGAAAGATTCAGCATTCATTACATCTTTTGTAGAATTACACTTAACCAAGCTAGATTCTATTTTAGACAGAACATGCATTTTATTCTCACTAGATGCATTAACTTCTACTTCTTCATTCTTAGATGTTCCACTCTTAGGTAGCCAGATACTAGTCTTCTTTGGTCTCTTTGTGGTCTTTGATCTTCTACCCTTAGATGTGTCAACTAATCCTGTGGAAGATGAAGTAAGAGCATTAATGATTGTTTTGGATGATGCATTCTTAGGTGCGCTGTCTACTTTTTGCATCGTTGGTACAATCTTATGAACTTTGGTTTTTCCTGTTTCTATAACTTTGATTTTCTTCTTCAGATCAACAATGATGTGTTGGAATTCTTGATTTTGTGAATCTAATTTTTTGTTAAGGCGGACTGTGTCATTCCTGTTTTGAAGAATTTCATCAATTTCCTTTTCATTTTGAAACAGTTTAAGTCTGAAGAAGGCCTTAGTTTCCTTATTATTTTCAGAAACATGACTGTTTTGAAATGATAAAGATCCTATGAGATTTTGAAATTTTAGTTCAAATTCAGCACTTTGAGTTTGACACCAATCAAGCCTTTTTTGAAGATTAAAAACTTTGTTTTCCACATCATTGTTGATTTGTCGAAGATCCTCATTCTCTTTCACTAGATTCTTAATTTCTATTTGCAACATCTTTGTATCAACAGCATGATTATTCATCAGATACTCATTACCAGATTCATAAACTGCATTCATCATTACAGAAACAACGTCACGACTAAGAACATTTTGCAAGAGTCGATCAACTTCATTTTGCAAATATTGTTTATGAAGATTTTGTTTATGAATTATGACGTCTTTTGCTTTGAAAATGTCCTTCATAGATACCATTTCTTTGTGTAAATCCTCTTCCCATTGAGATGCACATTTTTTTAGATGATTGACGTGAGGTAAAATTTTGTTTTGAAGAACCTCTCGCTTTTCTTTCTCCATAGGAGAGAAAAAAGCGGAGACGGTTATTTTTGAGTTAAACTCAATTTCATTTTCTAAAAATTTGATGTCCTCCATAAATGTCTCAAAATATTTAAGAGTTTTAAAAACTGTAGGCATTTCTGGATTAACATCTTCCTTTGTCAAAAAATCTGAGATTTGTATATCTGTTTGGGACACAGAATTTACCGAAGAAGAAGTATTTATGTAGGTTTGTAACAACGTTTGTTCTGGTTTATCTGTTGGTGGCACAAATGATTTGCTTATATGAGGTCTTGCGTTGTAATCATAATACTGTTTTGAAAAATCTTTTGCTTTTGAAGGATCTCCAATTGAAAGATTTCTTTTTGATCGACTCTCAAACTTGTTTAGACGTTCAAGATCATCAATTTCCTCATAATTACCATATATATCATCTTGCTCAAAAGTGTCATCAAACAATAATTGTGCATTGTACAACTTGGGATAAGTACTGAGTGCTTTTGAGAGATTACGTGGGTAATCACTTCCAATTGCAAATCCGTGTCCTTTCGGATTTCATTTTACCGTTAGTTGTTGGATTTGAGTGATGGATTCACCATTTTTATACACAATTTTTTGAAATTCTTTAATTTGTGCTTCCAAGGTGACGATATCCTCAAGATATGAATCAACACGTTTGCTGCAGGCTTGCTTTTCCTCAAAAAGTTGATTTTGAGAAGTCGAAAGCTCAGATTGAGTTTTTAACAGCTCAGAATTTAAGGAATCAATTTGTTTTTTGAATTCAAATTGATCCTTTTCTTTTTGAGAGAGAAGCTCAGCCTTAGAATCGGTTAATTCACGTACTTGGTTTTGCAAATCTTGAACTTTGACATATTCTTTTTGGAAAGCGATTTCAAAAGATTGTTCACGTTTTTCTCGTTTTTGGTATCCAGAAAGTTGTTGTTTATAGCACTCATTATCCCGAGTTAGTACTGCAATTTTGGCTTTTAATGTCTGATTAAGTTCATTGCACTTCTCTATTCGTGATTGGGTGGACATTATTAAGGCCTGAAGCTCCGAATCTTGATTAGTCAAATGCTCATTTTGTTCAATCTGATCATGATTGTCATCTTCTATTAGATCATCAAATGAGACAACTGTTCTATCATCATCAAATGATATACCAGTGTTAATCTGATTATCTAAAAAAGATGAGAATGGTGAATCATTTTGAACAGAATTGTCATTTGAGAATGAAGATGCGGAAGGTGAAGCAATATCATATAGTGGATCATGTACCTGAGAAAGACCATCAGTATCGTAGACCGGGCCTATCTCGGACATATTCATTTCCTGCATATTAGCCATGAGCATTACAGCTGCGTTTGCCTCAAGATCTTCCATATCATCTTCTGAGTCTGCATTTGCCATGAAGCTGTTTTCTTTCACATTCATCAAGCTTGCTTTCTCATCCTTAAGTGCCATCAAGAGAGCTTCTTTGTGATATGCACTGCCCATAGTACGAGGCTTTGGACATGCATTAGCCATATGACCATTCCCTCCACAGTTATAGCATGTGATCGAGGTATTTGCAATGCCTTTTGATTCATTTCCATTCAATTGATTCCTGTTCTGATCTGTCCCCATATAATTCCTATTACCCCCAGACTGAAACCTTTGTTCTCCAGCTTGAAACCTTTGTGACCCATATCCTCCTCTGTTCCCTGAACCAAACCTTCCTGATGATCTGTTCTGAATTTCTACCCGACCATCATTAACAACTGCCTGATTCCTTGTGTTTGAAGATGAGCGAAGGCGGTTGTTTGATTTGTTTGTGAATTTTCCAAATGCTTTAGCAATCAACCCAAATGCTTAATTGAGGGAATTGAAAGCTTCTTCTTCTTCATCATATTCACTGTTTGTGTAAAACTTGGAGTCAGTGTTGTTATAGGTTACCATTTGGTTGCCTGATTGTTGAGATGGTGGTTCATATGGGACAAGTTGGTTTTGAGGTTGAAAGCTTGGTTGATAAGATGAGTTTCCAAATTCTTGAGAAGCTAGAGAGAAGTTTGGTTGAGCCATTAGTGCAAGCGAATTAGGTTGTGTTCCTGGTATGAAACCTCCTCTTGCTGCTACTTCTTTGTCCACCTCTGATTGATGTTGTTTGAGAAAATCATAAATCAATCCATATTTGATCTTACCAATCTTCTTTGATTGCCTAACAAATGTTGCATATTTCTGCCATTCAGGACCTAGGCATCCCAGAAATTTGGAGTTGATTGCAATCCTTGGAAACTTCATGTCATGACGATCAAGATCATTAACAACATTGGTGAAGCGGTGGTAGTATGATTCGATTGTCTCTCCCGGTTCCATAACAAAATTGTTAAATTCCATGTACAATTTTGATTCAAGGTCTTCCTGATTGAGCTCTGTTCCTTCCATCAGAAGATGCACATGCTCCCACATGTCCTTTGCAGTCTTCTGAGCATCAACACTTCGATAGATGGGATTTGGAATTCCCTGAAGGATAAATGCCATTGCCATTCCATTTGCTTCTTGTTGTAAGGCTTGTTCGGTTGTATAGCTAGAAACAGCAATAGGAGTGGATGTTTCTTCTCTTTCAGGAGTTGCTGGAACAATAATTACTGGTTCAGGAAAGGGTCCCATAGTGATGACATGCTTCAAATACGGTCCATGGGGTTTGCGGAGTTCAATGAATCGGAGAAACCTACTTGCCCACTGCACATAGTTTCCAGGTGTTAACATGGGTGGAGTATCTTGATTTCCAGCCTCATGACGAGATTGCTGACTGCTTATAGCTTCACACATCTTATGAAACCAGTGAGGTTCTCTGGACACTGAAGGATTGTTCTGAAGGTAATTTTGTTGCATTATTTGTTGTGGAGATAGTTGTGGTGGAGGAATGAATTGATGTTGTTGCACAAATGCATGATGTTGTGGATATTGTTGAGGAAATTGTTGTTGTTGAGAGTATTGTTGTTGTTGAGGATATTGCTGTAGTTGGTAGTAGTAATTAAAGTGTGGTGGTTGAGACATAGTGTAGTAGCTTGTGACGGTTAAGGATCTTTAAAGGATAAAGACGGTTGTTGTGTGAAGATTAGATATGGTTAACTATGAAAAACGTGAAGAAATTATGAGGATTTTACTCTAGAAACTCGGAGATTTCAAACGATGAAACTCGAAGGATTTTACACTAGAAACTCAAATAATCTTGCAAAAGAAATCTGAAATGCGATTAAATAGTTCGATGAAACAAATTCGGTCAATCACTTGTTCGATTAAGCACTTGCTCGATCAAAGTTGTTCGGTTACTGAAGTTCGGTTACTGAAGTTCGGTTACAAAAGTTCGGTTACGAAAGTTCGGTTACTGAAGTTCGGTTACGAAAGTTTGGTTACGAAAGTTCGGTTACAAAAGTTCGGTTACGAAAGTTCGGTTACTAAGTTCGATCAAATAGTTCGATTAAACCCAGAAATTCGATTATATCACCTAACTCGGTGAATAATCAGTAGTTCGATTAACGTACAAGTTCGATTAAACCTAGAAACTTCGGTGAACAAAAAATTCGATGAATATATATCTGATGAACAGTAACAACTCGGATGAACAGTAACTAGTCTAACAATTCGGATTTCTTAATTTTTTCTTAGATCTAACCTTCTAACAACCTAAATTACCCCTAGGCGAATGATACCACTTGATGTTTTATACTTTTATGAATTAAGCTACCACTAATTACCTACTAATTACCTACTAGATCTAGAGAGAGAAAGCTAGAGAGAGAAAGAGATGGAAGGGAGATGATTTCACACACTTAGTAACACAAACTCTAATTTCATCAACCAACAACCCTCTCCCTTGGATGGGAGGGGTATTTATAGTTTTTACAATAGATTGGGCTACTAGCCCTACTTACTTAACATAATACATAATAAACCATAATAAATGATAAAATGACACAGCCCATGGGCCTTCTACACGGGCTGGGCCTAATAACAAACCTAAAGGCCTAAGCAACCTAATACAAATGATCAATACTTGAAATATTACAAAACGTGTTCCCAACCAGTACGCGTACAGCTTCTTCTTCAGACATAGTCTGTTTGCTAAGGACTTAGTCATATACAGACTAGTCAACTTCGTCCAAAATCCTGCAGCAAATGTTTCCTTGGTAACTTCCCCTAAAACCCGGTCTCCCAAGCATAGAATCAAGGTACTGTATGCCTTCTTCATCAAAGCATCCTTTTCACCTGCTTCCATGTCCGCGAGTAATATCTCTAATGCAGCATCACAACCTTGCTTTACCATTAAAGCATGCATCTTTATTTGCCATAACTCGAAGTCATTCTTCCCATCAAATTTTTCGATGTCAAACCTAGTTATCGAACTAGCCATTCTTCATTAACCTTGCTAAAAACCTTGTCAAGTTGTTTCTTAACCAACTTTACCGACAAGCCTCACAAGCCATGTGCAATAGCCATTGTTGCTATAATCCCTTCTTGCAAATAGAATTAATTAGGAATACCCTAAACGTCAATATTGATCAAGTACCAAAGTTGACACACCTTGAAAACCCAAGGACCTCGTGTAACACCCCTAAAATCTGGTTTAGCAGAAGCATACATGTTTGGGTGCTACTAAATTGGTAATCACAACACATTAGATATAGAGAACAGATTATCAAATCCGTTTAAAATTGTTTATATTACCAAATTCAAATTGTTTTACAATAAGTTCAATTTAAAGAAAATACGGCCCATAAAAGATGTCGGTCCCAATAAAACCTGTTGGGAATGCTTCTCGCACTAAAATGTGACAACATATTTGGGATTATATTAGTTATTATGTTTGGCTCAAACACATGGACTGAAACCGTCAATATTGTAAAGTTATGTGTTTGATGCCCTATTTAAGCCCTCCTTGCCTTCACAAGGAGGTTGAAGCTTGTTGTGTAATCTTTCACTTTTCCCTATCAATAATAAACATCAGGTTTCCTCTCTCTCTCACTCTAACTTTCTCTCTCTAACTCTAATCATGGAGATGATCTTCTTTCATCTCCCTAGACCTCCCGATTCACAACATATCACCAAAATACGATCCGACAATTGGTATCAAGAGCCTTGGTATTAGTTTTGGGTGATTTGTGTGATTTTTTCTTGTCAAAAGTGTATTTCATATACTGTTATGATTAATATTTTCACTGTTTTATACTATTTTTTTTTGGTCAAACAGTATTTGATACAAGTGGGTTTACATGTCTATGATTTTTTCTAGTGCTGTTCATCAAATCTGGTTGTTTCATCGAGTTAGATGAAATGATCGAACTTCTTAACCAAAATTCGGTTTAGTCGAACTTCTTAACCAAAATTCGGTTTAGTCGAACTTCTTAACCGAAATTCAGGTTTAGTCGAACTTCTTAACCAAAAAAAAAAAAAAAAAAAAAAAAAAAAAAAAATCTGGTTTAGTCGAACTTCTTAACCAAAATTCTGGTTTAGTCGAACTTTTTGATCGAAATTCAGCTTTGATCGAATTTTTAACCAAAATTCAGGTTTGATCGAAATTCAGGTTTGATCGAATTTTTTAACCAAAATTCAGGTTTGATCGAATTTTTTAACCAAAATTCAGGTTTGATCGAACTTTTTAATCGAAATTCAGGTTTGATCGAATTTTTTAACCAAAATTCAGGTTTGATCGAATTTTTTAACCAAAATTTCTGTTTTGATCGAACTTATTAACCAGACTTCTCAATTATCGAACTTCTAATTGATCGAACTTCTAATTGATCGAACTTCTCAATGATCGAACTTCTAATTGATCGAACTTATTTTGATCGAACAAAAAGAAGTCAGAAGAAGATGAAGCCACGACCAATACACTACTACTTTCGTTGACTTCAGTTGTACATCATCAGTCAAGAAAATCAAAACTTAACAGAAAACAAACTACAAATATTATCGATTTCAGTTTATTGTTCACATGTTATCAATCGTTAAAGATTTCATTTGTGTGAACTAATTACATCACAGACCTATGACCATAACTTCACTGCCAAAAACAAATCCAAATCTTACCACAACCTTAGACCCTCGCATATCACTATCCAATTCACAATCAAGCAACACGAGATCTAAACCTTCGACTCGAACATAACAAGAAAATAGTTACTTGATCTCAGCCTCTTGTCTTTCGTGTAACTAAAGTAAAATCAAACCTTAAGAGGTCGATTAAACGAAAGAAAGAACATCATCATCGATCTTATATTATGACCCGCTTCAAATTTTTTTATATATCCGATTATTTTTTTAAAAAAGAAACAATAACAAGATTGTTATTATTTCTTTTCTCAATCGGTTTCAAACGAAAAAACATGATCCAATCAACTTACCCGTGACCTTGGGTCAGGATCTTGAAGGCTCACAATAGCTCTCTCTCTTGATTCAAATAGTGCTGGAAACGAAGATACAAGTTGGGTGAGTTTTGATTGTAGGTGATGTGGGTGGACTAAATGAGGTGATGAGATTAGGGTTGATGTTGTGTTTTGGTGGCTGAGTGGAGAAATGATAAGAATGGGGGCGGATTTTTTTTTGTGATTAGGTTTAAGTGTAGTGATAAGAGTGATATTAATACCCGTTGTTTAGGGTTTGGAGTTGGATTGGGTTAATAATCACTTGGGTCTCTTGTGCTAGCCGAAGATACTAAACGGATTTTTGGGCTAAAATTTGACATGGGCCGTAATTTGTATGATCTAATCCATTAAGAATTGAGCTGATTTTTTTAATATTATGGGTTAGTCATTGTTATGGTTAATGCTTATTTTTGGGAGTTAAAATGTCAAAGTGAATTATCATTTTCAAGGGGATACGTTTTTGACAAGATTGGGAAAAACCATTATCATAGTTCACTTAAACCGTCAAAAGGCTAGTGTTGGGTATTGAACCGCAAGATGTGACTACGGGGATAGTTCTTTATTATTTATTTGAGGTTGAAGTGGGGTCGGTAAAGAGTTAGATGAGAAGAGTAGAGATTTTATCAGCAGTTGATTCTCACGGGCTATTTATGGTACTTCACACATCTTCGATTAATTGGACATACAGGGTGTACGCTGCCCCCGTTTCCATCGTAACCATAGTGTGTATGCTTCCGATTCCGCGAAGACATCGTGGGGGAAGAGAGAGTAGATGTGCTTTGACTATCTTTGACTTTTCTTGCATTTTTTGAGAAAACACTCTTTTTCCAGATGGATCTGCATTCAGGGGGAAGAAATGTGCACATCGGGGACGCATAACAAACTCATGTGATCGCGCTTACAATTTTATTACTACCGGAAGACGTCCGCAGAGATGATCAGTGATTCAGTTTTTGTGATTTTGGTGTAATCATTTCAACTTTCGCAGGGTGTGATGTGCGAAGTAGCCTACTTATGTAAGAAGATCTTGCTAAATTCTTGCATGTTACCCCCGAACGGGACTCCCGCATTGAGCATAATCGTTACTGAGTACTAGTCAGATTTGCGTGGTGTGGTTTACGATGTCATCTACAAATTCCGCTGCGTACTTACAACCTTCAAAAGTTAGAAGACATGTTAACTGCATCAAAGTTTCAAATCTGCTGAAGACGGTTGTCAGTTTGGGGGGAAGCTGATTCAGAAACTTCGCCAAAAGGAAGTATATGAAGAAGCCGTTAAAGACATGCAGCATGAATTGGGGGGAAGTTAATCCAATTCATGTATATTACATCATTTGGCTACAAGTAAAGAAAAGTTCTCAAGCCGAGGTACAAGATGAAGACAAAGAGCGTCAACTGTAGTCATCCTCAGTACATGAAGAGCTTATGAAGACCTTTCTTTATTTGTATTTGTACTTGTAGGAAATGATGTAAGTAATCCCATATGTTGCCACATTGGGGGAAGATTGTTGGGAATGCTTCTCGCACTAAAATGTGACAACATATTTGGGATTATATTAGTTATTATGTTTGGCTTAAACACATGGACTGAAACCGTTAATATTGTAAAGTTATGTGTTTGATGCCCTATTTAAGCCCTCCTTGCCTTTACAAGGAGGTTGAAGCTTGTTGTGTAATTTTCACCTTTCCTTCTTATCAATAAAACATCAGGTTTCCTCTCTCTCTCTCTCTCTAACACTTTCTCTCTCTACTCTTTCACAATGAAGATGATAATCTTTCATTATACCCGACCTCCCGATTCACAACATATCACCAAAATACGATCCGTCAATTATCCTAACCAAAAATTATCCTAACCAATACATCAACAACTAGGAATGATCAATGAAATAAGAGTGGAACATGTAATATTAGCTTCATATAAATCTCACACTTAAAACAATGATACAAACCCTAAATGACTACAATACCTTGAGAGCCCTTCAAGAACACCTAACCTCCCAAATGGTGTAGGGAGGTCCTATTTATAGTTTTTAGAGATAGGATGGGCTTGGATTTGGGTTAGGCTTTTACATGGCTCAAATAGAACACAACATTTAATTAACAAACCTATGTCCAAGCCCAATGATTAAATAAGCTAACTATACACAACGACACCTTAAATACAAAGTATAAAAACGACGATGACCATCACTTTTTATAAATCCTAACAATCTCCCCCTAAGGGATGGTCATTCAAATCATGCTCGGAGTGAGTTGGTCTTTTGTCTTCATTTCCATGTGCTTCGTGTGTCGTTGTATAATAGTCTTTGTTCTTGTTCCTTCATGCTCTGTGATCTTCAAAGAATCGTCTTTGTGGATGTTCTTGCCTTCAATCAACATCTTCATGTGATGATGCGTCGTGACCTTCAACATACTCATACATCTTGGACATTATACTTATGCTAACAATCTCCCCATAATTTTTCATCATATGAACTTGTTCTCGACATCTTGATTAACTTCTTGACTTTGTCTTTTCACTTCGTCTTTAACTTGATCTTCTTGTCTTGAACTTTTACACTTGAACTTTGTTGGAGATGTTCTTCATAAGTATGAGTATGCTGAGGTGAAGATGAATGATGTATGTGGTGATGGTTAATGGATGTTTATAGGTAGCTGCATAAAACCGTTAGTAATAATCATTGTAACAACCCGCAAAAATCCTCAACAGATTCTATTCGGAGAAACGATCAACTCTTTCAAATTTGGTGTAAACTCGATAAGACTAGGTTTATTTATAGTCAAACTTAACGAAAAAACATTTAAAACTAATGAGGACGATTAAAAACTAAATTGTGTAACGTTCAACCGTCTCGTGACTAAAAATAATTAACTCGGGATAGGAATGATAGAACTTTTTCTCGCTGGTCCTTAAGTTAAACGAAAAATAAACACAAGGACCTTATTGCAATTACGGATAAATGAAACCTAATAATAACCTAAACCTAACTAATAATAACTCATTTCATTTCTTCTTCATCATCAAAACCCTAACTCTCTCTCCCTCCTTTGAGTCGCCGCCACCTGCACCTCCAACATCACCACCACCGCCACCCTTAAACCCACACCGCCACCATAAAACTAACACCCTTCATCTCCTCTTTCTTTTGAGCCATTACACGCGCCACCAAACCCTCATTAACATCATTTTTATTCAAGATTCATCCACGAATCAATCAACCATAATACTACCATCATCTCCACACTCTAGAAATCCATAGATCGAGCGAAGACAAAGGTAAAAATCGCGTATTTACGCGAGGGTTGACTCGTTCTTGGGTCAAACTCGCGAGTTTTTGGTATATTTTGGGTTTAATCAAACGGGATATAATGTTTTTAATTAATAAAAACGCGTAATAAAAGTTTGGTATCAAAGTGTGTTTGTTTGTGTCGAGCTATTCGAACCGTGAGCTTAAGCTCATGGTATACATGGTTTCATTTGTTAATTGAGTTCTTGATTTATTCATTTGTTTCATGTTGGTGATGTCGAATGGGTTTGGAGACCACTAGGGTCCATTTGGTTCGGATTTGGTTTTGGCCGAGACCCCATGGGTCCGTTTGGGTGTTGGCTGTACCGAGAGTTAAGCCGAGACCATGATGGTCTCGGCAAGTTAACGTTGAATAGTTCTTAGTTATAGTTGTGGTTAAATTGGTTGTTGTTGATGGGTTAGGCCGAAACCCAAAAGGGTTCGCTTGGTTTGTCTAGCCGAGAGGTAGACCGAGACCAATAGGGTCTCGGCAACGTGTTGGCTTATTTTGTTATTACTCGTTGTTGTTATTGCCATCTCAGTTTGTGCTTGTGTTAACAGTCAAGGTAGTACAGTTTGAGGTACATTTGATTTCAATATCACCTAGGGTGCTGATGAACTCAAATAAGTACATTTTATTACTATCATTTATCCTATTAATTTGACTTGTTTTATTATATTATGTATGAGGATTGATACTTAATCGTTTACTTTTGTAATTCTCAGGTAAAAACAAGCATTTGGTGAAACTTGGCGATTTTGGACTAATTATGGAGCAAAACATGCAAGAAGTTAAGAGTCTACTGAAATGTACAAGATCAAGACATTCTGCTCCAGATGCGCCGCATCTCACTTATCACATACGGCGCATCACTATCAATATTTCACCAGATACGATCCAAGATACAAGAGGACATGCGCCGCATCTATAAATGAATTTACGCCGCATCTTCTGGCGGTGTACGAATATTCCTGAATATTATAATCTTGGACCCCACGCGAAGTTAAGTCAATGCGCCGCATCTACTTACTAGATGCGCCGCATCTTACCCTCAGACAGAAACTATAAATACCCCAAGACCTGACGAATTCGAGAGACATATACTATATACGAGACCGAAGTACAGAAACCCTAGGACGAATTCAGTCAAGGCAGCAGCACAAGACACACCCAAACGAAGATACAAGAGCTATAAGAAGGTGCTGCATGTGTTTAATTCATTAAGTAGTTTTGTTTTATTGTGTTAGTAAACTTTAATTCATCAAGATTGGTGGCTTGTGTAATGTGACAACGGAAAGATTGCACTCCCTTAAAACTGCTTTCTCATCAATTAAAGTTTATATGTTGATGTCTTTGGTGACTTTTATTAGTGCATTGATAACCTCTGTGTCTAGCTGAGCGTTGATTGGGTCGCCATGCCTCTGCCCTCGCCTATTTATTAAATCGCCTATGCATTCTATGGTCTGTAGAAAAGTTGGAAGAAAGATAAATAGGATAGTCATAAGTAATCATTAAGGGTTTACTCGCCGATAAGATTAGAACCAACGAGAAAGGACTTAATCTCGGTGCGTTGCATCGAACTATACACTTCATATAACACTAGCAATAAAACAAGTGACAAACTACTTATCTATCAGGACAGCCCTCTTATTGTCTCAAGTATTTATCTGTGTACGTGTGTGCTACTTGCTGATTCGTGCCTATTGGTTTAGTTTATTATTTAATTGCAACCAAATCGTGCCAGTCTCTCAGGCTGAACCCCCTTGCGTTAGAATAGGTTGTATAGCTAACTTAATTTATTAAAATACTGATTAGAATAACTAGATAATACGTTCCACTCTTAGTGATCGACACTCTACTTACCATTATATTCATACTGACCGGGTACACTGCTCGTTAAGTGTGTGTGTTATTGATAAGTCGGCTAAATATAAATTTAAAACTTGAGTAGGCATTAATACTGCTAAACCGCAACGACACATCGCACGCATCAAGTTTTTGGCGCCGTTGCCGGGGAGTGAATTGTTATTATCTGTTAATTTGATTAGTATTTTAATTAGGTTTTTAATTTTTTATCTAACCGCTAATTCTGTTGTGTATTAGATTAATTTGCATTCATTGTATTATTTTGCATATTTTCTGTTTTTGTGTGCTATTTGTTTGTTTTCTTTGTGTTTATTTTCGTTTGTGTGTTTTTATTTGTTTTTATTTTTCGTATTTTTTGTGTTCCGCTATCGTTGTACTGAGCTAAATCGAACGATACGGCGCATCTGATCTCTCAGATACGGCGTATTGTGTTTAATTTTTATAAAATACAACGCGTTTAATTAATTCGATACGACGCATCTTTTCCCCAAGATACGGCGTATCTGTTTTTGATAAAATTTTTTCTAAACGTTAACGCGATACGACGCATCTGCTTTAGCAGATACGGCGTATCTATTATTTTAATTAAAAGCAGTTTTCGAATTATTAAACAGATACGGCGTATCGATTTTTATCGATACGGTGCATCTTCTGAATCAAAAATCTTATATTTTGAAACGTAACGAAAATACGGCGCATTAACCTTTGTTAATACGATGAATATAATTTGATAAATATAGTTGATTTTTGATATTTACTTTGATTGGTCCGCTACTCTCGTTTGCAAGTTGTTTATTTTCAGGATAAATGATGACTCAAGCATCACCATGAAAGATTACGTTCTGAACAAAATCGAGAGACGCTAGCTGGAAGGGTCAAACTTATGACTACGAGAGTGAAGGAAAACTCAATACTGGTAACATTGAACGTCTTAAATTCCTGAAATAGAACTCCAGGTAACCTCAACGATAATTCAACCAGCCCAAAGGAAAGTTCTCTACAATATAATCTCAATTTTATTATCCATATTACACGTCTGATTCGAATTGTAATCTTAATTTTGTGTGCTTAATAACGATATTTGTTCCTAACCTTGGAATAAACCCTTATCCTCTAAACTATAAAATTACAATTGTTAATAAAACGTTTATACCTATTGCTCTTATTTTGAATTCATTTATATCGTATGGTGTGACCGTTTTACCCCAATTTGATGTATAAAGAATCGTGTTGCGGAGGCCAAGGTACGTTCCTCATCTAAATTTCGTTCACTAATATAGCGATACGGCGGATGTAAATATCCCAAGCGCCGTATCTCTGACCAACTAGGACTCATTGACTAGTCAACGAAATTAAATAGATACGGCGCATCCCAATTTTCAATACGGCGCATCGTTTTGCCCAATAAATACGACGAGAATGCGCCAGATCTAAAATTTTTACCACAAAAACTCACACAGTTAAGAACAATACACACAGTAAAATTACACTCTAATTCCGATCATTTTTCTTAAAATCCGCCTCTAATCCGATCTATAATCCATCACCTAATCATCAAATTAAGGTAATTATTCTATTTCGATTTAATCTTGGTTGATACGAAAATTAGGGTTTATGTGATTAATTTGATTTGTGCTTAAATGATATAGAGATATGATTAGGACTTGTAATAGATGATCTTCCCCGTGTTTAACTTGCGTAAATCATCGAATTTCTGACCTAGTTTGATTTAACCGAAAATTTTGGGTTTTGAATTCGATTTTGAATATTTAGCGGGAAGACGGATTAGTAGAATGTAATGAGCCTTTAGAACTGATATAATGAGTAAATGATACTGTGGTATTTAGTGGGAGTTTACGTCACGGATACGGATTCTTGAAATGCCTGCCTGATCCCCTTTATTTTATACTGGTATGTTTTTAGATGCGGCGCATCTAGGTTAGTTGATGCGGCGTAACGACCTATTTCCAAATTAATAAAAACTCTTGATACGCCGTATTGCTTAATCTAGATACGACGCATCTCCATACGCCGTATCTTATTTCTTGCTCCGCATCCCTTATACTTTGTGCAGATACGCCGCACTGATTAAATCAGATGCGCCGTATCTACCTCACTTACAGATTGCTTACTAACTTTGAAATTTATTTCAGATGGCATTACCAGAGGTTGAACAAAGACATCCGTGGTTACGTTTCGAGAATATGGGACTAACCCCTGGCACCTTGGAGGATTACTTACGGAGACTTGAGTCGATTTACTTCAAGAGAATATTCAGGGTACAGGTTTTGGATTTCGCTGATGTGGGGTTGATTGGGGCAGGACATGCTGCTGAGAGTTTACAGCGTAGGATGGAGATGGTAGTTACTGGTGATGATGAGGAGGTAGTATTCAGATCTAGTCCTTGGGAGAGATTGTTCAGGATTGACGAGCCCTTGGTACGGGAGCTCATGATGGAGTTTTTCAGTACAGTCTACTACAGAGAGACGGATACTGGGTTAGATATTGCTGACACCCTTGTGTTTAGACTGGGTGGTGTGCCAAGGCAGATGTCTATGAGACAGTTCATTTTAGCCATGGGTTTGCATACGGTTGAGGAGCTTGAGTCAGATGGGTTCACTGGTACAGATTCTGCCTATCGTCACACTGGAAATGCGTGACTATATGCATATAGTCACACACATTTTTTTGGGTGTGTGTGACAAAAAGTCGCGCCACCGTAGGTATCATATGGTCACATTGTTTAGTTTGTGGCCGTTTTCATCAAAAAAGAGTGACCAAAACCCGAATATGTGTGACTAATTAGGCACAAGTTTTGTTGGATTCATCAGTATGTGTGACTATTTCCCATCCTATGGCCACACGAAAATATAATAAATGTGACGTTTGTGATGATTTAGTCACACATCGTGTGTTGTTTTTTTCGAGTTAGTCACATACAATTTAAAAAACAGTGGCCAAAAGTGTTAATAAGTGTGACCATATGCTGTTTAAAGTGAAGAAATGTGTACTATTGATCATCCAATGGTCACATGAATTCTTAGTTTGTGTGGCCTTTTGTAATATTTAGTCACACAAAGCATGTTTGCTTTGGGTATTTAGTCACATACAATTAAGCATAAAGTGGCCAAAAGTGTTAATAAGTGTGACCATATGCTGTTTTAAGTGAAGAAATGTGTATTTTGTGTGACTATTGATCATCCAATGGTCACATGAATTCTTAGTTTGTGTGGCCTTTTGTAATATTTAGTCACACAAAGCATGTTTGTTTTGGGTATTTAGTCACATACAATTAAGCATAAAGTGGCCAAAAGTGTTAATAAGTGTGACCATATGCTGTTTTAAGTGAAGAAATGTGTATTTTGTGTGACTATTGATCATCCAATGGTCACATGAATTCTTAGTTTGTGTGGCCTTTTGTAATATTTAGTCACACAAAGCATGTTTGTTTTGGGTATTTAGTCACATACAATTAAGCATAAAGTGGCCAAAAGTGTTAATAAGTGTGACCATATGTTGTTTTAAGTGAAGAAATGTGTATTTTGTGTGACTATTGATCATCCAATGGCCACATGAATTTTATGTTTGTGTGGCCTTTTGTAATATTTAGTCACACAAAGCATGTTTGTTTTGGTTATTTAGTCACATACAATTAAGCATTAAGTGGCCAAAAGTGTTGATAAGTGTGACCATATGCTGTTTAAAGTGAAGAAATTTGTATTTTGTGTGACTATTGATCATCCAATGGCCACTTGAATTTTATGTTTGTGTGGCCTTTTATAATATTTAGTCACACAAAGCATGTTTGTTTTGGTTATTTAGTCACATACAATTAAGCATAAAGTGGCCAAAGGTGTTAATAAGTGTGACCATATGCTGTTTAAAGTGAAGAAATGTGTATTTTGCGTGACCATTGTTCTTCCAATGGTCACATGAATTTTTATTTTGTGTGTCCTTTGGTACTATTTAGTCACACATCGAATTAAACAAAGAGTGACCAATAATGTTGGAGCAGAGTTGCTTAAATAATGTGTGACAAACTTGAGCATATGATTTAGCCACATACACAATTACTTCGTGTGACCATATATGGATTTTGGTCACACTTTTCAATTGCGTGACATATATTTGTCACATATGTATATATATAGTGTGACTAATGTTTCAACCTTATTTGTATCCGTCACACGTCCCAAATTATATGTGACTAAAAAATCAAAAAAAAATTTACCAGATACGTATAGTCACGAAAATATTCAAATGTGTGGCTATAGCCTCGGATGTAATTCCGAAATGGTCACACAAGTCGGATCAAGTGTGGCTGTTTATTTTATTCTGGTACATTTAGTCACATAAAAAGGCGACTGTGTGGCTGTTCGAAAAACAGCATGTGTGACTAAATCCCATTTTTGTACTAGTGGTTTGCCAGATATTGGGATGATAGTTTGAGAGCGGTCCCTGACAGAGGATTGTTCAGTGATTACTGGGATAGGATTTCTTCGGGGGGTGATATCACTACTTCCACCCCCTCTTACACTTTGATCAGGGAGCCGATGAGGCGGCTGTGCCACCGTTTGATTGCACTTACCATTGCTGGGAGAGGACAGTCACCTGAGAAGGTGACCACTCTGGACCTCTTCCTCTTGAGGAGCATGGATGAGGGGTTGTCGGTGAACATCCCCCACTTTTTGGCACACTACCTCCACCGATCAGCCGCAGGGAGAGATAGGAGGAGCCATATGACTGGCGGGCATTTTGTTTCTAGGCTGGCCCGCCATTTTGGAGTGATTGGAGCGGAGATTCCAGCGGGGCTGGAGGTTGTGGTGACCCATCTCCCGGTTATTGACAGGGATTATTTGGTTAGACTTGGGATCTGTCAGTTGGCTATGGGAGATTATGTTTGGGTAGCATTGGGTCCTGCTAGAGCTGCAGGACCAGCGGCGGAGCAGGGAGGTCCTCAGGGAGCTCCGGCTGCTGCTCCAGCCCATCAGGAGGAGCCGCAGGCGCCCGTACCCCCACCAGTCCCTGTACGCACTGTGAGTCAGAGAGTTGAGGCAGTCGAGGGAGAGCTGAGAGCCTTGAGAGGCGTTGTTGATGGTATGAGGAGGGACTCAGAGTGGCTGGTTACGAGTGTGAGCCGACTTTTGGAGCAGCAGGGTATTACTCACACTCGCCCAGATGGTACTCATGTTGCTGGAGTGACACTTGGATACACTCGCAGAGTCCGACCTAGGACTGACGATGCCAGCACTTCGAGGACCCACCCACACGACCACACTGACCCTTGATCTCTTGATTCCACGTGTTTATTGACATTGTTCCATGCACCTTATTATCATTCTTTTTGGAATGTACTAATCGATATTATCATTTATGCGTTTGATGTTTCAGTCTATATTTCTTAATGTGCTTGACAAAGACTGGCATTAAGTTCAGCATGAGAGTACGAGAAGACGTGAGAGAAACCCATGGAACGTGCCATTTTACAACAGACTGTTAACAGTCTGTCTGGTGAACACATGCGCCGCATCTGGTACAACAGATGCGCCGCATCCTATCCTTTATTTTGTTTTTATTTCGTATTTATTCCAGGCTCGATACGGCGTATCTTCTTCCATAAGATACGGCGCATCGACTGACCTGATGATTTTCATTTTTATTTTTTAAGTTTTATTTTTATCTAACTACTAATGTGTTATGCAAGTTTGAACCTTTCTTACCTTAGGTGTGTTTTAAAGCCTTGGTGGTATTATAGATTCCTGCATTTCCTGTGGATACATCAATTATGAAGCTCAAACGTTCTCATCCACAAGAAAGATGATTTTTGCTCTTATACAAATGGAGGATCATACCGAGCAAATCTCAGGGGAGTTTTTCTGTTCTAATTCTTTTATTTTCCAGTTTTTAACCTTTTATACAAACAACGAGGACGTTGTTTAACTTAAGTGGGGGGATTGGAGAATTAGAACACTTAACACTTACTTGTCCTAAACTTTTCAAAATATGCTTAAAATGTGCTTAATATATCAAACTTAAAATTTTTTAGCATGTTTTTGTTTAAAGTCTAAGTTGCATAGCTGCACACATGACGTTATTTTCAAAAATTGTGATTTTTCAAAATTCACAAATCTATGAGTGTGCCGGTGACTTGTAAACTTTAGAACTTGGCTTGTATACTATTCGAGACCACCATAATAAGTATTATTTATATAATTGGAATGACTTGTCTAAATTGGTAAATTTCTAGGATTACACCCAAATAGCCTTTATATGTTATGTGATATTAGCTAACTACACTGGTTAGTTAACCCCCGTATAAACCCTTTTGTTACTCTCATTTTTAGAGTAAGATACCCCTAGAAAAACACTCAGAGCCATTCCTTTCGTTTCTTACACCTTTGTTAAAATGTTTCGTTACACCCTTACACCTTAGCCTACCCTGTAGATTAAGATCCGTGGTTGGTTAATTGCTATAGGCAAAGTGTGTTTCCTTACATTACCTGTGTTCGCGTGCGTAATTCATTATCTATGGTTAGGTCGGGAAATTGCACAATGCAATTGGAGTGAAAGTAAATATTGTATATCCTTGAGTTTATTTTCCGTGTGTTTACTACTTTCACTATTACCGTTATTTCTGAAGTTATGAAAAGTATAGAAAAATTATCCAGAATTATCATTATAGTGATGTGGTGAAATTTTACACATCTATGTTTATGTTTCCAAAAAAAAAAAAAAAAAAAATCGAAAAAATAGAAAAGAAAAAGAAAAAGAAAGTTGGGAGTTTGTTAAACCAACAATGTGAAGTTTTGTATTAAGTGGTCGATATCACCACTAGTTGTTGTATATTATATCTATGGATTGAATGGGAGTTGGCAGTTATGGGAACACCAACTAAGGTTTATTCTTTGATTAAGATCTTGTTGAGTATAATTCGTGTCTACCTAAAGCGTGTGTTTCAAGTATTAAAGCGTGAGTTATTCAATGATATGAGTCTTATTCATGGGATGGTTGGGATAGTGATTAACCACACTTAGGATTTTAATTTATTTGTTTTGTTTATTTTTCATTTTACACCAATTTATATCCCAAAATATTATCCATACCCTGTATTATTCTTTATCCAACCAAACCTTTGATTTATTGAGATTAGGGATTTGAGCAATCTTAAGTATCGTAGTCGTGGATTCGGCTATGTATTTATGATTTTGTCGCCCTTTTTTATATATTATTATTGGTGAAGTTTGGACCTATCTTTAGCCTGTTCGAGTTAAGGATTTGAGCAATTGCAAGTATCGTGTTCGTGGATTCGATCATGTATTTGTGATTTTGTCGCCTTTTCTGAAATTTGAGATCGATAGAGATTAAGAATAATTAAACCTTAAGCCTAAAAACCCTTTTTATCGCTTTAGACTTGTTATTCCTTGGCTTTAGTGGGGGAGATGTGTATACTTGCCAAGCTTATGATAGAATATTCGTCGCGACTGGACAGTTAAACGATTAGATTTGCTTTTATCAAATTATTTTATTTTACTTCTAATTCGTTAAGTGTTTAGTTGTGTGATTATGACAAAATGAATACATGCTTAAATATAACCACCACCGCCACCCTTAAACCCACACCGCCACCATAAAACTAACACCCTTCATCTCCTCTTTCTTTTGAGCCATTACACGCGCCACCAAACTTTCATTAACATCATTTTTATTCAAGATTCATCCACGAATCAATCAACCATAATACTACCATCATCTCCACACTCTAGAAATCCATAGATCGAGCGAAGACAAAGGTAAAAATCGTGTATTTACACGAGGGTTGACTCGTTCTTGGGTCAAACTCGCGAGTTTTTGGTATATTTTAGGTTTAATCAAACGGGATATAATGTTTTTAATTAATAAAAACGCGTAATAAAAGTTTGGTATCAAAGTGTGTTTGTTTATGTCGAGCTATTCGAACCGTGAGCTTAAGCTCACGGTATACATGGTTTCATTTGTTAATTGAGTTCTTGATTTATTGATTTGTTTCATGTTGGTGATGTCGAATGGGTTTGGAGACCACTAGGGTCCATTTGGTTCGGATTTGGTTTTGGCCGAGACCCTATGGGTCCGTTTGGGTGTTGGCTGTACCGAGAGTTAAGCCGAGACCATGATGGTCTCGGCAAGTTAACGTTGAATAGTTCTTAGTTATAGTTGTGGTTAAATTGGTTGTTGTTGATGGGTTAGGCCAAAACCCAAAAGGGTTCGCTTGGTTTGTCTAGCCGAGAGGTAGACCGAGACCAATAGGGTCTCGGCAACGTGTTGGCTTATTTTGTTATTACTCGTTGTTGTTATTGCCATCTCAGTTTGTGCTTGTGTTAACAGTCAAGGTAGTACAGTTTGAGGTACATTTGATTTCAATATCACCTAGGGTGCGTTTTGGTTATGGGTCTCAACTAGGGTGCGAATTGTTTAGACTTGGGCTGTGTTAAGTTGAAATCTGAAATGGGCCTAAGCCCACTTTAGGGTCATGTTGGTTATTGAATTGAACTGGTAGCCGTTTAGAATAACTAAGGGTGTGTTAGTTTATTTTGTTGAAATGGTAAATGGGTATTAAATACGAAATACGAACTATTATACTTGAACTCTGAAAATATTTAACGGATTGTAATAGTGAACTTGGACTTGGATTTATTTCGGATAAAATGGTCTCGTGCTGTTAGGATTAGACGGCCGAGAATTTAGTATGACTTATTACTATCGCTTGTGATTAACTTAAGTTTCGGAAGTTATTAACTTGAAACTAGATTATGTCAAATGGGACTAAAACTATCGAAACAGAAACTTGAATTATGAACTAATAATTATCGCAACCGACTTAACAAATTAGAAGTAATTTGTTATAGATAACTTGATATTAAAACTCGATGACATATAAAACTAGTAAACTTAAACCATTTGGTAAACTAATTAACCGGAAAAGCTTTGGTTAATTTGAGTAGAACTTAACCATTCACTTATGTTAACACTTATGTGCTACATGATTCTTATGTGTTTACTTTCTTCTCATACATGCATACTATGCTCTATACTTTGCTACATGATCTTTACATGTTTATTTTTCTTCTTATACTTGAGCGATATGTTTTATACTTTGGTGTGAGTTCTCGAGTCTTGACATTCAAACCACTACACGTACGATGATACCAAACACTATGAAACGGATATAACGCAAATCTTTTTGGAAAGCAAGATTGAAATAATACTTTGGGAATGGGAATAGTTACAACTCTTACGCTTTAGTACATACGTTAAGATAAGTTTCATATTCCTTAGGTCGTGCCGAATTCCACGACATCGTGCTTTGACTCTTGACGTCACTTACGTTACGCTATTCTGCCACACTCTTTGGCACCATCTTGTTGTCTACGCCACTACATTCCAAGTGAGTTTCATAGCCCCTCCTTTTACATGTTTTATAAACGTTTTGGGGGAGAATACATGCTCAATTATTTTCATTTACCTTCAGAAGCACTTTAATCTTTTAAGGATTATCGTGAGTTCCATAGCCCCTACCTTTATACGTTTTAGATTACGTTTTGGGGGAGAATACATGCTCAATTATTTTTCACAAGCACTTTAATCTTTTAAGGATTAACGTGAGTTTTCATAGCCCCGCTTTTCAAGTTATTACATCATTTCAAAATTTATCGGGGGAGAATACATTGCACCATTTTTCATACGGACCAAAGTATATAAACTCATTACATTGCTTAAGTTACATCATTGCCAGTTTAAAGTCCCCTTTTATTTATCATGGACCGTTAATTGTGAGCAAGCGAAGGTGAGTGGATAGATCTATCGAGGGTGACACCTCCGTTCGGGTTGGTAGCGCCAACTAGTCATACGAACGCATTTCATTTCATACATTTCAGGGTGCGTAACCACCTACTACACTTGGGTACTTTGATACCTACAGGGAGCGTAACCTCCTACATTTCAGGGTGTTTGGCAAAGCACTCAGTTGGGGCATTTCATTCAGTCTAGCTTCGGGGTCATGAGCTTAAGAGATATTGTATCATTTTTATGTGGCAGTTTGTCATACACTTTATACTTGTGGTTTCCGTATAACATTTCAGTAACATAAACCAAATCATATTTGGCAATGGGTTGTAAACACACAGGTTGCAAGTCTTGTTATGGGCGGGACTTGGAACTGGGTGGATTTACAATGCCTTTGCTGGGAAAATCTTCATTCAAAGGCTTTACATTTTTCACTAAACTCTATGAACTCACCAACCTCGTGTTGACACTTTTAGCATGTATTTTCAGGTATAAAGCAATAGCACGCTACTGGAGGCTCTTGGCAGGGCATGGCATGGTTATAGGAGACTCTGATAAACAAATGGGGACCGTTTTACCTATTTTAAAGGGCCTATTTCCGCACAACTTTTAACAATGTAAATTCAACATTTTTGTTAAACAATTTTATTCTAAATGGTTGGGAAGAAAACCGTTCTTTGCACTTGTGTCATGATACCAATTGAGTTGCACCCCAGCGATGTGTAAGCTTCCGCTGATCCCGAATTTTGAGGGTGTGACAATCATCCAGCACTTATGGGTTAGGACTTCGAGATCGTCAACAGCATAGTGTGTAGACTTTCTCTAATCTCCTCCAGGCCGTTCTGAACCGGATACCCCCGAGAGGGCTTACACGGACACACCGAAGTGCACCCACGATTCAGTGAGTCGCTGGAGATCACCCCACGACTGTAGACCGTTTGAAGCACGTAACCATCATGATATAAAATGGCAAGATCCTTGGATCTCATTAAGACTCTTACAACTTGTGTCCTTTTAGGCGAACACAATTGTATCATATTGGAAGTGTTCCTAACGAGATATTTTGATGAATCTTATGGCTCTAGACTCTATTGTGCGTTTTGGTTTTTAGTCGTCGGAGGCATGGAACAGAGTGCCACCTTTTCAATATCAACACATCTCGGAATGAGAGGCCGATAGATTATGCAGTGTTCTCCGTGAGAAATGAAACAAATATCTTTTAAGAGATATCTGAGTGGCTAGGAGGGGTGGTGCAGCGCATCACTGGGTCCATGACGTCTTGTCTTCAATATCAGTATCACCTTAGTGAATACCGATAACAGATGTATTGACCCGGTTTCTGCCCTAAGTTTTCATGGAGGGCTATTTCTTTTCACCCTTTCAATCAACTTTTCTTTTTAATTCTTCAACCCCTTCTGTCCCTTTCTCATTTACTCCTTTTTTTTTTCAATCTAACCTAAGGACTTCTAATTCTAATCTATTGGAATTGTCCTTGGGTAGATCCCTCCGGCTCTGGCGGATCATAGGACGGTTTTTCCTAACCTTAGTCACCTTATAACTCCATGACTATCCTAGTTTTGCCATAAAACCTTTTGAAAATCTCTCAAAGTGTTTATAAGTAAACACATTTAGTTAGCACTTTGAAAGTTTTAGATTTTATAAATACTCCCCCTTCACATGTGCTCATGCATTTTTAACTAAAATTGCACATGTTGGGTAGAGTTCGCACATTTTGAATTGATCGACTTTCAATGAACATGACCTCTGCGAGACACGCTTACATCACTAGTTAGACTAGCTTGAAATTATTACCCGTCCCGGTCATATTCAAAGATCATCTCTCAAATTGGTACATTCTACTCAGACAAGTCCTTTGCGAGACACGTTTACATTACTGGAAAACCAGCTTGAAATTATTACCCGTCCCGGACAAGTCTTTTCGATAACGGACATCAAGTTTCGTCAATTCAAGGGTTAGAACTGAGTTTTTCTGGAGAGCATACTTTGAGATTCCACGAACTTTGATCACATTTTAATCACGTCCTCTCCCCCTTAAAAATAGCATTGATATTTTTGATATCAATTGATTAAAATGAAAGTGTTTTTGGAGAGAGACGGATTTTTAGCATGAAAATGGAACATTTTTCATTTTTTAATTTTTATACTCCCCCTTAAAGAAAGCATATTATAAAACATTTGAGTTTCAAGAGGGAGTTTCTTGAGCACAGAATTTGAGAAAGATTTTGAAAAAATCTTTTTGAAAAATCTTGATCATGTGCTCAAGATTCGTTTTGATTTGCCATTAACATTGCGAGTCCTGATCGGAAATAATCAGAAGTCATCAATGTAGTCTTTATTTGAAACCTTTTCCGGCATACCCGAGCTACATTTAAAAGATTTCACGTTTAAGAACGGGTTCCGTACTGAAATGCACGAAAGCCATTAAGAAGAAAGTTTTGAGATCGACATGTTTTAGAAAATGTTTGAATGAACTCTCACTCAAGCATCTGTACATGCCCGTATCATTGTTGAATGACATTTCTAGGTACGTACAGAATATTGATTTATACAAGAGACATGTCGAGAGAAGAATATTTTTGAATTTTGTGTTTTATATTTTTTATGTCTTTTTGAAAATTTTATATTTTTATATTTTGTTTTTGTTGGTTTTTCAAATTTTGTATTTTGTTTTTTTTCAAAAATATTTACATGCGAAGCTTCATGAGAAAATAAATTCAAGAAGATTCGAGAAGACTTTCTAACTCTTCGGGAGTTAGGCTTCGCATTCCAATTCGACGAACTAAGTATTCAAATCGCTCTGATGGGAGGGCTTTAGTAAATAGATCGGCAAGTTGGTATTCAGTCTTCACGAAAAATAATTCAACAGTACCCTCTTCGACATGTTCCTTGATAAAGTGGTAGCGGACTCTAATATGCTTGGTCTTGGAGTGCTGAACTGGATTGCACGAGATGGCTATGGCACTTTTCGAGTCACAATACATAGGTATGTGGTCGAAAGAGTAGCCATAATTTGTGAGTTGTGTCCTCATCCATAGAACTTGGGCACAACACGCAGATAGAGACACATACTCGGCTTCTGCGGTTGAAAGCGCTGTGCAGTCTTGTTTCCTTGATGACCAGCCTACTAGCTTCTCTCCCAGAAATTGTGCTCCTCCGGATGTACTTTTTGCAGTGACTTGGCAACTAGCATGATCGGCATCATGCCCATGGGGCTTGTTTTAGACCATAGATAGCCTTTTTGAGCTTGTAGACGTAGTCGGGATGATCTTTGTCAACGAATCCATCTGGCTGACTCACGTACACCTCTTCCTTCAGAGTTCCATTCAAGAAAGCCGTCTTGATATCCATCTGATAGACCGTGATGTTCTTGTGAGCCGCGTATGCTAAGAAAATCCTGACCGCTTCAAGTCTAGCTACTGGTGCGAATGACTCATCAAAATCGATTCCCTCTTCCTGTCTAAATCCCTTGGCCACGAGACGAGCTTTGTTGCGAATAACAGTCATCTCTTCATCCTTTTTATTCTTCCATATCCACTTAAGATCAATGACAAGTTTGTCGAGAGGTCTTGGCACTAAATCCCAAGTGTCATGAAGTCGATATTGAAGAAGTTCTTCCTGCATTGCTTCAATCCATGCATCATCTGACATTGCTTCCCGAATGTTCTTTGGCTCTTTTAAACTAACTGAGCAGGCAAAGATGCACATATCACTATCGGTAGCGAGTTGTCTTCTCGTCTGTACTGGCCTAGAAGGTTCACCAATGACATGTTCTATTGGATGGTTTTTAGTCCACTTTAACGTTGAAGGGTATCTTGAATCTAACGAATGCGTGTTTGATGGTTCATATAACCGAGAAGAAGATTCAGCAGATTCCGTAGCAAATGGGTTTTCAAATGGTTCTTCTTCTTCTAACACAACATCGTTTTGGTATGGTTCTTCTTGATTTGGTGTTGTTGGGTTTTGCTCATCAACTGTTGGTAAAACATTCTCAATTACTGGAGTGGCAGAAGTAGATGTAGATGATGTTGACGTGGAGGGAGTTGGTGCTTCAGCTTCAATTGTAGTAGATGCATCTTGTGGTGGTGGTGATGGTTGTTGTTGAGCGGGTGCAGCGGAATGTTGTTGTGATGTATCTATTGAAGCTCCACCATAGTACTCATCATACATAAACTCGAAGAAATTTTCCAGTTCTTGATTTGTAGGTTTATCAATGTTAGTTGACTGAGCTCCTTGTGGTGTGAGTTCTGAACTGATGTGTCCAGAAGTTTGACTTTGTGGTGCGGGTTCTAATCTGATACGATTAGAAGCCATTGGGTTAAGCGTGGGTTCTAGAGCGAGTCTCTCAGAAGCCATTTGTGAAATCTCATCAAATTTTACATTCATCGTCTCCATTACTCTTTTCGTTCTTCTATTATACACCCTGAATGCCCTCGAGTTATCTGAATAACCAATGAAGATACCAATATCACCCTTAGCTTTCAGCTTCCCCAGATCCTCTCTGTCATTTGTAGGATAGCACAAAGCGCCAAATACATGAAGATAAGAGATATCGGGTTTTCTGTTGTTCACTAGTTCGTATGGGGTTTTATTGAATCTTGGATGGATAAGGGATCGGTTTTGAGTGAAACATGCAGTGGAAACAGCATCGGCCCATAAGAATAACGGTGCACTAGAATAAATCAGCATAGTGCGAGCAGCTTCCACAAGCGTTCTATTTCTTCTTTCAACTACTCCATTCTGCTGAGGAGTTCTGACTGCTGATGTCTGGTGAGTAATTCTAGTTTCTTCAAAATATGTTCATAACTCCTGATTTGTAAATTCCGTGCCATTGTCAGTTCTTACAATCCTAACTGGAGCTTGAAGTAGAACTTGAATTCGCTTCAGAAAGGTGATGATGATTCCAGGTGCTTCGTCTTTTGATCTCAAAAACCTTACCCATGTATATCTTGAGTAATCATCGACAATCACAAGAATATACTTCTTCCCATTGATACTCTCAACTCTCATTGGGCCACATAAGTCCATGTGCAACAGATGTAACTTATCAACCGAACTGGGAACGGTTTTAGGTTTATAAGTTGCCCTTTTGCTCTTTCCTTGTTCACATGATGGACATAAGTGTTCTTTGGTGTATTTGAATTTAGGGAGACCGGTGACGATGGTGTCTTTGGCAAGCTTTGTTATCGTGTCAAAGTTGAGATGGGAAAGGCGTCTATGCCACAACCAGGACTTAGTATCGTCAGCTCTTGTCATAAGACAAATTGGTGATGACGAGGCCATTTGGTTTATGTCGATAGCATAAAGATTGGTGCCACGATTTCCAGTTAAGAGATCATCACCAACCAGGTTCCTAACGAAACATGTATTTCTTCTGAATGCAACCTCTAAATCCGCATCACAAAATTGTCTGACTGAAAACAGGTTGTGTCCCAATCCTTCGACATAGTAAACTCGAGTGATCAAAAAATTCCCAAACTGTAGATCTCCATAACCCAGAATAGCTGCTACATGATCATTTCCAAACCTAACTGTTCCCATGAACTTCCATACAAAGTTGATCAGCAGCTTCAGATTCCCGGTCATGTGCTTGGAGCAACCCGAGTCGACGATCCAAAGACATATTTCGATAACCTGCCAATAACAGATGATTGTGCATTTGGAAACTGTTTATCATTTGGTTCCATGGGGTTAGGGATAACAGGAGAAATACAATCATAGACGGTTTTTACTGGTTCTTCCTTAGCCATTTTTATTCTACCATTTTCTAGACTGAATTCTCTACCCGTTGGAATCCATACGCACATCTTAAGATAGTTCCTAGGCAGCAGACTACTAGTTGTTATTCTAGACTTTGCACTAAGTCTTTGAAAGTATCTAGTCTTAGCACTAGATCCTGAAGGAATATCTTTCTTAGCAGGCTTATCATTCACATGCACAACATTAGAAACAATATCATCACATACATTTTCAGACAAAGATTTCTTGTTCATTAAACAAACAGGTTCATTACATGTACTAGAAATATTGTCTTTAACATTACATTCAGATGACATCAGTTTCTTCTTGGAAAGCGATAAAATCCTAGGGTGTTCTTCTACATCTTTCATTTTATTCTTGATTTCACTCTTAGAAGCAGGCGCGACTCTATTCCTTGTATTGCTCCTAGGCTTTGGTCTGTTGCTCTTAGAGATACTTTCTACTCCTGTAGAAGGTAAGGCACACTCATTAGGATTTATCTTGTTGTCCTATGAATCAGTATTAGCTTTCCTAGTCTCTTTTGGATTTTCCTGAACACTTTTGTCTATCGCCCTATATGTTTTAGATGTAGAGGTAGATGCAATAGTGGTACTAATCCTATAAAGTCCAGGTGCTATCACATTTGGTGTTTCGACAACTACTTTATCTTTTGCTTTTTCTTTGGGCAAGGGTGAAGGAGCAGATTGTGAAATTGACATTTTTGGTTTTGTAATAATTTCTTCACCCTTCCCTTTTTGACATTCAAGCTGAGACTTCAAAAGATCAATTTGTTTTTGCATTTCTTTGTAAGAACGTTCATACGACAGTTTGTCATACTTACATTCTTCCTTTTTCCGATCCAGTTGTTTAAAATATGTAACATTTTCTTTTTCAAGCTTTGCAAACGCATTTTCATATTTTGAAACAATTTGGGAAGTCTCAGCTCGAAGTCTTTCATCATCTTCAACAGAATACATTTGATAAATAATGGACATAATATCAGTTGAAAGAGCTTCTTCAGAGAGTGCGTCATTTTGTTTTTCCAAAACTTTGATTTTTTCAATGTTTTCATTGGCTTCAATTACCAAGGATGTGTGGTCCTTGACAAATTCAGTTACTTCTTTGATAATTGCATTCTCAACATGAATTGCTCTTGCATGTATGCCAGATAAAATGGGAGTAATTTCTGTTTCAAACATCTTTTTCTGTTCAGTTTGAAAACTTGAAAACCAATCATTGATTTTAGTATTAGTTTTGGTTGCCACAACATCTTGAAGCATTTCAACTCTCCTTTTAAGATCGGCCAATAGTATTTTAGCTTCACTTACGGAAGTGTCGGTAGAGTACATTTGTTCGATGTTAGAAAGATGTTTTGACACAACTTTGAACTTTGTGGCAGCCACTGGTTTTTTGAAAAACAAAGGTGACTCCTTTTTAATAAGATGAACACCAGCAAGTTTGTTTGCTTCATTATAATCAATTGGTTTGATTTCTCTATTTAATTGTCTCATTTTGTTTCGACTCTCTTTCGTAAGCTCAATCGTTTCATACGAATCATAACAAGCAGGTGGATCATGCACATCATTTATAAGATTACCATTAAATAGCACATTCTGTTTTTGCTGAGCTTTCTTGAAATAACAAGGGTTTTCACAACCGAGAGCCATTTTCTTTCTTGTATATAAAATCGGGTTTTTGTCGTTAATTAACATATTAATCGTTTGAGTTGAATGACCTGTTTTTACCAGCAATTCTTCCAACTTTTTAATAGTTTCCTGTTTGTCAAGTACTTCATCAAGAAGTTCATCTTCTCGTTTTGAAAACTTTAAATGCAACTCTTTCTTTTCTTTTTCAAGATCAGAACAAGTTGATTTTTGTTTAGAAAGTTGGTTGGTTAAATCAGAAATTTCTGCTTTTAGGGATTTAATTTGCATGTTCAATTTAACATCAAGAGTGTCGTATTTGATTTGCAAATGTTTCTCCCTTGAAACAGAATCACTGTAACCATTTTCAAGTTCTGACAGTCGTTTGTGGTGAAATTCAAAAGCTTTTTCGTTCACCTTGTATCTCTCAAGCTCAGTGGTCAATTTTTCATTAGCGGCCTTAACATCGCTATTGATCTTTTTGACCTTTTCAATTTCAATACCACAATTTTTCAATAATGATTCAAATAAAGCACGTGTTTCCTCTTCATTCTCAGTATGCTGTGACTCGAAGCCTCCACTAGGATCCATATCTGGAGTAGCCAAATTAATATTACTATAACTTGGGGAGTCCATATATGTATCATAAATGGGATTAGGAGTTGCAGGATGCTGTTCATTCTGAGGTGACATATCAAACATTTCATTATTGTGACATGTAGTATATGTAGGTACCTCAGATATCACATTAGCATCATAAGCAGGAGGTGCTTCAGAATCCGTGTCATATTTAACCTCTTGAAGATTTGCCATGAAGATGCAGTTGGCACCGATATCCTCCAAATCCTCTGCATCATCCATCAGTGCCATGAAATCATTTTCCTCAGCACTTAACTGAAACCCTGCCTTGTCCTTCTGAGCTAAAAGCAAAGCTTTCTGAAGATACTCTGGATCTTTCTTTTTTGGCTTGGAGGGACAGTTTCTTGCCATATGACCAATTCCTTGACAATTGAAACACGTTATTCCATTCCCTTGATTCATATTTCCAGCATTTCCATCAGCAACATTCCCAATCTGATTTCCCATATTCTGATTCCCAACATTCTGAACCCTCTGATTTCCAACATTCTGAACCCTCTGACCCATCTGATTCCCTGCATACTGACCCATTTGATTACCCATATACTGTCTTGTGTTCTGATTACCCATCTGAGGAGCATATCCTTGTTGATTTCCATATCCTCCAACCATTTGTCCTTGTTGACCCATGTTGAAACCCGGTTGAGCAAACTGCTTATAGCGAGTGTTTGATGAGATCCTTTGATTGTTGTTGGTAGGTGTGGAATAGCGTCCTTGTACTACTCTTGAGAGAAGGGTAAATGTTTGAGAAAAAGCAGTCATGTCATCATTAGGATTGTATGGTTGTTGTGGAATGACTTGTTGTTCATGAGGATAGAGTTGTTGTTGTGGAAAAGAGTATTCATGTGGCATGTATTTCTGAGTGGGAGTTGATGATGGTGGTACTGAGTATTCATGTGGCAAGTAGTTCTGAGTAGGAATGGATGATGAAGGTAATGTGTTCACTGTAGGAGATGGTGACTGAGCAATCAATGCTAAAGGATCATGTTTTTTGGCAAGCATTTCTTTCCTAACCTCATCTGCCTCTTTCTGGTTTTGTTTCAAGAAATCATACAGTTGATCATAGTTCACTTCATGAAGGTTCTTTGTCTGATTAACAATCGTAACATATCGTCCCCATTCTTCTGGAAGGTTGTTAAGAAACTTGATGTTCTGGACAATCTGTTTTGGTGTTAAATTAGTCCTGATGAGCTCATTCATGAGAGTGCAAAACCTTGTGTAGTAGATTTCAATTGGTTCAGCTGGAGTTGATGAAAATTTCTCCCATTCAGTTAGAAGCTTGTTTTCAATGTCTTGTTGACCAATTTCAGTTCCATGACATAGCCTCCTAACTCATTCCCACATATCATAAGCAGTTTCACAGCTGTCAACAGCACAAAAGATCTCTTGTGGTAAACCAAGTTGAATTAGGTGCATGGCTAAGTCATCAGCTTCAATCTGTTTCCAATCCTCTTCGGTGTATTCTTCTTCTTTTTGTTCACAAAAGGATGGTGGAAGAGGAGGTGTTTGATTGGGATCACCAGCTTCTTGAATTTGACGAGGTTTGAATGGACCATTCTTGATGGAGTTGATCAGGAGTTTGCCTTGTCCATTAGGTTTTTTTTTCAAGTAACGAAGCATACGGCTTGTCCATGGAAGATAACTGCCTTTTTCTAGCATTGGAGGACGGTTTTCAGCACCGGCTGCGTGGATGTCTTGTTGAGTAGTCATTGTTGTTGATGTATTGGTTAGGATAATTTTTAGTATTAACAAGTGGTATCAAGAGCATAAAAAAGTTAAAGATCTAGGATAATATTACGTTTTTTTTCTCCACTTCGTTACTGTTTCATATTGTTTTGTTTTGTTTTGTTTATTTCAACTTTGTTTCATATTGTTTTTTTTCCACTTCGTTACTCTTATTACTTCGACTTTCATTACTGTTCTCAAGAACCACTTTTCATCGAACTTATAGTCGAACTTTCATCATCAAACTTATAGTCGAACTTTCATCATCGAATTTATAGTCGAACTTTCATCATCGAAATTATAGTCGAACTTGGTCATTAGTCGAGTTAGACTACATGACCGAACTTGCTTGATCGAACTTCTTGTGTAGTCGAACTTCTTGTGTAGTCGAACTTCATCTTACCGAACTTCATCTTACCGAACTTCTTGTGTAGTCGAACTTTTTCTCACCGAACTTCTTGTGTAGTCGAACTTCTTGTTTAGTCGAACTTCATCTCACCGAACTTTTTCTCACCGAACTTCTTGTGTAGTCGAACTTCTTGTGTAGTCGAACTTCATCTCACCGAACTTTTTCTCACCGAACTTCTTGTGTAGTCGAACTTCTTGTGTAGTCGAACTTCATTTAGTCGAACTTTTGATCGAACAACTTTGGTGATCGAATTTTGATAATTGAACTTTGGTGCTCGAATTTTGGTGATCGAATTTTGGTAACCGAACTTTGGTGATCGAATTTTGATAATCGAACTTTGGTGATCGAACTTTGGTGATCGAACTTTGGTGATCGAATTTTGGTGATCGAACTTCTGTAACCGAACTATGTGATCGAACTTAATCGAGTACCATATTGACTTTGAGGAAGATTTCGACGTGGTGACTCTCAAATTTGGTTTCTTTGTTGTCTTTTCGAGCTTCTTTGTGATTCAGAAAACTGTTGAGTTGTGATGAGTTGATTGTATTCAAATTGAGTCTCTTTTATAAAAATTGTGCTACTGCCATTGCATGCGCTATTATATAGAGAGTATAATATTTAGGTGCTTTTCAGTTGCTTGAGTTGATTGCTTTTGCATGCGTTTTTCTTCACTAATATAAGTTGTCAAGAAGTGTTTGCTTTTAACGTGAGTATGCCAAGTTTGCATGTGACTTTGAATTTTAAACTTTAACGTGTGTGGCATTTGAAGTATTAGCATGTTGTATGAGACGTGTTGAATGAGCCATAAGTGTAATAATTGAGTTTGCATGCAACGTGGGTGCTTTTGAGGTGAAGTTAAGAAGTCAAATGCGTGTTTTGATTATATGTGCTTTTTAACGTGTGGATTTCTGTGATGATTTGAAATCTACTAATATTAATGCTTTTTAACGTGGGAAAAAACAATATATTAATGCTTTGAATGGATTTCTGTGATGATTTGACTTTTGCATGTGACTTTTGCTTGTCATATATTAATGCTTTGTGACTTTTGCATGTGTCTTTTGCCGTGAGTGTTCGTAATAATTAGATTATTAGTGTGTTGCATGTGACTTTGTAACTTTGTGAGTAAATTTTCAGGTTTGGGATTTATTAAGTTCGAAGCTTATCAATTTTGTGGACTATCTCAAGTTTCTCAAGGATTATCAAGATTCTCACAAGTTATCAACTTTCTCGGTTTCTCAAGTTTCTCAACAACTATTCAAGGACAACGACAAAGGACTTAAACCAAACAAATCTCGTGAACAGTAACCAACCGTATCCTAGTTCTTTAACCGATCCAATACCATATTAACCATTCAACAACAACAATGACTACTCAACAAGACATCCACGCAGCCGGTGCTGAAAACCGTCCTCCAATGCTAGAAAAAGGCAGTTATCTTCCATGGACAAGCCGTATGCTTTGTTACTTGAAAACAAAACCTAATGGACAAGGCAAACTCCTGATCAACTCCATCAAGAATGGTACATTCAAACCTCGTCAAATTCAAGAAGCTGGTGATCCCAATCAAACACCTCCTCTTCCACCATCCTTTCGTGAACAAAAAGAAGAAGAATACACCGAAGAGGATTGGAAACAGATTGAAGCTGATGACTTAGCCATGCACCTAATTCAACTTGGTTTACCACAAGAGATCTTTTGTGCTGTTGACAGCTGTGAAACTGCTTATGATATGTGGGAACGAGTTAGGAGGCTATGTCATGGAACTGAAATTGATGTTTTATACTTTTATGAATTAAGTTACCACTAATTACCTACTAATTACCTACTAGATCTAGAGAGAGAAAGCTAGAGAGAGAAAGAGATGGAAGGAAGATGATAACACACACTTAAGAACAATATTATAAATTCATCAACCAACACCCTTCCCTTGGATGGGAGGGGTATTTATAGTTTTACATGAGGTTGGGCTACTAGCCCTACATGCTTAACATAATACATAATTAACAATAATAAATGATAAAATGACACAGCCCATGGGCCTTCTACACGGGCTGAGTCTAATAACAAACCTAAAGGCCTAAGCAACCTAATACAAATGATCAATACTTGAAATATTACAAAACGTGTTCCCAACAATCTCCCCCTAAGTATTGGTCATCAAGGTTGCATGACGTCGTCTTTGCTTCTTTGGCTTTGACGTCTTCATGATCTTTGTTCTTTTGTTCTTGATTGTGATGTGATATGACATGGTAGTGATCTGCCGTGTTCCAACGATCTTTGCTTTCGGTGTCTTCACGTCTTCTCCATCATGCTCATATTTCTTTTGACTTTGATTCTTCAACTTGTTCTCAGTTCTTCAATCTTTAACTTTGAGAAAGGTTGTAGTACTTGAATCTTTAGACTTTTCTTTAACAGTTCTGAACTTTTGATATTTCTGAGTCTTTGTGAGAACTTCTCTTTAGGATATGAGCATGATGGAGTCTTGATGGTGGCTGAACTCCAGGTCTCCAAGCTCCGCAGCAGCAACAGCACGAACCAACCGGTACTTACAGGCTCAGACTTAAGATCATCAACAGCATAGTGTGAAGACTTTCTCAAATCCTAACCCAGACCGTTCTGAACCGGATTCCCCCGAAAGGGATAACACGGACACACCGAAGTGCACCCACGATTCAGTGAGTCGCTGGAGATCACCCCACGACTGTTGACCGTTTGGGACAAAACACTAAGCGTAACCCACAAGGAGTTACCGAAGTGACCTGCTGTCAGAGTTGTTTGATATTGTTCTGGCAGGATTTCCATTCAATCATTGATAATCACAATTGTGACTTTTCTCATGAATGTTCTCGGCAGATTGCTAAGATCTGCGAAGGACACTTTCTTAATTTTACATCTGCTGCCCATGATGTAGAACAGCAGAGTAATACTAAGTGTACCTAAGAGATCTTTTTATGAATCTCATGGCTCTAGACTCATTTAGTGCACATTTGTTTGGTCGTCGGAGGCGTGGAGCAGATTGCCTCCTTTTCAATATCAACACTCTCGGAATGAGAGGTCGATAGATTATGAAGGGTTCTCCGTGTGAATGAAACAAATGTCTTTTAAGAGACACTTGAGTAGCTAAGAAGGTTTAGTGCAGTGCGTCACTGGGTCCATGACGACTTTGATCTTCAATACCGGTGATTCTTGATCAACCAGTAGTTTATGTATTGAACCCGGTGTCTGCCCTAAGGTTGAACAAATGGAGGGCTATTTCTTTTCACCCTTTTCTTTGCTTTTCTTTTTTAATTCTTCAACCCCTTCTTTCTCCGTTCATTCATTTTCTCCTTTTTTAATCATACCTAGGACTTTCTAGTTCTAAACTATTGGTGTTGTCCTTGGATAGATCCCTCCGGCTCTGGCGGATCATAGGACGGTTTTCCCTAACCTTAGTCACCTTATAACTCCATGACTATCCTAATGATGCCATAAAACCAAACCTTTTGAAAATCTCTCAAAGTGTTTATGATTGTAAAACTCATTTTGTTAACACTTTGAGAGTTTTGTTATTTTCAGAAGAACTCCCCCTTAACATGTGCTCATATGTAAATCACTTTGAAATTTGCACATGTCGGGAAGAGTTGGCACCTTTTGAATTGATTGACTTTCAATGAACATGACCTTCGCGAGACACGCTTACATCACCAGTTGGACTGGCTTGAAATTATTACCCGTCCCGGTCATATTCAAATATCGTCGCTCGAAATTGGTACATTCTACTCAGATATATCCTTCGCGAGACACGCTTACATCACCAGATGAACTGGCTTGAAATTATTACCCGTCCCGGATATACCTTTTCGACTACTGACTGTTATTATCGTCAATTCGAGGGTCAATTCTTGAGTCTTACACTCATGAGATTTCAGCAATGAGATACCATATTTTAATCACTTTTTCATTCTCCCCCTCAAAAATAGCATAATAATGTTGTTTTTGAAAAAAACTGTTGATTAAAATATGCTCTTTTTGAGGTGTTTGTGGAAGAACGTCAAGAACGTTGGTAGTTTTGAACAAAGATTTTTCAAACACTCCCCCTTAACAAGGGAGTACTTGTTCTTATGAGCAGAATTGTTTAAAACTTTGAAAAAATTTTCTGGTTTTAATTCTGCTCATAAGTAAGAAGCTTTCGCTCTTTTTTTAGGATTGAGGCACTGAAGCGTACCTCAGGGTCCTTTCTTTACAAGAGCGGGTTGTACACTGTTATGTGTGCACAAGCCGTAGTAATATAAAAGCAAATGATGAGAAAATGACAAATTTGTGACAAGTAATACCATTGAGTTTACTCAGGATGGCGGAAAGTGAGAATGTTTGGAACTCTGGCTCGTCCTCCCACGTAACTCTCTTGTCTTCTCATCTGCACCCGAAACTTCAGTCGGTGATCAATTGGAGCCAAGAACTTGACTGTAAATCCAGTTCATGCTGTATGTCTTTAGCAGCTTCTTCGTACGCTTCTTTTTTTGGCGAAGTTTCTGAATCAGCTTCCCCCTAAACTGACAACCGTCTTTCGCAGATTCGTAATTTTTATGTAGTTACCATGTCTTCTAACTTTTGAAGTTTTAAGTACACAACGGAATTTGTAGATGACATCGTAAACCACACCAAGGAAATCTGACTAGTCACTCAGTAACGATTATACTCAATGTGGAAACTTCGATTGGGGGGGTAACATGCAAGAAATCAGCAAGATCTTTTCTCATAAGTAGGCTACTTCACACATCACAACCAGTGAAGGTTGAAATGATTACACCAAAATCACAAAACTGAACCACTGATCATCTCTGCGGACATCTCTCCGGTAGTAATAAAATTGTTAGCTCGATCATGTGAGTCTGTTATGCATCCCCGATGTGCACATTTCTTCCCCCTAATTGTAGATACATGTGGGATAAGAGTGTTTGGGCAAAAAGCATCAAAGAATGAAAGAAAAGTCAAAGAACATCCACTATCTCTTCCCCCACGATGTCTTCGCGGAATCGGAAGCATACACACTATGGTTACGATGGAAACGGAGGCAGCGTAAACCCTGTATGTCCAATTAGTCGAAGATGTGTGAAGTACCATAAATAGCTTGTTGATAACTTTGCTGTCATAACTGGATGGTGTGTGTTTCATGAAGTGGGGAACCTTCAGCTGTAGTCTTAGTATTGGAGGCAGTTTGTTCTACTGTTGATGGTGATTTTGTTGTATATGCATTTGCAGCAACTTAAGTTGTTGTAGTAACAGATGTATCAGGTACTTGAATTTGGACAGGTTGTGCAGCGGAACTGGTGGATACATCTGGTGCACGACAATCAATAGAATCATCGAACAGTTGGAGCAAACAAGTCTTCCAAATCCTTTACGGTTATGAGATAGAGGTGCAGCTAAAGATTCAGGGAAGTTGAGACGGTTGGATTCGGGTCCTAAGCTGTTGTGCTCAGAAGCCATCACATTAAATGGTTGGAACTTTGTTAGAAATGTGTTAAATTTATAAACTCCTTTGCTTGTAACGTGTGTTGAAAGTGAGTTTGATAGTGACGTTTGCATGTGAGTGTTTTGTTTTTTAATGTTTTCTTGTCATTTTCTTTAGTTATTCACCGCTCAAAAAAAAATCTAATCTTCAACAACAACCGTTATTATCCTTTAAAGATCCAACATCCACAAGCTACTTCAAAATTAACCTTTTCTCGTTTCACAAGTTTCTTCAACAACCGTTTTTTCGACCTTGTGTGTAACACATCAACTTTACGCATTTTAGTTTGATTCTTCCGATTTCATCGCAACAATCAAGGGGGAGAGAAAATGCATCAATCAAGGTCGCAAGATAATGAACATATGTCACCTTTCTCTAATTTTTCACCATCATACTTTGTTTCTCAAGGATCTCAAAAGAGCGATACGCAAGAGCTATTAATGCAAGAAAAAGAGAGAGAAACAAAAGAGAAATGCATGGAATGTTTTAGATTACTTCATTCACATCTTATGGTCCTCTCAAACAAAGACTTAGCAAGAACATCCATTGGATTCGAACGGGCATTCTTAACACTCTTTGAAGAAGACGTTGAGGTGTTCACAAAAACCATGTTCCTCAAGGTGGATCAACTGCAGGATCAACTTGAAAGAGAAGAATTTCACGAGAATGGATCCACGATCGCCTTTAGAGTGCTCAAGGAAAAATTTCAGCGGTTCAGCGTTTCCTGGTTATCATCAGATTTTGACAGCATCATGACATGCAAGTATTTTTTGGAATACACTGGAATCGAGGTTAAAACTTTCAAAGACATGCTGACCCAACGAATGGATTCGATGGAAAAGTCAATTGCTGAAAGAGTACTTCACAGACAAAAGTTTGAAAAAAGAGTGAAAGAAAAGAAGTTGCAGATTCATGAAGAGCAAGATAATACGCTTAAAACACTGGAAGCTAATTTGGTTGTTACAGAAAGCAGTGGGATATAAACAGAAAGCAGTGGGATAGAATCTGAAAAGCAGGATGATAGCAGCAGTTCAAGGAATGATGCAGATGATGATTGTACGGATGTCAGGCCCACATATGACACAGAGCCTACATTTGACAAAGAGCCAACGGCTAAGGATGACAGCAGCAGATCAATGAATGATACAAATGCTGATGATGCAGATGTCAGACACACATATGACACAAAGCCCATATTTGACGAAGAGCCAATGGCTGAGGTACAATCAATTGTCAATAATAGTATGTCTGCTCATAATCACCAACTTACTGAACAACCTGAACTCAGAAATGAAGGAGGGGTTGATCAGAATGTTGACGAACATCTTGTCAAACAACCTTTGCCTGATCCATTTAATAAAAAAAAATGTACCATCAAATCAAACTCTCGAGTTTGAAAATGCTTGTCTCAAAAAGACCATTGCCCAGTTTCAAAAGGATTTTTCAAAACTAGAGGCACATTGCATCTCACTTGAACTTAAACTGCAAAACGAATCTTTAACTTCGGGCAACAATGGTAAATCTTTGAATGAAGAAAGTAAACGTATGGATACATTAGTTAAGGAAAATGAGTTGTTAAAAGGTCAAATTCAAGCAAAGGTGTTTGCATATGCTGCATTGCAAAACAAGTTAAGAAGATTGACTGGCCAAAGTATGGATACTAAGTTTGCAAAACCATCAATCTTGGGGAAACCGCCTCTACAACCTATCAGAAAACAATCAGTGGTTAGACAACCAACTGCATCTAAATCTGAATGACCTAAATATTCAAAATCTCGGTTTGCCTCCCAAGTTGTTGAGAAAAATGATTTGACAAAACCAGTCACTCCACACTCTTGGCCTAAGAAAAATGCATCTGTCTCTGCTAAACCTCAACAAGTGTTTATACCTGGCTCATCTAGGATTAGTTCAAAAACAGTGTCAAAAGCGAGCATTAAAAGTAAAGAGTCTTATGGCATAAATGACATGTACAAGAACTATGATCTAGAAAAAGCTAGGAAAAAGGCACTACTTCAAAAGGACGGAATTCTAGGTTCAAAACCTTGTGTGATGCCTTCCACTGTTATACAGAACACTGCTAATAGTTGCAAACCAATACCTAGGAGCACTCAACAAACGAATAGGAATTGGCTGGCATCTAAGAGTAGTTGCAATGTCTGTTTGCCAAAACATCCTCATGAAGTGAATTCACGTGCAAAGGCACAATCGACTAAGACAATCAAACCAAACAAACCCGTTGAACCAAAAGAAAAGAATCAGAAACCTAAAAAATGGATCAATATAGGACATAGGTTTTCTCAACTAAGTGATACTCCCACAGTTCATTCCACTGCATCTAGAAGGAAAACATCTCCTAGATCTAACCTTAGGTGGGTTCCCACGGGTAGAGTCTTCAAAATGATTGGTCTTAGGTGGATTCCTACTGGAAAGATTTTAGACAGTTGCACCAAAACGAATGTGAATTCCACAACATCTATCCCTGAGGTTTAAAAGAACACCATAGAAATCATATGCTCGGGTGTCAAGAAGATAATTGACACAACAACTTCATGCTTCTAACATCTGGAACCCAATTTTCCTTGGGGATCCATGTGCCCTGTTTGTCTCTTCTTTCTTTTCAGATATGACTTTAGCTTCGGAACAACTCAGTTTCGGACCCGTGCTTAATGTGATGGCTTCTGAGCAAGACCGCTTGGAACCGCAATTAACCGTTTGAACTTCCCAGAATCTTCAGCTGAACCATTACCTTTCAAAAGGAAAGATCTGGAAGATCTGTTTGCTCCTCTGTTTGATGACAGTTTGGTTAACAGTGTGTCAGAGGCTTCCACAAGTTCCGCTGCTCAACAACTCTCAAATCAAGCACCTGATCCATCAGCATCTACCTCTACAGTAGTTGCTGACGATGCACCACAATCTGAACCATCATCATCCATAGATAAAACACCTCAACCAGCAGTTGAAGATTCATCTCCCATTTCTAACCAAGTTCCAACACCATCAGACTTTGACGGAAATGCATTTTTTAATCCATTTGCTCCACCCCCAACCATTCCCGAACCAGGAGAATCTTCCTCGAGCAACATGGAACCGTCAAATCTGAATAACAACATTCAACACTACCCATCTACTCATAAATGGACAAGGGATCATCCGTTAGTTAATGTGATTGGCAATCCAGATAAACCAGTTATGACACGACAGAAACTCCACACAGATGGTGAAACTTGCATTTACGCTCTCACCGTTTGTCAAGCTGAACCGAAAAATATCAAAGAGGCCATGACTTATGATAATTGGATTGAATCAATGCAAGAGGAGTTGGATCAGTTCAAAAGATTGGAAGTCTGGGAACTCGTTGAAAAACCTGATGGAGTTTATGTTGTGGGCTTAAAATGGATTTGGAAAAATAAGCTGGATGCAGAAGGCACGGTTATTCGTAACAAGTCTCGGTTGGTTGCTAAATGGTTTTGTCAAGAGGAAGGAATTGACTTCGAGGAATCTTTTGCACCAGTGGCTAGGCTTGAGGCAGTTAGAATGTTCCTGGCATACACGGCTCATAAGAACATCACAGTTTACCAAATGGACGTGAAGACAACATTCCTGAATGGACAACTTCGTGAAGAGGTGTATGTATCACAACCTAACGGCTTCGTAGATTCAGAACATCCTAATCACGTATACAGGCTTAAGAAAGCCCTCTATGGCCTTAAACAAGCCCCGAGGGCCTGGTACGACAAACTTTCAGCATTCCTTATTGCTAATCATTTCACTAAAGGCTCTGTAGACCCGACTTTGTTTATACAAAAACACGGGGAGGACATTCTCATCGTACAAATTTATGTGGATGACATCATTTTTGGGTCTACCCACAAAAAGTACTCAAATGATTTTGCAAAACTTATGAAACAAAACTTTGAGATGTCCATGATCGGTGAACTAAACTTTTTTCTAGGATTACAAGTTCATCAATCACCCCGTGGTATATTCTTGAGTCAGTCTAAATATGCACAAGAGATATTAAAGAAGCATGGCATGACATCTAGTGACACCTATAACACCCCTATGTCCTCCTCATCCCCGAAGCTAGATGCTGACATTCATGGGAAACCCACTGATCCTACAAATTATCGTAGCATAATTGGGTCTCTCATGTATCTCACCGCTAGCAGACCGGATGTTGTATTTGCCACATACCTATGTTCACGCTATCAGTCTAACCCAACAGAAAGACATTTATCTGCTGTTAAAAGAATCCTTAGATACATCAAGGGAACCATTCATTTGGGGATCTGGTATCCAAAGGATTCTGGTTTTGCACTAACTGCTTTTTCAGATGCGGATCATGCGGGATGTATTGATACAAGAAAGAGCACATCCGGTGGAGTTTAATTCCTAGGTGATAAGCTGGTGTCCTGGCAGTCAAAGAAGCAAGATTGTACGTCTCTATCATCCACGGAATCAGAATATGTAGCCATGTCTGCCTGTTGTGCTCAAATCATTTGGATGCGATCACAATTGATGGATTATGGTTTCATATTCAACAAAATCCCGATGTACTGTGACTCCAAAAGTGCTATCGCTATCTCGTGTAACACAGTGCAACATTCCAAGTCCAAACACATCGCTCTCAGATATCACTTCATCAAGGAGCATGTGGAGCAGGGTACCGTTGAGTTGTATTTTGTGGGAACGGAACACCAATTGGCGGATCTTTTCACGAAGGCTTTACCTCATGATCGTTTTGTGAAACTGGTTCACCAAATTGGAATGAGATGTTTGACTCCTCAAGAATTAGCGAACTTTCTCAAGAACAACTAATCGGGTCATGCTCTCTCACTATATAATATATATTCTTAAAAAAAAAAAAAAAAAAAAAAAAAAAAAAAAAAAAAAAAAAAAAAAAAACCAAGTGTGCAAACGTTGATCTCAATCAAAATATGTTTTTGTCCATTGTTTCAAAGTTTAAAATATTTTCCACAATCTCACATATTTTGAGGGGGAGAAACTTTTGCACATTTAATCATAAAAATTCTTCGTCATCTTTCTAAATCATCATATATTGTTTTTCATCAGCTTGCGTTAACCATTATACTATACATATTTTAACTTTGGACTTAATATAAATAGAAAAGCAAAGTTAAAAGGTTAAATATGTAAAATGAAGAAGAATGAGGACAATAACAGTCAATTCGGTTAACTCAATTCTATATAAACACAACTCATTGACTTAGGTCAAATTTTTATCACACTCTGAAAATACACAGTCCCGTCTCACAAATACGCGCGCTTCAACTGAATCCTTCATACTTCTATATTCGATTACTTTGCTCTAATTGTAAGTCTTTCATTTGATTTCTGTGGTACTCAGTTAACTGAGAACGTTGCTTCAGAGATTATTCATTTTTAGATTTATATTAGGTTGTTAATCTGATTTAGGGATTATGCTTGTGCCTATATTTGTGAATGAGATAATCTACTTGTGTGCCTATTTCTGTGATTAAATCTGTTTGTGAGATAGTTGATTTGTGTTAAGCATGAAGATGAATAATCAAACTTTACAATAATCGAACTTCATATCTGTTAATCGAATTTTTTGAGATAATCGAACTTCCATTATGTGAAAATGATCGAACAATAATCGAACTTTTGGAGTAATCGAAGTTTAGGACTGATCTCCGAGTTAGGAGTATTATGTCTGGTTTGATCGAACTTTGATCGAACATTGTTTAATCGAACTTTTGTTTGATCGAACTTTGGTTTGATCGAACTTTGGTTTGATCGAACTTTGGTTTGATCGAACTTTGGTTTGATCGAACTTAAGTTTAATCAAATTTTTGTTTGATCGAATTTTTTTTGATTGATCGAATTTTGGTCAACTGAACTTTGCTTAACTAACCGAACTTTTGATTGATCGAACATTTGTTTTTCTTTGAAGTTCAGGACTGAGTGTGTATAATAGAAAATTGACTAAGTATCTTTGCTTGTTGTGATGAAAAGTATTCATATGTTGAGCTGTGTTTACTGAATGAGTTGGTTTCCATCTGTGCTGTTCATCATGTTCCTTATGCTCTCCTGGTCAGAATTTATATGTGCATCAAGATGTTCTTTGCTTAAGTGGTGATGCTAGATTATGTGATTAGTGATGAAAAGTGTTCTATTGCTTAATTGTCTGAACTTGTGTCTATATGATGATAAGCAGTCTAACATACAAAGGGCATATCTAACATACTCACTAACACTCATAATATATGCTCTTGCGTATTGTTGTATGTTTGTGTTATGCAGTCTAAACATGTCAAGTGCATTATCTCAAGCATCACACACATCCAAGAAGGTCACTCAAGCTACAGAAAAACCTAAGATCATCCGTTGCAATTCAAGAGTTGATTTCGATAACCTCAAGTGTCATCCATCATGTCAAATCATCGCAGAAATCCTTGCTAGACACTTCATTCGTCCTGCTTTAAACAAGACAGCAAGTGTTCCAATGGATTATCTTAATCAGTTCTGGGAATCAATGTCAGTCAACAAAGACCAAACAACAATCACTGTCACTCTGGATACTCTTGAAATCTCATACACAGTTGAAACTCTGAGGGCCGTTCTTGAGTTACGCAAAGAAAACTCAGGGAACTTTGAGAAGTTTCAAAATAACCCAACATTTCCAGAGATGGCTAGAACTCTAGAAATGCTGGGGTATGATGAATCAACTGAAAGAATGTCTTCAATCTATAAAGTTGAAAGAAAGTTTTTTCCACAACCTTGGTTAACAATGTTCACCATCATTAATCAATGCATCACTGGAAAAACCACCGGCTTAGATCACCCAAGACTTGAAAACCTGCAGTTTTTCTGTGGTATTGTCAACACGAAACATCTTAACTTTGCACAGTATATCTGGAATGACATGATCATTCAATGCAAGAAATTCCAAGAGAGCACTAAAGATTCATATATCCCTTTTCTTCGCTTCACCAAACTTCTCATTGCTCGTGTTATGAAAAAACACCCAGAGCTACAACGTCCAAATTCTGAGCAGATGCATACCGAACAACATGATCATGTCCTCACTCGCCTCAACATCCAGATGACCGATACAGACAAACAAGGTGCTCCAATCCCTGATTATTTCATGAGTGATGACATTAGGAACACTGCAGCTTATCTTACATATGATAAAGCATTTAAAGCTCAGAAAGTGGGGTTTGTTCAGAAAAAGGATGCATTACCCAAAGGATCAAAGACTAAAGGGAAGAGTCATTCACTTCCAGATCGAGCCACTACTTGCCGATCCAAGAAATCTGAAACTGCTAAGAAAGGAAAAACAGTCACCAAAGCTTCATCAGCATGGCAACTTCGTGATGAATCAAGTGATGAAGGAAATGACGATAATGTTGGGATCAAGAAAAGTCAAAGCACATCTACTCTCTTGGTATCAAAGATACCACTTGATGTTTTATACTTTTATGAATTAAGCTACCACTAATTACCTACTAATTACCTACTAGATCTAGAGAGAGAAAGCTAGAGAGAGAAAGAGATGGAAGGAAGATGATAACACATACTTAAGAACAATATTATAAATTCATCAACCAACACCCTCTCCCTTGGATGGGAGGGGTATTTATAGTTTTACATGAGGTTGGGCTACTAGCCCTACATGCTTAACATAATACATAATTAACAATAATAAATGATAAAATGACACAGCCCATGGGCCTTCTACACGGGCTGGGCCTTATAACAAACCTAAAGGCCTAAGCAACCTATTACAAATGATCAATACTTGAAATATTACAAAACGTGTTCCCAACAAAACCTTTAAGCTATTGTGTGAAAACACTTTAGAGTAATTATGACCGATGCCATGCCATTCCTTCAATAGTATCATACTCAAACACCTGAGAAAAACATGCTAAAAGGTCAGCTAACGCTGGTAGGTTCATAGGTTTACAGTAAATAAGCACAGATGGACCACAACAAATATTAACAGGTACACACTAACTATATGCTAACACTAAGCTCATGCAACCGAAGCTACGACAGTTCAGTATGCCAGACTGGCATATAATAATAATAGGGGGGCCCAGCGAGTGTTTATCCCAATACACTCGGCAATTCTGACATGATATACGCTCGCATTGACCCGTCTAGCCAACCGAACGGGGGAGTCACCCCAATCGATCTATCTATAACATTTGCGCTTCCCGCATGAACTAACGGTTCATGATAGTGGGCATAGTGGGATCGTACATACTTAGGTTATCCGCATACTAGTGTGTAAAAACAAAAGTTCAGTTTTAGGTCCATGAAAACAGTTTTGCATGTTTCTCACCCCAAGGTTTATAAAACAGTTCAAATAAAATGGGGCTATAAACTTACCTCAAATAGTAGCAATCAGCTAGCAAAACCAATCAAAAGTTATAGTGCAACCGCTCTGACAAGCGACCTAGATCAGTATGGTATGTCTTAGTGTACAACTCGTGTTTTAAACGTATTGACTCATTTGAAGAGTTTACAAGTTTTCAAGTGTCGTATATTTCTTGCTTGCTGTGTGGTAAAGTGCGTTTCAAAAGTGGTTTATCATTTAAGACTCTTTAGTAATGGCTCTGGTGAAACTGTTAGGTGAATTAAGGTGTGACAGAGACATCCGTGTGTCGTAGTCGTCATAGGAAAACACACACACACACAAATATATATATATATATATATATATATATATATATATTTAAAGTTGTTAAAATGAGAACTAGTCTAAACAACCACTAAAAACATTTATGAATAACCATTTTAGCAATGATACACACAAAAATAAAATATTAATAAAAATTAACATTTTTGCAAGTAATAACCAACTGATACATGAGTTTGTATTACTGATACATAATTATAAATTTTGTACCGACATACCAAAATCTCAAAAAGCTGACATTTTATAAATAAATTGATACACCTAATACGTATAAACCACTAAATAAACTAATACACATACGAAAACCTGATACACATTACTCGTCGAATCAAAGTGTATCACCTAAATTTCGTCTGTTTTAAAAAGAAAATCATCGAAACTTCAACAATTTTAGTTATAATTAATTAAATTTTTATTTTTGTTTTAATGAGAGTGTCATTTATCAGACTTTAGTTGGTTCTCATTTTTACAACTTTAAGAAAGTTCTCATTTGATCTAGATTCTATATATATATATATATATATATATATATATATATATATATATATATATATATATAATATATATATATATATATATATATATATATATATATTGTTGGGAATAAAATGTTCAAGTCAAAGAGCCTGCCAAAGATGTCAAAGAGCCTGCTAGTTGATTTTGAAGAGTATGAAGATGTACTAACAGTACCTTCTGGGTAGAAGGTACTGCTAGTTGATGAAGAGCCTGCCAAGCTTATGTCAAGTTGATTAGATATTTTGTAATAGATATTTAGTTGAATTATTAGTCTTTGTACATTGTTATACGTTATGTAGAAGTAGTTTAGTCTTCTGTGGTGTACAGAAGAATATTGCAGAGTTGTACATTGGTAGTTGTATTTAATTGTAGGCTAGAATAGTCAAAGTAAAGTATTATAATCAACCACTTGACAACTTGTAATAAGGGTTCCTTATCGTATAAAAGGTTCCCTTAGTCACACTTCATGCATGCATCTTTTCCAACTATTAACCAAAACTGAACTATCTCTCAAGTAACTTAGTTACTCAACTCACAAATCCTTTTACAATCTAAGATTCAAGATTACTTTGTAATCCCGATGATATTTAGATCATCCGTATTATTTCATCAATAATATTGAATCGTTTTGTGTTAACCAAAGTTGTGTTCCTTGTTCATTCCATACTCACGTTTACATAACTCACCACCTTGTGTTCTTTTAAGTGTGTTGTAGTAGATTCCGCATGCTAAACACATTCATACATAAATATCTCTCAAACACGTTACTAAGACACACATCCCAAGTGTTTGAAATCCCTTTCCACAAGTGGTATCAGAGCTAGGTTGATATTTACAAATTAAAAGAAAAATAGATGTTGAACATATTCAAACAAATGTTGCAGCTAAACTTCTATTACTCAAGCAGAATGAGTTTGAAATGTGGCGACTAAGGGTAGAACAATACTTTCAAGTGCAAGACTATGCACTTTGGGAGATCATTGAAGAAGGCAACTCATTTAAACCCTCAATCACCACTACAACAGTAAACGATGCACTTGTCACACAAATACAAACACAACCAGGAAGTGCAGAAGAAAAAATTCAGAAGAGAAATGATCTAAAAGCCAGGAGTATGTTACTGATGACTATTCCAAATGATCAGCTTTTGATCTTTAACAAATACAAAGATGCCAAAACCCTTTTTGAAGCTATTGTGGCTCGATTTGGTGGTAATGATGCTACCAAGAAAACACAGAAAACACTTCTCAAACAGCAGTTTGAGAACTTCACAGCCACAACAAATGAGTCTTTGGACAGTATGTTCAATAGACTTTAGAAGCTTTCAAGCCAGTTAGCCATCCATGAAGTGATGATAACTCAAGAAGACCTAAACTCTAAATTTCTTAGGAGTTTACCTTCAGAATGGTCCATGCATGTCATTGTCTGGAAAAACAAGCCAGATATTGATCAGATGAGTCTTAATGATCTCTACAACAATTTCAAAATAGTAGAGCATGAAGTAAAGAAGACTACTGGGTCAAGCTCAGGAAATATGGCTTTTGTTTCATCTCCAAGCATCTCAAAGGTTGTTGATGAAGAAAAAGATGGCAGAGAAGAAGGTACTGCCAACACAACCTTTGGTACTGCTAGTACTTCTAGTAGTACCAAAACCATTTTAGATGAAACAATTGGGTGTGCTTTTCTTACATCTCAACACAATGGGTCCATATTAACATTTGAAGATCTTCAAGAGATTCATCCTGATGATCTTGAAGAGATGGACATAAAGTGGCAACTTTCACTTTTGAGCATTAGAGCCAAGAAGTTGTTGATGAGGACTGGTAAGAAGATAATGATAAATGGCAATGAGCCTGCTGGCTATGATAAGTCAAAAGTGGAGTGTTACAACTGCCACATGAAGGGTCACTACTCTAGAGAGTGTAGAAGACCTAAGAAGCAGGATGACAAGGGTAGAGGGTTTGACAACATGAATAAAGGAAGCTTTGAGAAGAAAGGAAGCTTTGAAAGCAAGAGTAAGGTTGTAGAAGTTGCTGAGCCTAAAGCAATGGTTGCTATTGATGGCATGGGTTTTGATTGGAGTTTCAAGAAGAGTCTGAGCAGCATCTTCAACATCTTTCTGCTCTTTCATTTCTACAAGCATTCTTGAAGCTTCAAATGCTTTCAGTTCTTCTTCATGAACCCTTTTCGCCTCTTCTTCTCCTAAATCCATCTGAATTTGCTATGTTCTTTTCAACTTCTTGGACTTAGGCTCATCTTCAATCATAATGCTTTTGCCTTTATCCTTTGGAGTTAGTTCTTGAGATGGAGCAGAAGATTGCTCATCAGCAACAAAAATCCTCCCCTGAACAAACAAATTCCTTTGAGGCTCTAAATCCCTCTTTCTCTTGTACACTTTCTCAGTAGACCCTTTGTACTCCATTGCCAATAGCCTCTCTATTCTAGCAGGCTCTTGTTCTGGCCCAGCAGGCTCTTGCCCTGCATCAGCAGGCTCTTCATCATAAACTTGAGTTCCTTCATGGAATTCAAATTGAGCCACAACCAGGAAGTGCAGAAGAAAAAATTCAGAAGAGAAATGATCTAAAAGCCAGGAGTATGTTACTGATGACTATTCCAAATGATCAACTTTTGATCTTTAACAAATACAAAGATGCCAAAACCCTTTTTGAAGCTATTGTGGCTCGATTTGGTGGTAATGATGCTACCAAGAAAACACAGAAAACACTTCTCAAACAGCAGTTTGAGAACTTCACAGCCACAACAAATGAGTCTTTGGACAGTATGTTCAATAGACTTCAGAAGCTTTCAAGCCAGTTAGCCATCCATGAAGTGATGATAACTCAAGAAGACCTAAACTCTAAATTTCTTAGGAGTTTACCTTCAGAATGGTCCATGCATGTCATTGTCTGGAAAAACAAGCCAGATATTGATCAGATAAGTCTTAATGATCTCTACAACAATTTCAAAATAGTAGAGCATGAAGTAAAGAAGACTACTGGGTCAAGCTCAGGAAATATGGCTTTTGTTTCATCTCCAAGCATCTCAAAGGTTGTTGATGAAGAAAAAGATGGCAGAGAAGAAGGTACTGCCAACACAACCTTTGGTACTGCTAGTACTTCTAGTAGTACCAAAACCATTTTAGATGAAACAATTGGGTGTGCTTTTCTTACATCTCAACACAATGGGTCCATATTAACATTTGAAGATCTTCAAGAGATTCATCCTGATGATCTTGAAGAGATGGACATAAAGTGGCAACTTTCACTTTTGAGCATTAGAGCCAAGAAGTTGTTGATGAGGACTGGTAAGAAGATAATGATAAATGGCAATGAGCCTGCTGGCTATGATAAGTCAAAAGTGGAGTGTTACAACTGCCACATGAAGGGTCACTACTCTAGAGAGTGTAGAAGACCTAAGAAGCAGGATGACAAGGGTAGAGGGTTTGACAACATGAATAAAGGAAGCTTTGAGAAGAAAGGAAGCTTTGAAAGCAAGAGTAAGGTTGTAGAAGTTGCTGAGCCTAAAGCAATGGTTGCTATTGATGGCATGGGTTTTGATTGGAGTTTCAAGAAGAGTCTGAGCAGCATCTTCAACATCTTTCTGCTCTTTCATTTCTACAAGCATTCTTGAAGCTTCAAATGCTTTTAGTTCTTCTTCATGAACCCTTTTGGCCTCTTCTTCTCCTAAAGCCATCTGAATTTGCTGTGTTCTTTTCAACTTCTTGGACTTAGGCTCATCTTCAATCATAATGCTTTTGCCTTTATCCTTTGGAGTTGGTTCTTGAGATGGAGCAGAAGATTGCTCATCAGCAACAAAAATCCTCCCCTGAACAAACAAATTCCCTTGAGGCTCTAAATCCCTCTTTCTCTTGTACACTTTCTCAGCAGACCCTTTGTACTCCATTTCCAATAGCCTCTCTATCCTAGCAGGCTCTTGTTCTGGCCCAGCAGGCTCTTGCCCTGCATCAGCAGGCTCTTCATCATAAACTTGAGTTCCTTCATGGAATTCAAATTGAGCCTCCTCTTCATCTTCAGAACTATCCATCCTCCCCTTTTTGGAAGAGTGACCTATCCTATCAGCATCTGACTTTGAAGAACTAGATAAAACAACCCTTGCAGATCTTTTACCCTTTAGCTTCTTCACTTGACCCTCCAATTTCTTTACCCTCTTTACTAATTTGATGTTGATCTCAGAAAACTTCTTGTTTTGACTTTTAAGAGCATCTTCTAAGAGCTTCATCTTCTCCTTTAGTTCTTGCATTGTCTGAGGTGATTGGGGTGGTGATACATGATGTGATGATGTTGGTGGTGTTGCTGATGGTACTGGAGATGGTATTGGTCATGTTTGATGTGTTGGTGAGATGTAACCAGTTGAAGAACTAGATGATGGTGATTCAGATGATTGTGTTGGTTCTTCTGGATGTTGTGGTAACATTTCATCAAATAGTGGTATTTCTTCCCCTCTAAAACCAATTCTCATTTTTGAAAAAACTTTGTGAGAAAGTTTTGGTGTTTCATAAATTGAGTCTGTGGGAAGTAACAAATGTTTTAATTTTGCAATGATGCATCCAATAAATCTTGGATACATCAAAAACTTTGTTTCACTATCCACATTTTTAATCAATCCTTCAAAAATATGTTTGGAAAAATTGTATTTTCTGTTTGTAGCCAAGCAGATGAGAGCAGAAGCCATGTTTCCACTAAATTGCTCCCAAGAGGTTTTCTTCTGGCTCAAACAATGAAGGATTGTGTGAATCAAAAATCTCCATTGTGGAGTAAGATGCTTCTTTAGAAAAGTGAGTTTTGTAGAAGTAGCATGATACCCCATTCTTGTTAAATTTTCAAAAATTTCAGTATCTGGCAACTGACTAATACCATCAGAATCATCCAAATGAAGATGTCTTCTTATGGATGACTCAGTAAGAGTCAAATGTTTGCCATCCACTTTGGCCTTAATCCTTTGTTCCCCATTTTCAGAAGTTATAATTTTAGCTGTTTTCCAAAATTGTGAAATTTGAGTTTCATAAATAGTGGGATTGACTAGTAAAGCAAACCTGATGTAGGAGTTATTTAAAAAGTCCACTACTTGATGAAAAGAGGCATTATCCTCTGATTTCTCCAAAAATGCTAATTGATTGTGACGTTGGACAAAGTTTAGAACAACTGTGGAATCCATAATGAAAATTTTGAATATGATGGTGGGATTTGTTGGTGGTACTGGTAGAAGATGAAAGATGTATGTGAATTATGATAAGGACTGATGAAAGATGATTTGTGAGAATTACTTTTAACCGACAATAAGAAAGATTATAATAAGTAAATGAAAAGGCGGTTAAAAAGATCTTTTATATGTGAAATATAATATAATATAATCATCAGTAATTTAGATAACTACCCCAATGGCTAATTTTAACTACCAGGCCCAACGGCTAAAACTTTTTCTGACAGGCTCAACGGCTATCTAGCAGTACCATTTTACTCTAGCAGTACCAATTTTTGAACTACCAGTACCTTTGAAAGTTTTATAAAAACCCCTTGTAGTTTTTAGCAAACTACCAGCTATCAACGGATTTGAGTTGTCTTTACCAAAAGCCGTTTGCTTAAGGACTAGTTAACTATTTACATTTAAGTATGGTTAGTTAACAACCATATAGTTTTTGGTAAACTATCAACCATCAACGGATTTGATTTGTCTTTACCAAAAGCCGTTTGCTTATGGACTAGCCAGCTCTTAAGTTTGTAAAAACTTGGTGAGCTGAATACCAAAATCCATATTGGCCTAAAGATGGTGCAATTTCCTTGGATGGAGGAAATTAAAAAGGCAATGATGCTGTGTATCTTGGATGATTGGTTCAACAAGTGAAATCATCTAATAGCATGCCTTTGAGTTGAAACTTTTCTTAGTTTGATCTAGATAGAACTTTCTCCTTTAGAAATGCTTCATCCCTTCTAGATATGTGATCTAACTCTATCTTTTTCAACCTTTGCATCATCTTGTATGCTCTTGTCTTTTCCTTCATAAATTGGTTTTTCTTCCATTCTGGGCTATTATTTCCTCCCCTGAGATTGTTACTTCCCCTGAGATTAATATAACTTTTGTTTCCCCTTTTTGTTTGAAAGATCTCTTGTTTTGTTATCAACCTGAAATGTGTTAGTTGCAAACCAAAAGAACAAAGTGCAAAGCACTTAATCTATAGCATTTTAAACATTTAAGCATCAATATGAACAAAACATAGCAAATTATATACTAGCAGGACCAATTATGAACTAACAGGACCTATTGACTAACTAGCAGTACCATGTTTAAAAGTTAATACCAGTTAATTTTATGAACAAAAACACATGTTTTTCAAAGGTTTATCATTCCAATACCTCCTACAAGATATTTGAATCTACCTAAATCAAAAGCTTTGGTGAGAAGGTCTGCATAATTCTTTTCAGAATCAATTTTAACTACTTGAATTAACCTTTTCTCATTGCAATCCCTTATGAAATGGTGTCTGATTTCAATGTGTTTTGTTTTTGAGTGTTGAACTGGGTTTTTAATGATACATATAGTACTGCTATTGTCAATATAAATAATGGTGTTAAGAAAATTGTACCCATAGTCAAGCATTTGATTTTGGATCCAAAGAACTTGCCCACAACAACTTGCACCAGTAACATATTCTGCTTCAGTTGTAGAATTGGCCACCATTGTTTGTTTCTTGCATTGCCAAGAGATGAGTCTGCAACCAAGAAATTGACATCCACCAGTTGTGGATTTTCTGTCTAGAGTTGCACCAGCATAATCACTATCCGAATAAGCCACTAATTCAAAAGATGATTCCCTTGGATACCAAAGACCCAACCTAGGTTGACCCTTAAGATATCTAAAGATTCTTTTGACTGCTGTGAGATGAGAGATTTTGGGATGTATTTGAAACCTTGCACATACACATACTGAGAACATGATATCTGGTCTTGATGATGTAAGGTACATCAAAGACCCAATCATTGATCTATAATTGTGCAAATCCATATCTTCTCCTTCAGCATCCTTGAGTAGCCCTTTATCTGGATCCATTGGTGTACTTGCAACCTTAGAATCAGCAAACTAAAATTTCCTTAGGATCTCTGCTACATACTTATCTTGGCTGATAAATATGCCTTCTTTAGATTGTTTCACTTGAAGACCCAAAAAGAAAGTAAGTTCCCCCATGGAACTCATTTCAAACTTACTATGCATAAGTTTTTCAAATTCTACACACAAGTCTTGGTTTGTTGATCCAAAGATAATGTCATCAACATAAATCTGCACTAACAAGATGTCTTTCTTTGTTCTTTTGATGAAAAAAGTTGGATCAATCCTGCCTCTTTGGAATCCACTTTCTAGTAGAAAACAAGCCAATGTTTCATACCATGCCCTAGGAGCTTGGTGTAGACCATATAGAGCCTTGGTAACCTTATAAACCTTTTCTGGATACTCTGCATCAATGAAGCCTGGAGGTTGAGACACATATACTGGTTCTTCAATTTCACCATATAAAAATGCACTCTTAACATCCATTTGATAGACAGTGAAGCCTATGAATGAAGCATAGGCCAAGAAAAGCCTAATTGCTTCAAGTCTTGCAACTGGAGCAAACACTTCTTCATAATCTACCCCTTCTTCTTGAGTATATCCTTGAGCTACCAATCTTGCTTTATTTCTGATCACTATACCCCTTTCATCTTTCTTGTTTCTGAACACCCATTTGGTTCCAATTGCCCTATGACCTTTGGGCAAATCAACCAATATCCAAACCTTCTGAATCTTGAATTGGAGAAGCTCTTTTTGCATTGCTTCCACCCAACTTCCATCATCTAAAGCTTTGTTTATGTTTTTGGGTTCAGCCTGAGATAGAAAACATGAAAACAGGCATATAATGGAAATATCATGATTCTTTTCTTCATAAATAGAGGAGATAAATCCTTCTTCGTCTGAAGACAAGACTTGTGATAAACCAACTTGAGATCTTGTTCTAACACCAGAATTTATGCTACCAATCACATATTCAGTTGAGTGATCTTTGAGAATTCTAGTGTTGGGTGTTTTAGGAACTTCATAGGTAGATGGAAGATTGCTAATCCCCACCTCTTCTGGTAAAGAATCATCTATTTGAACATCCAATGGCTCAGCAGTATCAATACTTGAACTAGCAGGACCATCTATTGAACTAGCAGTACCATTGTCATTAGCACCACTTTCTTGATTCTCTTGATTCTGAGTTCCTTGATCATCTTCATTGCCTTCATTTGTTGTGTTTGAAGGTCCTTCTTGACTTGAAGATAGATCCATTCCCTTCCAAATTGGCATCCAGATGTAATCTTGATCTTTAGGAGTTTCAACATTATCTTCAAAACCTGCATCATCATTAGTATTTGTACCTGTAACAGGCACATAATTCATAGATTCTGAAAGCCTATCAATATCAAACATCCAATCTGGTCCAATTCCTTTCACATTTGTTAGTTTCTCTTGAAACTCTATGTGAAGATTCTCTTCCACTAGCCTAGTGCAAGTGTTAAACACTCTATAGGCCTTACTCTGCAAAGAATACTCTATCAAATAGCCTACATCTGCTTTTCCATCAAACTTGCCTAAATGATCTTTGGTATTTAGAATAGTGACATGACAACCAAAAGGTCTCATAAAACTTAAAGATGGTGTTCTACCAAAGAAAAGTTCATAAGGTGTCTTTCTATGTGGCTTTGTCACAAGAACCCTGTTTTGTACATAACAGGCAGTACCAACTGCTTCAGCCCAAAATGAAATAGGCAACTTAGAGTCTACTAACATAGTTCTAGCAGCCTCTATAAGTGTTCTATTCTTCCTTTCTGCTACTCCATTTTGCTGTGGGGTTCTAGCTACACTAAATTCCCTTTTTATGCCTTTTTCCTTGCAAAAGTCATCCATAACCCTATTCTTGAACTCTGTCCCATTGTCACATCTGATGACTTTGACTTTCTTCTCAGATTGGTTTTCTACCTCAGTGATATAAGATTTAAGAATCTCACTTGTTTCATGTTTAGATCTTAAAAAGAAAACCCAAGAAAATCTGCTATAATCATCAGTAACAACAAGACAATATCTTTTACCATTCAAGCTACACACATTAGTAGGACCAAAGAGATCCATATGAAGCATATGTAAAGCCTGAGAAATAGAGTTTTGGGTCTTGGGCTTACAAGAAGCTCTATGTTGTTTGCCTTTTAGACAATCAACACAGATTTGGTCGTTTTGGAAAATCTTTTTGGGTAAACCTCTTACCAAATCATATTTTGCAATAGTGTTGATTGTTTTAAAGTTTACATGACCAAGTCTTCTATGCCAAAGCATAGATTCATCCAATGAGGCTTTTGCTACCAAACAAGTTAAACTCTCCTTAGGATCAATGTTCTTTAAATTAACACTGTACATATTGTTCCTTTTTGGGATTTTAAGAAGGATCTGACTCTCATCAGGCATTTTAAAATCAGAAGAAAGAACCATACATTCATTGTCAGTAAATAGAACATTTTTCTTTTTGTCACACATTTGTGAGACACTAAGGAGATTAAACTGAAGTTCTTTCACAAAATACACATTTTCAAAATCTAGTTTACTGGTTTTGATAGTACCTTTACCAGTGATCTTTCCTTTTATTCCTCCCCCAAAGGTAACATATCCTCCATCAAATGTTTTGAAGTCTGAGAGGAATGACATGTTGCCTGTCATGTGCCTTGAACATCCACTATCAACATATCCTTGATCTCCAATATCAGATGAATGTTCCCGCACATGAATAAACATATTAGTTTCCTTGGGGTACCCAAGCCATGACAGACTTGGGTTTGCCTCTTGCATCAATGAAATCAAACCTTTTTAGGATTGTTGATGCACCTTTTGATTGGATTGGTTTCCAAATCCAACATGCTGAGGACTTAACAGCACTTTCCCTTTTAATCCATTGTGTGGTCTTTGGTCTATCAGTACCAATTTTGGCAATACCAATTTTGGCAGTACCATTTGGTCTAGCAGGACCTTTTGGTCTAGCAGGACCTTTGGTTTTTGGTTTCCAAATTTGTGTTTTGACCACAGATTTCTTTTGAATAGGACTAATCTCAACTTTTGGTACATATTTGAAAGTGTTTCTTGTACCCTTATCAGTTGGTTTTTGATGAAGCGAAAAGTGTACTGCTTTTAGGGGGTCATTTAAGCCCTAAATCGTATTTATTTGATCAAATATTGCCCTAAATCGTTCCTTTTGTCATTTTAGGTACTTTTGAGAAGAAATCTGGAAAAGGAAGCATTTTGGACGTTTTTGGAGCATAAAAGTGAAGAAAACAACAAAGTCTCAAAATTATGCTGGAAAGTACCTTTGACGGCGTCATGGATTGGTCCAGACGGCGTCATGGCTTGGCAAAAGTGGTGGATATGAAAATTACTCATGATAAGCCAGAGAATTTTGCATGAAAAATCTGACGGCGTCACCCTTTGAAGTGATCAAGGTCGTCACGATTTAAATTAAAGAGGGACGGCGTCAAGCCCATTTCTGACGGCGTCACCCCTTGATAGGCCAGAGCGGATTTTGGAGCACTAAAGAGGGACGGCGTCAGGAAGGCCATCCGGGAACCCTAAAAGCGGCGAGGTGACGGCGTCAGGATCTACAACGTGACGCCGTCAGCCCTTAAACTCTATATATAGTTTTGCAATTTTTTGTCATAAAGGTGGAACTTATTGTGTGTAATTTTGGAGGAGAAACCCTAAGACGAATTTATGCCATTTTTAAGGGTTTTCATACCCTTGGATCTCCCATGTTTAATTGAAGATAAGTGATTATTTAATCATTCAATATGTCTATGTGTTGTTTGATTATAACTTGTTCTTTTCTTTTGATTAACATGCTAGGCTAGATTTATCTTGTGTTTGCTTAGATCTAATGAAACCTAACTATTGATTATTGGTTATTAGTGTGTTATTAATTGTATTGGATGATTGTTCATCGATGTTAGGCTTAAGAAAACTGGCTAACTTCCTATTCGGTAACTTGCTTGAACGTCTTAAGAAACATGAACCAATGCGTACTAAGGTTTTTATGGTTGTATTTAATGCATGAGCGAATTCTAGTGATCCCATGTTAGGAGCTTCTTAGCCGGCTCGACATAGGAGTGAAGTAGGAGCTCATAGAGTTGGGGAAGTACGTACGCCACCCCACGATTGGTATTAAGGAATACACCCGTCATCGACGCGATTAATACACACTAATCAACCGGTAAAAGATAGTTAGGGAGTAAGGAAATCTAAGTAAACACATTTCTCTCCACATAAGTTTCACAACCTTTTCATTTTCTGTTATTTTATTTTATTTGCATTCGTAGTTATTTGGGTTAGTTGACTAGCAACTAATTCCGCCCACTCCTTCAAACCCGAGATTTTACTTGCTTTCATAAAAAAATATAAAAATACAAAAAGAATCTTCTCTCACCCTTAGACCTATTAGAGTAGTTTTTCAATCCTAACGACACTATTCCCTGTGGAGAACGATCAATCCCCCGTACTTACCACTACACTATACTACATCGGTCAGGTACACTGCCTGGTGGGGTTGTAAGCCTCTTGAGATCCCTCGAGAGGTAAAACCTGTTGTAAGGTTGCAAAACCACGCATCAAGTTTTTGGCGCCGTTGCCGGGGAATAGTTATTGTTTAGGTTGAATTTTTATTTTATAGGTCTACTCACTAGATTCCTTTCTAGTGAGATTTTTATTTTATTTTTCTAGGTTTTCTTTAGTCTATCTTTTTTCTTCGTTTCTTTGTTCGTAACCATTACCATCCGACATCATGGAAGGTGGTAATATCCTTGATCCCAACAACCCACCACAACAACCACCACCACCTCCTAGAGCCCGTACCTTAGGAGACTATTCCCGTCCTAGCCACCATGGCTATCGAAACACCATTGAGCTCACTCAAGGAGCCAATGTCACTCCCCTGCGATCCGACACCATCCGGTTGGTGCAAAGCGGATGCGCATTCCATGGACTTCGTTCTGAAGATCCTAATCAACATCTCAAGGACTTTCTCAAAATCGTTGATTCTATAGACCTTGATGTTGCCACTCGTGAGACGACCCGACTGCGTCTCTTTCAATTCTCTCTGCGGGACCAAGCTAGTCAATGGCTAGAGCGTCTACCCGCAGGTTCCATCACCTCTTGGGATGATCTCACCACTCGTTTCCTTGCTCAGTTTTTCCCACCGGGAAGAACTACCAAGCTAAGGAAGGATATCTTGATGTTTGAACAACGTCGAGGCGAAACCCTCTACGGGGCATGGATTCGATTCAAGGACTTACTCCAAAAAGTCCCTCATCATGGCATAAATCTCTGGCTTCAAATCCAAATCTTCTATGACCATGTTGATTACCACACCAAGCGTGCCATCGATCGAGCCGCCGGGGGCAGATTGCGCGACAAAAGCGCCGAGGAATCATGGGAGATCATTGATGAGCTTGCATCCGACGATGATGAATTGTGGCAAGTTTCCCACGACGTACGCTCGGCGGTCAAGACATATTCATCGCCCGATACAGCCAATCAAATCACTGAGGAAAGCGTTAGTGAACTTGAGAAAAGGGTTGCATATCTTATGGAAAAGCAAAAGAGACCCTTAAGTCCACAAAAAGCAACAATTAACTCAGTCTCAAGCGTTAAGCAAATACCATTGTCCGAATCACCCCTTAGGGAAAATACTAAACCCTTCCATAAGCACGCTCAACCCAACTCACCACCTCAGGAACTTAGTCCAACATTCGAATCTCGAATGAGAGAATACATGTCAAAACACTCCGAACGGTTGGCAAAATTTGAGGAAGCCGTCTACAAACAGAAGGAGGAAATGGAAGAGAAGATGGCGGAGATGATGAACCTTTTGAAAGAATACACAAATACAAAAGCTCCTGAAAAAGTGTTGGTGAGGAATGACGTTGAAGTTCCCAACACTAAAGTTGTCAAGGCTATCTCCGTCGTCCAAGAGGGCGAAAATGATGGAAGAGGGAAATCCATAACTATGGAAGTTAACAAAATTGACCTCGTACCACTTAATGATGGAAACACCAATGCCTGCAACTGCGATTCAGACAAAGGCAAGGAGGCGCCCTTTAAGGAGCGCCAATTGGTAGAACCGCCAAAGTCACAACAAGTGAGGCATTACTTGAAGCACGATATAAACAAGGAGACCATAAACGATTGGGTGAGAAACTATCGACGTACTCATCTACCCAAAAAGGAGCCTAAGAGAATGGAACCGGATGATGAATCCGACACATTACCCGGATGGCAATTGTATGAGTGCCTCATAAGACAAAAGTTAGTGGAAAAGCAGGAATTCTACGGGGTCTTCGAAATACCATGCAGCATTGGAAAACTCAAGTATCTGGATGCGGTAGCTGACCAAGGTTCCGACGTAAATTTGATGCCTTTATCCGTTTATGTCCAGTTAACCGATGAGTTGCCATCCATCACCCATACTAAACTCTCCTTTGCAAAACACTCTTATGAGTACCCGTTAGGAATTGCAGAAGATGTGTTGGTCAACGTTGCCGGATTCCTGTATCCGATCAACTTCATGATTATTGAGAGGAATGATATGAATATGCCAATAATCTTTGGGGCACCCTTTCTCGCTACCACTAGGGCACAAATCGATTATGGAAATAGTGCCATCCTAATGAAGAAGGGGAAGAAAACGATAAACTTCCCAACGATCCCACGTCATATACGAGATGTTGCTCTACAAAAGAAGATGGAGGCGAACCCCAATATAATCCGTGGTAATGTTCGAGAGAAAATCCTTGCATGGGAGGCAAGGATTAAGAATTACAAGGAAAATGAGATTAGAGAATGTAAGGGCGGAAATAACGATTATATTGAAGCTGATAAGCAGACCAATAACCCCGTTGAATTTACAAAAGGAGACTCAGTGCTCCTAAGGCATTCAGAAACAAAAGCACCTACCGATGAACCAAGTCCCTGGTGGTACGGACCATTCACAATTAAAAGTCTACACCAAGATGGGGTAGTAAGCTTGACCAGCAAGGGAGGAGGTGAAGTGACTGCGAATGTCGAGCGATTGAGACACCACCACCCTGATAACAAGGATTATATCTATCAGGGATACGTCATTATGAATGATGGAGTCACGTAATGTACGGTGACTTTGAGTCTAGCTACAAGACTCGTTAATAAAGAAAAGCGCTTCTTGGGAGGCAACCCAAGTTTTATTTGCTTTGTGTGTTTATTTGTTTGTTTGTTTTTATTTGTTTTCGTATGTGTATTTAATTTTTATTATTATTGATTCATGTTCAAAAACTAATTTGTGAAAATGCTTTATCTTGTTTTTAACTTCGTCTTAACTACATATAAAGGTATTTTGCAAAAGTTAAGTGTAAGGGAAATCTAAATCGGTTTATTAGAACACAAATGAACATGAATCGTAATAATATTAAATGAACATACATATTAATATTTGTTTGAGTCAAATGCTTGTATCGAGTCATAATGATGTTTTGCAGGATTTCCAGGAAGTAAGGTATAGGTTTTTCCAAAATTTTTCCGGAAACTTAACATGAGAATTCTGTCAGATCATTTCTGACGGCGTCAGGATTTACAACCTGACGGCGTCAGGTTTAATTTTCTGAAAATTTTTGAAAGTTTTGTTTTCGTAAAAAGTTTTTATTAAATCTCTAACTTATAATCTCCAGGAATCTGCAAAATTATCATTCCACAAGCATTATATCCTTATATATAGAATTTATCCCGCCGATGTTATGCAGGTTTTCGTGTTTGTTTTCTCAGGTTTAACAGGTTATTTTGGACAAGGAAATGTTTGTTGGATCAAGCTTATGGCGATGCATTAGTCATGGAGCTTCAACATTACTTTGGAAGAAGATCTAACCGTGTTACCACATTATCCATCGAGCAAATCAGGGGAGTATTTGATTTCATTCTTTTACCTTATTACTTTTACATCTTGTTATTTGAACATTAGGGACAATGTTCATCTTAAGTGTAAGGGGGGGGGGGGGTAAAGTACGATTAGAGAATGCTTTTACGCTTGATTTTTGTTTGTTTAATAGTAGATGTGTAATAAAACTGAGATAAATACCTGTTAGGGTAATTTTAGTGCCAAATTTAAAATTTTTTACAACATATAGGAGTGAAACTTTGATCTTAATGAGCGTCTCACGGATAGGAGTTATATGACTAGCACAAAAACCGTACCACTAAAAAATTTTCCACCCCCAAATATGTGAGGTTCGCCCCTAGAATTGGTAGGAAAAGCATTTATGCTATGATGTGTGTACCGGTAGCACTTAGATTCTAGAACTTGCATTAGGACCATTCTGAGGCCACAAGTGAGACTACATTCGTGTAGTTAGATTTACTACATGATAAGAGGCATTAGGATTAATCCATTGTTTTACACCTGTGATTTTGTTATAATTACGTTGGCTACATTGGTCAAGTAATTCTCCCACACCCTTTACGTTGTACTTATTTTTAGTACACGATACCCCTAGTACACCCCTCAGAGCCTATCTTTTCGTTTCGACCTTTAAGCATTTTACTTAAAGGAAGAATTTGTTACACCCCACTAAAATGTACACCCAAATCGCCTTAGCCTACCTTGTATGCACTCATTTTTAGTGCATTATTGTGACAACATTTGTTTAAACCCCAAGTTAATTATCTAGTTGATTACATGGTTGCTAAGTCGAGTCATATCCTTGTACATATTATTTTGGGACGATTGGGACTCATGGGTAAAGTACTAGTGTAATGGAGTAATGGGGAAGAACAACATTATTACCCTCATATGTGCTAAATATTTTAAAAGTACTCCAAGTTTTTCAATTATCTTAATTCGAGTCATTAGAATAGTTATTTGTAAAGTTATGTAAAAGTTCAAGTGTAAGGGGAATGCAACGCCCCTATGATGTATTATTTTGGATGGTAGGGCAAGAGTGTATGAAAAAAAAAAAAAAAAAAAAAAAAAAAATCGAAAAAATCAAGAAAAATACAAAAAAAAAAATGAGAAAAAGAAAAGTTGAAAAAACATACGGACTACCATCCCGTTTCATTTTATGTTTTTGTTATTTTGTTTTTAGCTTAAGATTGAGTCGAGTCTTGGCTTAGCAACATTGTATAGTACATGTAATTAATCAAGATCTTTAACTCGCCACCAGTAAAATATCCCTTATCCAACAAAACCGTGTTTATCATATCCCTACACCTAACGTTATAACCCGTTTAAAAGCCCTCTTTGATAGTTTATCTTAGGTGCTTACGCCTAGTGGAGGAGGTTTTTGATCCTTTCCCAAGCATATGGTAAACTATTTGCTATGACAGGTAGTGAGAGATATTATCCGTTTTCATTTATGAGATTTATTTTGATGACACTTGAGAGATGTGAGTATCTAAACACTACTTGTGAGGTGCTAGTCTATAATCTCCGTGCTTATTATGATTAAAGTGGAACGACTATTTGTTGTAATTACTTTTACATTAGTGTTAAATGACCCCTAACTTGTATTTTGATTAGAATAAAAGCGCATTTGCTTGAGGACAAGCAAATCTCAAGTGTAAGGGTATTTGATGAAGCGAAAAGTGTACCGCTTTTAGGGGGTCATTTAAGCCCTAAATCGTATTTATTTGATCAAATATTGCCCTAAATCGTTCCTTTTGTCATTTTAGGTACTTTTGAGAAGAAATCTGGAAAAGGAAGCATTTTGGACGTTTTTGGAGCATAAAAGTGAAGAAAACGACAAAGTCTCAAATTATGCTGGAAAGTACCTTTGACGGCGTCAGGGATTGGTCCAGACGGCGTCATGGCTTGGCAAAAGTGGTGGATATGAAAATTACTCATGATAAGCCAGAGAATTTTGCATGAAAAATCTGACGGCGTCACCCTTTGAAGTGATCAAGGTCGTCACGGTTTAAATTAAAGAGGGACGGCGTCAAGCCCATTTCTGACGACGTCACCCCTTGATAGGCCAGAGCGGATTTTGGAGCACTAAAGAGGGACGGCGTCAGGAAGGCCATCCGGGAACCCTAAAAGCGGCGAGGTGACGGCGTCAGGATCTACAACGTGACGCCATCAGCCCTTAAACTCTATATATAGTTTTGCAATTTTTTGTCATAAAGGTGGAACTTATTGTGTGTAATTTTGGAGGAGAAACCCTAAGACGAATTTCTGCCATTTTTAAGGGTTTTCATACCCTTGGATCTCCCATGTTTAATTGAAGATAAGTGATTATTTAATCATTCAATATGTCTATGTGTTGTTTGATTATATCTTGTTCTTGTCTTTTGATTAACATGCTAGGCTAGATTTATCTTGTGTTTGCTTAGATCTAATGAAACCTAACTATTGATTATTGGTTATTAGTGTGTTATTAATTGTATTGGATGATTGTTCATCTATGTTAGGCTTAAGAAAACTGGCTAACTTCCTATTCGGTAACTTGCTTGAACGTCTTAAGAAACATGAACCAATGCGTACTAAGGTTTTTATGGTTGTATTTAATGCATGAGCGAATTCTAGTGATCCCATGTTAGGAGCTTCTTAGCCGGCTCGACATAGGAGTGAAGTAGGAGCTCATAGAGTTGGGGAAGTACGTACGCCACCCCACGATTGGTATTAAGGAATACACCCGTCATCCACGCGATTAATACACACTAATCAACCGGTAAAAGATAGTTAGGGAGTAAGGAAATCTAAGTAAACACATTTCTCTCCACATAAGTTTCACAACCTTTTCATTTTCTGTTATTTTATTTTATTTGCATTCGTAGTTATTTGGGTTAGTTGACTAGCAACTAATTCCGCCCACTCCTTCAAACCCGAGATTTTACTTGCTTTCATAAAAAAATATAAAAATACAAAAAGAATCTTCTCTCACCCTTAGACCTATTAGAGTAGTTTTTCAATCCTAACGACACTATTCCGTGTGGAGAACGATCAATCCCCCGTACTTACCACTACACTATACTACATCGGTCAGGTACACTGCCTGGTGGGGTTGTAAGCCTCTTGAGATCCCTCGAGAGGTAAAACCTGTTGTAAGGTTGCAAAACCACGCATCAGTTTTGCAATAACAGGCTTATTTTGTCGAACAGTATGTTTAACATTTGTGGTGTTAGACTTAACAAAACTTTTTCTGGGGTGAGTAACATTTGTATTAGACTTTGATTTACTCCCAGAAACCCATTTATTACAATAAGCATGAAGATGATTAAAGCTACCACAATAATAACAAGCCTTATTGTACATGACAAAGTCATCACCTAGTTGTTGTGACTTAAGGTTGTTCCAATTTCTTTGGCATCCCCTAGGTTTGTTATTACATTTTTCACAACTTTCAACTGTTTTCAAAACAGCTTTGGTCTTAGCTTTAACTTCTACTCTCTTAGGACTGATTGGTCCTACTTTGATTCCTTTGATAGGAACAGTCTCATCTTCATCATCATCAGATACCCAATCCTCAATAATTAGAATATCTGGTTTCTTATCAGTGAGCACCTTAGAGAGTGAGGCAATCTTAGCACTCTCAGAAGTTTCACTTTTCTTTACAGGTTTAGCTAATGGTTTATTAATGATTTCATGCAAACCTGATTCAGCAAGATCTGATCCTGGGGGACAAGGAATTCCTCTATAAGGAGGTGGACATTTATTGTATCCTATCCCTGATTTTATTCTTTTATTCATCTGATTCTCAACTATGCTTCTAGTGCATTCAGAAGCAATTTCCAATTTAGTAACAGTCAGTTGAATATTATCTCTAGCCAATGTCACTTTAGTACACTCAGTCCTTAACATTTCTATTTCTGAATCTTTCAAAAATATTTGTCTATTAAGAGCAGCTTTAGCATCAGTAAAGGTGAGTTCATTTTCTCTAAAGTGAATGATTTGATTTTCTAGTTTGGCCATACCACATTTATAATTAACTAAGGTTTGATTGGTTTTTCTTTCTTCTACTTTCAGCTCATCATAAAGTTTTACATAAGATTTTAATTCATCAAAAGCTTTACAAGTAGTAGAACATTTTGTAATTTGTACCTCAGGAGTGGAGAATGCCATTAAAGCCAATTCATCTGAAGTTGACTCATCTTCACCCATGAAACTCCAATCAAAACCCATGCCATCAATAGCAACCATTGCTTTAGGCTCAGCAACTTCTACAACCTTACTCTTGCTTTCAAAGCTTCCTTTCTTCTCAAAGCTTCCTTTATTCCTGTTGTCAAACCCTCTACCCTTGTCATCCTGCTTGTTAGGTCTTCTACACTCTCTAGAGTAGTGACCCTTCATGTGGCAGTTGTAACACTCCACTTTTGACTTATCATAGCCAGCAGGCTCATTGCCATTTATCATTATCTTCTTACCAGTCCTCATCAACAACTTCTTGGCTCTAATGCTCAAAAGTGTAAGTTGCCACTTTATGTCCATCTCTTCAAGATCATCAGGATGAATCTCTTGAAGATCTTCAAATGTTAATATGGACCCATTGTGTTGAGATGTAAGAAAAGCACACCCAATTGTTTCATCTAAAATGGTTTTGGTACTACTAGAAGTACTAGCAGTACCAAAGGTTGTATTGGCAGTACCTTCTTCTCTGCCATCTTTTTCTTCATCAACAACCTTTGAGATGCTTGGAGATGAAACAAAAGCCATATTTCCTGAGCTTGACCCAGTAGTCTTCTTTACTTCATGCTCTACTATTTTGAAATTGTTGTAGAGATCATTAAGACTCATCTGATCAATATCTGGCTTGTTTTTCCAGACAATGACATGCATGGACCATTCTGAAGGAAACTCCTAAGAAATTTAGAGTTTAGGTCTTCTTGAGTTATCATCACTTCATGGATGGCTAACTGGCTTGAAAGCTTCTGAAGTCTATTGAACATACTGTCCAAAGATTCATTTGTTGTGGCTGTGAAGTTCTCAAACTGCTGTTTGAGAAGTGTTTTCTGTGTTTTCTTGGTAGCATCATTACCACCAAATCGAGCCACAATAGCTTCAAAAAGGGTTTTGGCATCTTTGTATTTGTTAAAGATCAAAAGCTGATCATTTGGAATAGTCATCAGTAACATACTCCTGGCTTTTAGATCATTTCTCTTCTGAATTTTTTCTTCTGCACTTCCTGGTTGTGGCTCAATTTGAATTCCATGAAGGAACTCAAGTTTATGATGAAGAGCCTGCTGATGCAGGGCAAGAGCCTGCTGGGCCAGAACAAGAGCCTGCTAGAATAGAGAGGCTATTGGCAATGGAGTACAAAGGGTCTACTGAGAAAGTGTACAAGAGAAAGAGGGATTTAGAGCCTCAAAGGAATTTGTTTGTTCAGGGGAGGATTTTTGTTGCTGATGAGCAATCTTCTGCTCCATCTCAAGAACCAACTCCAAAGGATAAAGGCAAAAGCATTATGATTGAAGATGAGCCTAAGTCCAAGAAGTTGAAAAGAACACAGCAAATTCAGATGGCTTTAGGAGAAGAAGAGGCCAAAAGGGTTCATGAAGAAGAACTGAAAGCATTTGAAGCTTCAAGAATGCTTGCAGAAATGAAAGAGCAGAAAGATGCTGAAGATGCTGCTCAGACTCTTCTTGATACTCAAATTGCTCAAGAAACCTTTGATGCACAGATGCAATGGATTATTGCTAATGATCCAATTGTGAAAGGCCAAGCAGCAATAATAGTGAATGACAAGAATCTCAATGCTGATGAGAAAACAGCAGCACTTGAATCTTTCATCAATAAGAAGTATAAAGAAGCAGCTCTGGCTGACATTTTTGAAAAGATGAAAGAAAGTCAGAAAAGAGGTTTTAAAGTGGGACAATCTCAGAAAGATCAAGTAACTTTTATGAAGAGATTTCTAAAAGGTCAAGCAAATTGGACTGATTATCAACTGAAGAAGAAATCTGCTGATGAAATCTACTACTTGTATCTTCAAGCCTACAAAAGTCTTTACTACAAAGTTCCATCTGATGCAAAGCCCTCTATGAAGAAAGATGCTCAGAAGAAAGAAGTAGCAAAATTGGACACAGAGCAAGTAAGTAAGATGTTAATTACTTTGCCAACTATCATACATGCTGATCCAATTAGCTGTAGACGACCTATTATTGATTGGGAGATCAACTATGATAAATTAGGAAAGTCATGGAAAATAATAAGGGTTGGGGGTCAGTCTGCTATGTTTAAGAATTTTGAAAATCTAGTTAGAGCATGTGACAGAGCAGACTTGGAAGAATTGTGGAATCTAGTGTAGATTAGGCTAGACACAAATTCTAGTTCAGATGCTAAGGAACAGGAACTATGGGTAGAGTTCAATAGGATGTATGATCCTAGCCCAAAAGATGTTCATTGGAAATTTCCCTATCATGATCCTTCAACAACATGGGAATTTCTAAGCCATAGCAATATTCATCATCTTTACACACAGAGTGGGATAGAACTCTTTATGTTGGCTGAGAAAGAGTATCCACTTAGTTATGAAGTGCTTAAAACTATGATCTCCAAGAGATTAAGATGTGACAAAGATGAAGAGAATTCAGAAATTGTTCAAAGTTTGCTGAGGAGCATATCTGAGCAATATGAAAGAAAAAGGAAGAACAGAGAGTGAAGGTTTTTGGAAGAGTTCCCTCAAATCCTCAAGGTATGTATTTTATTCATCAAAAACTTGTGTATTTTAATGGAAATAACAAGTTTAGGGGAGGATTGTTGGGAATAAAATGTTCAAGTCAAAGAGCCTGCCAAAGATGTCAAAGAGCCTGCTAGTTGATTTTGAAGAGTATGAAGATGTACTAACAGTACCTTCTGGGTAGAAGGTACTGCTAGTTGATGAAGAGCCTGCCAAGCTTATGTCAAGTTGATTAGATATTTTGTAATAGATATTTAGTTGAATTATTAGTCTTTGTACATAGTTATACGTTATGTAGAAGTAGTTTAGTCTTCTGTGGTGTACAGAAGAATATTGCAGAGTTGTACATTGGTAGTTGTATTTAATTGTAGGCTAGAATAGTCAAAGTAAAGTATTATATTCAACCACTTGACAACTTGTAATAAGGGTTCCTTATCGTATAAAAGGTTCCCTTAGTCACACTTCATGCATGCATCTTTTCCAACTATTAACCAAAACCGAACTATCTCTCAAGTAACTTAGTTACTCAACTCACAAATCCTTTTACAATCTAAGATTCAAGATTACTTTGTAATCCCGATGATATTTAGATCATCCGTATTATTTCATCAATAATATTGAATCGTTTTGTGTTAACCAAAGTTGTGTTCCTTGTTCATTCCATACTCACGTTTACATAACTCACCACCTTGTGTTCTTTTAAGTGTGTTGTAGTAGATTCCGCATGCTAAACACATTCATACATAAATATCTCTCAAACACGTTACTAAGATTCACATCCCAAGTGTTTGAAATCCCTTTCCACATATATATATATATATATATATATATATATATATATATATATATATATATATATATATATATATATGTGGCCGAAGCCCGCCCTTTCTTTGTGATTTTTCCTTTAGCGTATTAATTTCGAATAATGTGTCATATGTATACAAAGGTTATTTTTGTGTGTTTATAATGTGTTAGGAAGTTACTGTTAATCGTTAATTATATGTGTTTAGTTAGATATATGAATATTTGTTATGTTGGTGAATAATGTGTAAGGAAGTTATTGTAGATCGTGTGATTATATGTATTGTGATAATTGTTTGAGTGTATTATTTTTGAATAGTTTGATGTATGTATACGAAGGTTGTATTTGTTGGTAAATAATTTGTTAAGAAATTAATGTGGATCACTTATTATTGGTATGTTAATATGAGATTATTTTTTTAAGAGATTTTTGTTTGATCGTATATGATTTTTATGGATAGTCAATGTGTTTTTAAGAAATAAAGCCAAGATATTGGTTGGGCAAATAACACAGACTTAGCCAAGGTGTTTCGACAAATTGCCTATGTTTAGGCCGATGCTAATGACAACCACAATTTGCTAAAAGTGACCACAATGTCGACCGTAACTTTATTTTTTAAATTCAAATTTCATTCATAATTAAAAAACATTACAATAACAATTCAACTAAAAGATAACAACTCAACTAAAAAAATTATGATAAAACTAAAACAAACTAAAACTAATAGTCTAAATTGTTGCGTTCCTTGGATTTTTGCTTCAAGGTAAGGCACCTCTCTAGTTTTTTTGCTTCAAGGTTAAGCACCTCTCTAGTGCTTTCCAAGTCAAATACTCATGAGATATAATGTAGTGGAGAATGTCTTTCTCCATTTTTTCTTGTTTTTGCCATTCCATTTGTTCACGTTGAAACTGAAGTTGCCGTATCTCGTATTCAAGTGTATCTGCTTTAAAAATTCAGAGAATGACTGGTTCATGCTTCATTTTATGAAAGGAAAGTTACCGTTATTCCAACTCTTAAAGCCATTTGGATTTAAGCTCAAGTTTCTTCAATTCTTCGTTGGTTAGTTTTACAATAGAGTAGCATAGTCCTTCCTGGCTTAAATTTTTCCTCTGCCCCTGAATCAACAAATAAATAGACATTAAGATGCTATCATGGCGTGTTTTATCTACTTATTTTGTATAACTCAAAAGCACATAGCAAGATACCATTAAAATTAAATAGGGACAAGTGGGCGCTTCTGAGGTGTTCAATCCTCATACTTTTCGACCTCTAAATGAATTGTGAAGGCTTGCTTCTGTCTGTTGGGCATCATGCTAAAGTGACTTACTTGTACACTTCACTTCAAAACTCCACTGCAGTAGTAAGATAAACATGTTTGCTAATTTCGATTGAACCCCAAGCATGGCTATAATCCTTAGTCATATGCCCTGGATTATCCAAAAAAGTTTAAAAAATCAGAAAATTATTTCAAAAGTAATAGAAAAGTGGAAAATTTTACTTATGAAGAAAGGTAGAACATAATGGCATACATGATCACTAGGTAAAAGAGCTCCCCCTTAGATAAAATATTTTCGTTCTCCTCATCTTTTACCCACTGGCACATGCGGTTGCATTTTTGTATGGCCAGAGCCTACAATGCATGATTAAAGAGCTGTAAATTACACATAAAAATAAGCCAATGAAAAAAGGAGTAGCATGTAATAAAAATCTCTATAATCAAAGGTTCTCTATAACTAAAAGTATTTGTCTAAACTGTGGTTGCAGGTTCTTTACCCATTTAGTCATGGCTTACGCCTTTAACTTTTGGAGCTGTTATAATTTGAAGATAGAGTATGCGATAATCACATAAGTGAGGTTGCATTTAATTGCATCAGAACAACGGCGGGAAACTGAGATTATTCATCTCCTTTTTATCAATTTTGTTTACGTTCTATTTCAGCCTGCAACTTTGGTGAAGGGCGATGGGTCAAATATGACAGTTGGCCTCTGTATTTGTGATTTGGCTGTAAATAGTGGCTGTCAGGGATGTGGGCTTGCCGTTTAACTCAGCGAATTGTAGTACCCTAAGGATAAGGTACACTAAGTTTGTTACTATCTATGTCTCTCTCACAAACAACCACAATACATATCAGTAATAAGTGTGAAGAATGCTATTGAAAGCCTTTTAAGCTTGCTATAATATATCATAACTCAAAAATCGGAGGTCTTATTGTCTGTAGCCTACCTGTGAAGTTATTCTGGTATACCGAGGCAACTGCAGTTTTATTGACAAGGCTCGTATTGCTGAAATTGCAGGCGCTTCAGCAATCCTAATCATTGACAACCAAACAGGTTCGTCTTGTTACATGCCTAAATGTCACTTCATCATTTTGACAGTCTAAATTTGAGTTAAATCTTTATTAGCATCAAAATAAAGTGAACAGTACTTAGTACTTACGCTTTTGGGTGATTGAGCATATGTTATTCTCTCGCTTTTGGGTGATTGAGGATATATAGATTAACTTATATGTAGAATTTATAAAAACGTCCATCGCTATTCCTGAAAACATACACTACCTGGTGTTATATAGCTAACCTGACACCTGATGAAAAGGAGATTTCAATCATGATTAAAAGCTTCACTACAACTATCGTTGGTCCATATATTGGACTCCAACCATGGTCAATCTTAACTTGCAAGTCCTCAGCGTGGCTTGTTACAGGGTTACCGACATGCATTTCAATCATAAATTAGTAGTAGCTTAATTAGAGTCACATTGCGAAGCTAACTCACGTTATTAAGGCATGTTTTTGTTTACCTACATAGTTATCCTTAAACTTTCTAGGAGTCACTAGCGAAGCGCGCACGTTATCCCACCCAAAACTCCTTACGGAAACAACCTGGAAACTCCATTACTTCTGCTACTTTGCAGTAAAAATGGCTATGGCAACCACCATTTTTGAACTATGTATTAGAACCCCTATTACGGCTTTAGTAGTATTTTATTATGAATGAAAACCTTTTATTATATCAATATTATCTATTTATGCAGTAGCTTGACTATTAATTTTAAGCATCTCCAAAACATACATTATTTCTGCATTAAGTCTGATCCAAAAACAGTACTGGAATAGCCTTTGCCAAACACACCTTATCCTTATTATTGTAATAACCTGATTCAAATAAACCTCATTTTCGCAGTGACCTACTTGATATATATACACTTTCTTTTAGTTCCAAAAACTCCTCATTTCTGCAAAGACGTGATATATACATTTAAGAATTTGCAATTTTTCGGATCCAAACACCCCTCATTCCTTATACCAATATACCTGATATAATACATTTAGTTTGCTTAAAACACATTTTGTTCTTATTATAGCCTGAACCAAACACTCCAAATTCTTAATACTCCAAAGGGGGATGTTTGGGATTACTTATTATAGTTACGTACATGATCATTCCTTTATCTACTTGTTTTGTATTGAAATCACATTGATCTATGACTAAACACACTTAGGCAATATCACAGATTGAGAACCGTGATTGGTTGGATTCTGATCAGAATGTAACAATTTTCTCTAAGTGGTTCTAGCTGAAGAATGATCAGGTGAGTTTAATTTTCCCTAAGTGCTGATTTCAAGATGGGTAAAACATGCAGCTGGGATGCTGATATGATTTAGAACATGGTGGCTCGACAACTATGTAAAAACGACAATTACCAAGTTAGATGGGTAACAATAGTACAATACGTCCAATGAAAATTAAACACCAATTGCCTGATAAATTACACTCCTTAACCCATTAAACTACACTTAGGCTCTATGCTCACATTCACCTCCTTTAAACATCACCATATTTACAATGATGATACACATGAGGATTTTGGTGGCTACTGTGCATACTTAAGCCTGCCATGGTTTAACTACCTTATGGACACAGGTTCATGGCGTGCTGGTATTTGCTCATACACTAATGCACAAGTTACATGAATCCTATTTGGTGGTATGTCAGAAATTGGGTTTATAGAAAGACAACATTGCAACTATACATACAATTTGGAATTCTATAACTCTATTAAAGTCTTGATAAAACCTCTATTAAGAAGCAATACTGATAATTTATAAAAAATCAAAATCTGTTAAAATACATTTTTGTGATTACCTTGGGCAACGAACTGGATCCTCGCCAAAGTAAAGAATTACCTAGCCCACATTTTTGTCCTATAAAATAGTATACATTTGAGTATTCGATTACATATGTAAAATATTCAAAACCCGTAGTCGCGTATTTGAAAAGAGAATATGAGACATACCACATCAGAATACAAAGAGGCCAAGGACCTTACTTCACCTATTGCTGAATGGAAAAACTCCTTTAGAACCTAGCCAATAAATACAGTTAAGTATACCAATACAAACAAACTAATAGAACATAAGGTTGCACTACTTTATCTATGAAATTGAAATTTTGAAAAATTTACGTATGGATGAGTCGACGGGTTACATTTTATTTTGTCTATGAACGGGCCAAAAGGTAAAATTCCACCTTTTCAACCTGCCAATTTCACCCCCTCTACTTAATTAACTCATATTTCACCCGTTGTAAATGCCAGCCGTTATAGTTTTGATTTCATCTCTATACGTAATAACAGTGTTCAGATTTTACACGGTTCCAGCCGCCCATTCCTACCTTGGGAATCCGAGTTCTTTCAACCATGTTAGTAGCCGCATGAAATATGTTGGATAATGAAAAAAGAGTTTCATGATCTGAAGATGAAAGTTACCTGCCAAAATTGTTAAATAATACTTATATTGCTGAAGTAAAATAGAACTTTAATTCATGCTGAATACAAATGATATAATAACTTAAATATGTGATATAATCAAAAAGTGACATGATTTAAAGTTGTAGCATTTTCTTGTTCACCAGAACCCTTTATTAAACCACGACCCTTTCCAACCACATCCAATTCAATGATATTGATTGCAACATCGAGGCCAACTTTCGCACTGTGGGCTTGGTGAGCTATATGCCTCATGGCACCGTCAAAATATTATAGACTAAGACCCTCCCTATCCCAATCTACAATATTATTGCAACCTTTTTTCCTGTCAAGTTTGCAAATAGATGTGACTTTGAATCTTTTTTCCCTACCATTTTTGCAAATAGATGTGACTTAAAACCTAAAATATTATTAAAAAAAACCAAGTGTCATTTATAAGCTTGATTACTAACCACGGTCTCATAATTTTTCATTGTTCTATGCATAGCTCCGTATAGAACTTGTCACACCCCCAAAATTGGGTCCAGCGGAAGCATACATGTCGCTGGGGTGCAACTCAATTGGTATCACAACACAAGTACAAAGAACGGTTTTCACCTCAATTATTTAGAATAAAATTGTTTAACAAAAGTGTTGAATTTACATTGTTAAAAGTAGTGCGAAAATAGGTCTTTAAATAAGTTAAACGGTCCCAAATGTTTATTAGAGTCTTCTATGACCATGCCATGCCCTGCCAAAAGCCCCCATTAGCGTGCTATTGCTTATACCTGAGAATACATGCTAAAAGTGTCGACACGAGGTTGGTAAGTTCATAGAGTTTATTGAATAAAGTAAAGCGTTTGAATGAAGATTTCCCAGAAAAGGCATTGTAAATCCACACAGTTCCAAGCTTCGCCCATACAAGACTTGCAACCTGTGTGTTTACAACCCACTGCTAAATGTGATCTGGTTTGTGAACGTCAATTGATTTATGGACCAAAAAAATTGAATGAACAATATATTCCCAATATATATAGAGTTATGACAACTAAATTCATGACACCGAAGCCTTAAGATTCTAATTTGGGCATACTTTTGACATAACAGTCAAGTGGGGAAACCACAGTCCGTTTGAAATATCAGTCAAGTGGGGAAACCACAATACGTTTGACATCACAGTCAAGTGGGGAAACCACAATACGTTTGACATATCAGCCAGTGGGGAAACCACAATACGTTTGACATCTCAGCCAGCGGGGAAACCACAAAACGTTTGGCATATCAGCCAGTGGGGAAACCACAACACAATTGGCATATCAGTCAGTGGGGAAACCACAACACGTTTGGCATATCAATCAAGTGGGGAAACCACCCGGACATTCAAAGTTTCTGGTAGATGTACACCTAGGACATTCAGGGTTCCTTAAATGATTATGCGTCCGTTTGACTTAACAGTCAGGTAGGGAACACCACCCGGACAGGGAGTTCAATCCTAATAGATCTATCCATAACATTCGCGCTTAACGGGTCATAACATATGTAATATGAAATAGCTTAATGTACTAGTGTCCATAAGAAAATAATCATGGATGAAAAATGTAAACACAAAATACTTTCGAATAACAAACCAAGTATTTTAGCCAATCAATAATATTTGAAAGTCAAACCACATGTCACGTAAAAGAAGCATGAGTTTAATTAAAAACAAGCATGTATTCTCCCCCAAAACAGTTACAAAACAAGTAAAAGGAGGGGCTATGAAACTCACGGTAATCCTTAAAAGATTAAAGTGCTTGTGAAGGTAAATGAAAATAATTGAGCATGTATTCTCCCCCAAAACGTAATTCAAAACGTATAAAGGTAGGGGCTATGGAACTCACCTGGTGCGATAGCTACAATGACAAAAGTGGATATGCTGAAATGAGGCTCGGTCTCCAACCGCGACCTAATATGATGGTATGATCTAATGTAAGCAATGAAATGATGCTACACATGCAAATACGTATGTTATCGACACCACTCGTTAATTTTTGAAAATAATGTTTATCGTCGAAAAATATATTTTTGACGTCTCGTTAAGTTATAAACTACTTTTCATGTAAATATGTCGAAACGGTACTCCCCGATCCTTGTTTGGTGGTCTATTGGTGAATATAATGTTTTAGTCGCAAGTTACTATTTTTCACAACTTGAAAATGTGCCCGAATGGCCTCGCAAAACTAGTCGCGAAATATTGTACGTTGAGTGTTAGTGAATAAACTCGACATCTTTAGAAACCTTATAACATTATTTTGAAGTCTTATTATTTAACTTTTGATCAAACGCGTCTCGATGGTTAAGAAATATGGCTTTCATTATTGTTACTTGAAAAATATTGTTTTTAACACTTAGAACATTTTCTATTAGTGCTGTCAAAATTAAATAAGGTTCGTCGGGTTTCAAATGCGTGTATCTCGGCCGTTACAAGCCCGTTTTCTATGTTCTTTATATCCACAGTGTCGTATAAACATGAACTAACATAATCTCAGTAGGTCGGCTCCTATAGATCACGTCTAACACCTCGTTTTGTCCTTTGAATCTCGGCGATCAGCAACTAAATTTTCAGGATTTTAGTTTTCGTCGTCTAACTTTGAAAAATCATAACTTTCTCGTCGTAAGTCGGTTTTTAGTGATTCAAGCGGCCACGGTTTCGTTTTTAAAAAAACTTTCTGAATTTGAAGGCCAAAATATCCCTTGAGTTACTGAGTTTTCCAGATTACACGTTTTTGGACAGTAGCTATTTCTATTGTTGAAAAATCAATGTTTAAGGTTCAAGACTTGTTCAAAACTTAATCAAACCACTTCCAATCAACACCACAACTAATCTAATCTACCATACACCTTCTTAGGGTGTCATGATTCCTAGTCTTCACCAAAAATGGTGGATCTCATGAGGATATTACTAAAAACCTTTAGATCTATATTTATAGTGAAAGATTAAGCTTTGAGTGGTATGTAACATATATATGTTTGCATAATTAGTTGCTAGCACAACAAAATACATCAAATGAAAGTATGAAAAGATTGAAAAGTTTACTTGAAGCTTACTTGATGATTCAAAGAGTTTTGGAGATGATTGTGTAAGAAACCTTGGGATTTTTATTTCAAAATCCTAACAATGAGTATAAATGAGACTTAATTAACCCTTGATCTTGAAAAATTTATGAACTCTTCTTTGTGTTCTATCCTTGGCCGAACCACTCAAAGGGTGGGAGAGATGAGAGCAATTTTTATTTTTTTTTCTTGAAGTGTTGTGTGCTAAATGAAATAATGGGAAGTAATATATCTAAGTAGCTTTAATTGTTGTCAAAGTTCTCAAGTGAAAGTGGACTAAATGGGGGGGGGGGGGGGACATGGGGCGTGTAATTGGGGAAGAAAAAAGAAAGAAAGGCATGTGCTCATTTAATGAAGTTGTCTCCAATGTGTATGGTTTAGGTAGTTTATGTTGTGTATAATGTGTTATCGGGTACCGAGTTAACTAAAACTAAATCTTGACGAGGTAAAATAAAATATGACAAAGTTGTAAAAATTGTAAAATCATATTCCTTGTAAGAATCGGGTGTTAGAATGTTTATCGGGTTGAAGTATCCCAAACCGACGGAGTTATAAGCTCCTAACTGAAAGTATAGCAATTGATTTAAAAATACCGGGTAAAGTAATAATATAATCTTTATATCATTAAAATGAGTATGAAAATATGTTATGATCACTGACGGGAGTATCGAGTATAACGCTAGTTGAGATAACTGAGTGGTAACGTTTAGTAAATAAATCTGAATACATTAATGAAAATCACACAAACATGTGCATGACCTAATATGATAATGATGTTACTGATGATGCATGAATACGCAGCTAAACCATACTGGTTACGCGAATTTGAATACCCGTAAACCTAGTTTACGAAAGGATGATCGATAATCATGAATAGTGATTTTCCTCCGGGAATGAATAGTATTTCGTGAATAGTAAATTTTTTGAAAACTTCTCAAAGTCTCAAACCGACTTCAAAAATGATGAATAGTGAAATGATGAATAGTGATCGGTGAATAGTAAATTCCTGAGATGAATAGTAAATTTTGAATCTTGAAAAAGGACCTGAAATTACGATTTGTGACAGTCTCCACCCGTTACTGGAATTCAGTCCCTGAATTCAGTTCATGTTGATCTCTGGGGTGGATTCGGTGAAAAGATATGGATATTGGAGTCGCATTGCGATGATAAAAGATGAAACATTCATTAGATAGGAATTCGTAATAGTACATGAAGTTCATACGGTAGAACTTAAAGTGAAACACAAAAGAAATACAACACCAGAGAGTTTAGGCTTTGGTTTTCTTGTTCCTTAGCTCCGGGCAGTCCTTTCTGAGGTGTCCTAAGTTTCCACATTTGAAGCAACTCCCTGGGATCCTCTGATTTGCGGGTTTCCTACAGTCCTTAGTCTGGTGACCCCGCTTCTTGCACACCCCACACGGTTCACTGCAATGACTTAGGTGATGGAGATTACACGTGTTGCAGTAGGGTAAATTTCCAGTATATCTTTTCTTTGTGCGCGGTCCTGCAGCATAGGCTCTAACCACTTCTTGTCCTTCGTTTGGCTGTTGAACTTGATCTTTCCTTTGGTTGTCATCCCTTTTCCTCTTGTTTTCGTTGTTGTTGTTGTTATGATCATTGTTGTTGACAATGGTTCCATTCTTTATCACCTGAGCCATAAGCTTTTGAGATATCCTGATAGCTTCGTCTAGAGTTTGTGGGTCAAAAGAAATCACATCTCCGCGGATGCTGTGAGGTAGTCCACCAATGAAATTTTCTAGCAGCTTCTCATTATCGGGAACCATAGTTGGACATAGCACCGCCAACTCCTGAAACCTCCTGATATATGCCTCGATATCATCACCTGCTGTTACTAGCTCATAAAACTCTGTTTCCAACTTCTTTATTTCAGTGCGTGGACAGAACTTCTTAGTCAGCAATTTCTTGAATTCATCCCACGTAAGCTTGTGAGCATTTTCCATTCCTATGGGCTTTGCATGTGAATTCCACCATGACATCGCTTCCTCAACAAGTGTACTGGTAGCAAACTTTACCTTGTCCTCCTCTGGACAATTGCATAAAAGAAATATAGATTCTATCTTCTCAAACCAACAGATCATAGAAGTGGCTCCTTCAGTACCTTTAAAATTTGGGGGATCTCCACTCTTAAAGTCCTTGTATGTACATTTACGACCGTTGATACCATTAGCAACTAGCCCTGTAGCTTCGGCTGTTTCTGCCAGAGAAGCGGCTTCAGCAGCCCGTGCGGCTACGGCCACTCTTTCAACTACTAGTGCTGCCTCTATACTGTCGGCAACAAGCTTTCTGATCTCAACTGGTGTCATAGTAGTAGTAGCTCTCTTGGGTGGCATGATTCTTCAAAACAAGAAAAGAAGAGTTATACGTAAATAAGACATTTCCGAAAAGTAGGTGCTCTAAGTGGCTTGTCGTAGAATGAAAGCTTGAGGTTGAGTTATGATTAGTTGACGTGCTTCTAGGCGGTGGTTCACGAGGTGATGTGGATGTGAATGTTCTTGCGACGATTGTGTATACACACATGAATGAAACCTTTAGAAATTAGGTAGAGAATCAATCTGGACATAATTCTATTATAAGTATTCCCAGTATTGCAAAATTCATCTCTGAGTCGGACATAGGTGGTCAGCCTATGTCCCACTGTCCCGGGTCGAATATAGATGACCAGTCTATATTCCACCGAGGTTCAATGAATTTTGAAATACTCAGCTCAGTTATACTAATACTATGTCCTTCACATTTGAAAAGACGTTCTGGAAGACTAAGGCAAGTGACCAAAACTCGAGGTCGAATGATGAAACTACGTAAGGGGAAGGCGTAATGCTGAGATGTGTACGATATGTGAGCATGCTTATATGGAAGATAATTATAGTAATCAACGAGAATAAGTGAGTATAATTTATCTGATAATGAGATACAAATCTCATCACATATGTCAGCAACAAATCACAAATGAGGCATCAGCTTGGCAGGTAGGCACGTGGCGGTCATAGGGTTAAGTTTTCGTGAAAGTAGCTATAGTCCAGGTTTTAAAATCACCCAGTTCTCTATAGCCAAGGCTCTAATACCAATCTGTCACACCCCCAAAATCAGGTCCAGTGGAAGCATACATGTCGCTGGGGTGCAACTCAATTGGTATCACTACACAAGTACAAAGAACGGTTTTCACCTCAATCATTTAGAATGAAACTGTTTAACAAAAGTGTTGAATTTACATTGTTAAAAGTAGTGCGGAAATAGGTCTTTAAATAAGTTAAACGGTCCCAAATGTTTATCAGAGTCTTCTATGACCATGCCATGCCCTGCCAAAAGCCTCCAGTAGCGTGCTATTGCTTATACCTGAGAATACATGCTAAAAGTGTCAACACGAGGTTGGTGAGTTCATAGAGTTTATTGAATAAAGTAAAGCGTTTGAATGAAGATTTCCTAGCAAAGGCATTGTAAATCCACCCAGTTCCAAGCCCCGCCCATACAAGACTTGCAACCTGTGTGTTTACAACCCACTGCTAAATGTAATCTGGTTTGTGAACGTCAATTGATTTATGGACCACAAAAATTGAATGAACAATATATTCCCAATATATATAGATTTATGACAACTAAATTTCATGACACCGAAGCCTTAAGATTCTAATTTGGGCATACTTTTGACATAACAGTCAAGTAGGAAAACCACAGTCCGTTTGAAATATCAGTCAAGTGGGGAAACCACAATACGTTTTACATCACAGTCAAGTGGGGAAACCACAATACGTTTGACATATCAGCCAGTGGGGAAACCACAATACGTTTGACATCTTAACCAGCGAGGAAACCACAAAACATTTGGCATATCAGCCAGTGGGGAAACCACAACACGTTTGGCATATCAGTCAGTGGGGAAACCACAACACGTTTGGCATATCAATCAAGTGGGGAAACCACCCGGACATTCAAAGTTTCTGGTAGATGTACACCTAGGACATTCAGGGTTCCTTAAATGATAATGCATCCGTTTGACTTAACAGTCAGGTGGGGAACACCACCCGGACAGGGAGTTCAATCCTAATAGATCTATCCACAACATTCGCGCTTAACGGGTCATAACATATGTAATATGAAATAGCTTAATGTACTAGTGTCCATAAGAAAATAATCATGGATGAAAAATGTAAACACAAAATACTTTCGAGTAACAAACCAAGTATTTTAGCCAATCAATAATATTTGAAAGTCAAACCACGTGTCACGTAAAACAAGCATGAGTTTAATTAAAAACGAGCATGTATTCTTCCCCAAAACAGTTACAAAACAAGTAAAAGGAGGGGCTATGAAACTCACGAAAATCCTTAAAAGATTAAAGTGCTTGTGAAATTAAATGAAAATAATTGAGCATGTATTCTCCCCCAAAACGTAATTCAAAACGTATAAAGGTAGGGACTATGGAACTCACCTGGTGCGATAGCTACAATGACAAAAGTAGATATGCTGAAATGAGGCTCGGTCTCCAACCGCGACCTAATATGATGGTATGATCTAATGTAAGCAATGAAATGATGCTACACATGCAAATACGTATGTTATTGATACCACTCGTTAATTTTTGAAAATAATGTTTATCGTCGAAAAATATATTTTTGACGTCTCGTTAAGTTATAAACTACTTTTCGTGTAAATATGTCGTAACGGTACTCCCCGATCCTTGTTTGGTGGTCTATTGGTGAATATAATATTTTCGTCGCAAGTTACTATTTTTCACAACTTGAAAATGTGCTCAAATGGCCTCGCAAAACTAGTCGCGAAATATTGTATGTTGAGTGTTAGTGAATAAACTCGACATCTTTAGAAACCTTATAACATTAGTTTGGAGTCTTATTATTTAACTTTTGATCAAACGCGTCTCGATAGGTAAGAAATATGGCTTTCATTATTGTTACTTGAAAAATATAGTTCTTAACACTTATAACATTTTCTATTAGTACTGTCAAAATTAAATAAGGTTCGTCGGGTTTCAAATGCGTGTATCTCGGCCGTTACACGCCCGTTTTCTATGTTCTTTATATCCACGGTTTCGTATAAACATGAACTAACATAATCTCAATAGGTCGGCTCCTCTAGATCACGTCTAACGCCTCGTTTTGTCCTTTGAATCTCGGCGATCAGCAACTAAATTTTCAGGATTTTAGTTTTCGTCGTCTAACTTTGAAAAATCATAACTTTCTCGTCGTAAGTCGGTTTTTAGTGATTCAAGCGGCCACGGTTTCGTTTTTAAAAGAATTTTCTGAATTTGAAGGCCAAAATATCCCTTGAGTTACTGAGTTTTCCAGATTACACATTTTTGGACAGTAGCTATTTCTATTGTTGAAAAATCAATGTTTAAGGTTCAAGACTTGTTCAAAACTTAATCAAACCACTTCCAATCAACACCACAACTAATCTAATCTACCATACACCTTCTTAGGGTGTCATGGATTCCTAGTCTTCACCAAAAATGGTGGATCTCATGAGGATATTACTAAAAACCTTTAGATCTATGTTTATAGTGAAAGATTAAGCTTTGAGTGGTATGTAACATATATATGTTTACATAATTAGTTGCTAGCACAACAAAATACATCAAATGAAAGTATGAAAAGATTGAAAAGTTTACTTGAAGCTTACTTGATGATTCGAAGAGTTTTGGAGATGATTGTGTAAGAAACCTTGGGATTTTTATTTCAAAATCCTAACAATGAGTATAAATGAGACTTAATTAACCCTTGATCTTGAAAAATTTATGAACTCTTCTTTGTGTTCTATCCTTGGCCGAACCACTCAAAGGGTGGGAGAGATGAGAGCAATTTTTATTTTTTTTTCTTGAAGTGTTGTGTGCTAAATGAAATAATGGGAAGTAATATATCTAAGTAGCTTTAATTGTAGTCAAAGTTCTCAAGTGAAAGTGGACTAAATGGGGGGGACATGGGGCGTGTAATTCGGGAAGAAAAAAGAAAGAAAGGCATGTGCTCATTTAATGAAGTTGTCTCCAATGTGTATGGTTTAGGTAGTTTATGTTGTGTATAATGTGTTATCGGGTACCGAGTTAACTAAAAATAAATCTTGACAAGGTAAAATAAAATAGGACGAAGTTGTAAAAAATTGTAAAATCATATTCCTTGTAAGAATCGGGTGTTAGAATGTTTATCGGGTTGAAGTATCGCAAACCGACGGAGTTATAAGCTCCTAACTGAAAGTATAGCAATTGATTTAAAAATACCGGGTAAAGTAATAATATAATCTTTATATCATTAAAATGAGTTTGAAAATATGTTATGATCACTGACGGGAGTATCAGGTATAATGCTAGTAGAGATAAATGAGTGGTAAAGTTTAGTAAATAAATGAACATACGTTAATGAAAATCACACAAACCCGTGCATGACCTAATATGATAATGATGTTACTGATGATGCATGAATACGTAGCTAAACCATACTGGTTACGCGAATTTGAATACCCGTAAACCTAGTTTACGAAAGGATGAACTATAACTATGAATAGTGATTTTCCTCCAGGAATGAATAGTGTTTCGTGAATAGTAAAATTTTTGAAAACTTCTCAAAGTCTCAAACTGACTTCAAATACGATGAATAGTGAATGATGAATAGTGATTGGTGAATAGTAAATTCCCGAGATGAATAGTGAAATTTTGAATGTTAAAAAATGACCTAAAATTACGATTTGTGACAGAACTCCTCATACCAATCCAGTCCTGAAGAGTGAACCCCGGTTTACCTGCTTGGGATTGATTATTAAGTGCTTATCAATTTAACCTATACGTAGTCCTATAATATTTTGGGATCAAAGTATATAATATTGAAGTGAGAAACTCGCACCTAAAGATGATGGTGCAGATGTCCCTAAGACAATCGAAGGAAATAATTACGAAAGAATTGCATGGCTTTTAAATCAATAAATATGAACTTAAGATTGCCTGTGCTTTTAAATTAGGTTCCTTGGCAGCCTGTTTTCGTCTTTACGAGGAGCAAATGAGGTAAAGTGCATACTGCCAAGCCTGAACCTTGCTAGCAGCACCTTTTGTGTTGATCTTAGCAATTTAGATTTTCCAAAGAACATGAATTAAGAATCGTAAAGGGCAGAGCATTTTGGTTAAAAGTTGGAATCTATGTTGCATTAACAATCATTAACATCACATTAACGGTTGCCTTTTTATTATGTTGGCAAAAGATAAATTCTTATTCACAGGTCCTGTACAATTAGCAACAAATTAGAGGCCAATAGTTAAGAAAAAAATGAAAACATAAAGGGCAACGAACAAATATAGCAACTACAGGCTTCCAGATCACATAAATAACAGTTAATTAAAAAACCTTTGGGCATAAAGCGTTTACATCTATTTTTTCCCGCGAACTACCACAACCTGCCTTTACTCCATCACTCATGCCTAAGACAGTAACAACTATCAGTTTATTAGTATAAGGTAAACGTTAACTTTAACATTCACAGACTAAAAGAAAATAGTGTTGTTCATTGTGATTTGGCAACTGGCATACAGGGAACAACAGTATCGTCATCCAGTGACCTAAAGAAATATCATTCCTTGCGCAGATACCTCCAACCAAACCGTGGGAAACATCCACACTATCTGAAACATGCAGACCCTTATGAAGTATATAAGTAAAAAGATGTTTTAATATAAATGTCCATATAGAATTAAAAGCTGTCTATACCTCTTTGAAAACCCTTTGCAGCATTGATAAACTCATCAGCAACATCTTGTTTCAGTCCACTGCCATATGGAGAAAACATAATCACTTAGCCTACATTATAACAATATCCGCTGCTAAAAGATATGCCATGAAAAAACGGATACTTGGTTTACACCTGTTGATAACAGCATCAACAATAATCTTGGTGGGATTATCGTCAGTTTACAGATCAATTATCTTCGTGCATGCCAGAATTTGTAAACAGACATTAGTTTCTTGCTATTGTTTCGGCCACATGGGCATCAAATAATTTCAAAATGGTGTATCATGTGAATAATATGTATTCAGATATGCAGAATGAACAATATATTTCCATCCATTGTCATGAAGGTGTTGTCCATAATGTGTCGTAAAGATGCAAGTACTTTCACATCTCCAAAAACAATAGTGTTAAAAAACTAAAATAAAAACCATAATTTTATAAAACATACCTTAAAAAACGTCTGCATTACGTATAATTGTCATACCTATTCCATTAGGCTTTTGATACGTTTTGATACTCCGATGTGTGCTTAGTTAATTGTCAGTACGATTATGCTACCCATCTCATTATGCATTTTGATACGATTTGATATTTCGATATGTGCTCCTCTGATTATTAGCAAGTTTCTTAGTTTGTTCAGAATCAGGATAGAATTGATGCAGTTTACCGTAGCACTACCTCCGTATTTGCCTCGTGTGTATATGTGTTTCATGATCTCTTTGTGAGATGACAACTGTCATCTGCTACGTATTTTTTTCGTATTCGTTTGGATCAGCTTTGTTATGATTTGTGTTCTGTAGAGAGCCCGGGGCTTTCCTATTTATCAGGATCGAGTCATTAGAAATAAAACTATTCCGTTTGTAAATATTCTTTTGGAAGAACCTCTCCGAGCTTGAGGCTAAAGATTGTCACTTCCTTCGTGATTTGGTACGGCTCGTCTAACTTTTGCGACTTCAAATTTCGAGGAAGAAATTTTTCTTTTTAGAGGGGAAGAATTATAACGACCTAAAACCTGATATAGCTTTGAACATTTGATATGAATATAACATAAGTTGGAATATACGTTACGATTTAAAACTACAAATATGGAATCTATAACTTAAGGCTTATTACGATTTCGTACAATATAGAAACAAACAAACAAAAAAAAAAAAAAAAAAAAAAAAAAAAAAAAAAAAAAAAAAAAAAAGAAGAAGTTCTAATCCTAAGCTATACAAATTCAGCCCAACCCTTATTTCGTTTGAAAATGTCACACGTGACACAAGTCCTTTACGGCCAAATATATATTTAACTTGTACACAACTTAGCACTTGATGTTTTGGTCAATAATATTTGAAAGATTGGGAAGAAATAGTCTCCCTTAATCTCCCTAAAGACTCGGCAAACCCAGCCTATATCTCCCATTCGATTCTCATTTGAAAAAACCGTTTATCACACATTCTCTTTTCACGCACCAAACCCAAAAAACATACTAAACGGCTGGTCATTTTGGCTCCAAGAAAATTAAGAACTATTCGATTTGAAAGTGTTCTTTTGGTTCCTTGATTCGTCCTCATAATCGATTTGAGGTAATCTTTAATTGTTCTTTTGTTATACTACTGGTATTATTAAGAAAAATCTATCATATATGTGGTCATTGATATGGACATACGAATGAAGATAACTTGTCACATAAAATCATAAAACGTATAAACACATATGTGTGTAGTATGGTGTGTTCTTTTCGAATTGATATTGGTTGGTAATGATGGTGTATTGGTGTGTGAGTTGCGAATGTATGTGTAGGATTCGTGTATGCATGGAAATAGATCATAGTTGTGGGGTACTTGTCATGGGTGTGGGCACGTATTCTTGTTTTAAGAATGGATTAGGATCGATGGTGCTTCGTGGTTAATATGTTTGTCGATTTCTTGTTCTTTTTTCTATTCGAATCAGCCTTTGTTCCAGCCCTAGATCTATGTCATTAAGACCTATACATGATTATTAATATACGTTTAACATGACATGCAAATCTGGAAACCGTAGCTAAAAATTAACGAGGGCTTTGAAAGGGACTTAGGGTTTGATCTATGATTTTATGTGGGATTCGTTGCATGCTTGCCTCGTTACTTTTGATGTTAAGTGTGTGTGTGTGTATTTTGTGATATAATGTGTGTGTAAATGATGTATTAAACCCATATAAAGGTGTGTGTTAATCGGATAAAAAGGGGATAGGCGTTAGGAGCTGTTTTAGTCTCATTATTTCATGTATTGGTATCATTATTGTTGCTGTCAAATGGTGTGGTTGTACGTGGGTTATGGAGTTGTCAAATAAGGTCTAAACATGGTTACAAACTGTTTTGAAATGGGTAAGAGGTGTGGTAATGGTTTGGTTAAAAGATTGGGTGCGTTTGTGTAAATAAACATGTGATATAATGGTCTTAAACGGGTTTTGAACGGGACTGTTTTGTAATCTGAATATGTGTGCACTATTGCTTGAGTTTCATAAGTGTATAATACTGGTTCTTTGCTTGTAAACTTAGTTTAATATCATATTTAAGTTTTTCAATTGGCTTGGAATGAATTGGAGTTGTATTGGTCATGCTTTTGAATTTTATGGGATCATGTGTCAAACTTGAGTTTTGGGAAAGTAAAATCAGTCGATGTTTTTGAGTTTTAATTTTCAAGCCACAAGGATTTGAGGGCTCTCCTTTTATAGGGGTGATATTTAAGTTATGTGTGACTTCCTGGAATTTTTGTGGATTTTTTTGAAGTGTCTCAATGGGTTAATTAAAGACAAACTTTCTGTATGTATGTGCAGTTAACTTTCTGAACAGGTCTAGAAAGATGATTTCTAAAACAATACTTGTACTTGGTAATAAAATCTATAAAAATTTGTGAAAGTACATAACTGATATGGGAATCACTGAGAATTATTTCAGAATTTTTGGAGCTTAATTGGCAGGCATGAAAAATCATAAGGATGTGATCCAGATTCACTAATATATCCTAATTAAGTGATATATGATTTAGAAGTACCTATAAACCCTAAGTTTGATTAATTATAAATGTGACCCTAACTTACTAATTATGGAAACTTGCTAAATATGGAAAGTTACTAATTCGGGAAAGTTAATTAGTTTGGGAAACTCACTTAATTCGGAAAGTTACTAATTCGGGAAAGTTAGTAAATTTGGAAAGTTGCTATAAATAGCAGGAAACCTGATGACATCAAATAACGACATATTATTAGCATCATTTATCCTATAGTATTGACTTGTTTTATATCACTTTATATGAGAATTGATACTTAATCGTTTACTTTTGTAATTCTCAGTTATAAACAAGCATTAGGTGAAAGTTAATGATTTCGGACGGAAATTGGAGCAAAATGAATCAAGTTGGAAAAGTCTACTGAACTAAAGGAAGATGCGCCGTATCATTCTTGATAGATACGTCATACATAAAGACTTAGACGAATCAAAGACCATTGCCTGACTTTGAAGCATGCGTCGCATATGAAACTTTGGTCAACGAAGAAGAACCAACTTGTTCTACTCCAGATACGCCGCATCGGACCAATCCGATGCGCCGTATCGGCCATACACAATCCTTACCAAGAAATCAAGTGGAGATTAGAAGCTTAATGAAGAAGTCAAGATTACAAGTCGACACTTGAAGATGCTTTCGTATTTTGGCCATAAAATCTTCATCCGGACTCCGTTTTAGTTGATTCAAGCGGCCACGGAAAGAGAAAAAGGAGATCTACCTGTATCTGAAGGAGATGCGGCGCATCAGGTCTTTAGATGCGCCGTATTGGGAGATGCTCCATATCAGATTTATAGATGCGCCATATCGGGTCAGTTTCAGACTTGGAGGCTACGTTTACTTATAGATGCGGCGCATCTAACTCTCTAGATGCGCCGTATCGACCCAGATTTCAGAATCTATAAATACCGAACTCATTAACGAATTAGGGCATCTTTGGGAACCCTTAGGGCCATTCCCAGACGATCAAAGCCTCTCAAAACAGCAGAAGATCACCCTTGAAGACCCAATTATACTTGAAGAACATCTCTTATCATTGTTATACTACTTAATCATTCGGTTAGCGTATCATATTCTTTATGTTTAATACTCTTGTATTCGTCTTGAATTATGGGTATAACCCTTATGTTATGCATGTTTATGAGTTTTATTAGTTTTTTGATTTTGTGATGTGTTTTTGTTTGTTATTGGATTTTGTCGATGTTTTGTTTTGTTATTGGATTGGGTGCTTGTCGATAAAAACTCGTTTATTGCTTATAACTAGTAGAAGTCTATGTAACTAGGTTATGATCCTTATAACTTTAATTGATGTGACTTAACTACCTGTAATTGTGGTTGCTTAGGTTGAGTTATATGCGTGTTAACCCGAATCTCTATTAGGAATCATTGTTTGGCATAAACGGAACGTGTCTACAACCTAATAGGACTAGTAGCGTGTAATACCGAACTAGGTTAGATGGTTTAAAGCAATAAGTTAGTATTGATGCTAGACGAGTCACTATGATCGTGTCCTCTTTCCCACCACGATGGTAGGTTATTTAATCGTGACAGGATTAATAATCGGATTGGCGACAAAACAATTGAATGAATTAAAACAAGTAGACATAAGCATGTATAACTATAAAATGGATTAGACGTGGCTAACCCGTTCTTCCTATCTATCTTCATCTATCTTTAATTTGCTTTTAATTAGTTTAATATTTATTTTCTCGTATTTAGTTTAATTAAACACACAAAATCGTGATAGCCTCTCAGGCTAAAACCCCAAAAATATTTACTTGCTTTCTAGGTTAGTTAGTTTAGTAATTAGAATACCTTTAGATCACTTTAGCTTCGCTCCTAGTGAACGACCTTTGCTTACCTAAAAACTATCTACATTGATCGGGTACACTGCTCGTGAGTGTTTGGAGTCTATAGGTTAGTTCGGCAATAAATAAATTTAAAACTTAGTAGTTTATTATAGACCTAAAAAAACACATCAAAACCCTAATATGACAATCTGAACAACATTAAGTACTGAATCAGAAATAACTTATGAAATGGTTCTTAAATAATAAGACGATCATTAATTCGTGTAGATTCGCTGAAGAAGGAGTAACTTCCGATCCTTATGTTTTCTGATATGGTTTCATTGCGGTTTGAGGTACAGATATTCTACCCTTTCTCAGTAAGGGTTCTGATTTCATGACTTCTCGATCCTTAACTTTGATTCATTTGCTATGAAATGATCTGTTTGATATGATCCATTGATAAGATCCGTTTTATATGATCCTTTGATATGATTCTCTATGATATGATTCAGTTTGCTATCCATTTCTTTATGATATTTAGTATGCTATCTCAATTGATATGAGATTCTGTTAAGTTGATATGATTTGTTGATTATACTATGATTACTTCTTAATGATTATGGATAGCCTTGCCTTGTTTATCTGTTATGTTGCCGAGCTAACTAGCCATGGCGCCATGTCATTGAGGCACCAATGGCATGACACTTTCTGTGGAGGTGTGATTGATCCACAACGTTCCCTTTTGTTATGTATGATTTGAGCTCATGGCCATTATGTATATATATGTACAGTCTAGTACTTGCATATGTATTTTGTTTACAGGGAGCATATGGATGCATCCTAGGTATATGTTTTGATATGGATATGATATGATATGACTTAGTGAATGGTAGTGCGTGCCATGCACCCCAGTTCACTTCTATTACATTGGAGCTAGCTACTCCTTGTACAACTTATGATTTGATGGATATATGGATACGATATGATGTGATTATGTGATTAAGCATATGGCATGCTTTCTGATCTCGATGGGCATTTCTGTTCTGTTATATGATTATGAGTCTCTGATTGATTCCTTTGACTTCATTATGATCTCCTTATGTTTCGCTATGATTTGCTTCTTATGATATATGATATTTTGTTCAGTTGATCCTTGATCTCTTATTCGTTTGACAGATGATTTTCGTTCAGCAGGAGCTTATGTTCCTTTTTCTCTATACTTATATATCTTCGATTACTCGTTTTGGTTTATATCTGTTCACGGGGCTTTTTAAGCTCAGCCGTATTTCTTTTCCTGTGGCAGGTTTTAGGTTGGAAGTTGGGATTGAGTGAAGAGTGCATAGGAGCTCTTAGTGGACCACTCTGATGATAGATACCCATTAGCTTTTGGATTAGACTTGGATTTACCTTCGGTTAAATTTAGTTTGGTTTTGTACATCAGTTTTGGAACTCATCATGTTTAGAGTTAGTATTTTATTATCATCTTAGAATACCTTTGTAATTATTATGTTTATAAGTCTTCCACTTGTATTTGTATGTTCTGATTGACACCATAATGTGACATTTTGACCCTTGTCGGGTTGGGGTGTTACAACACTCCTGTTCATGTTGAAACCTTAACTCCCTCAACTCAGCTTCACACTACCTTTGTTTTCTGATAGAAAAGAAAAAGTTAGCAATTTAAAAGTGCATGAATCCCCTCATCAAAGGTCATGCTTCAGTGATGCATAAGGATATGTACCTCTTTAAGTTCATTCTCAGCCCGAAGTTGCATCTTTTTTAATTCTTCACAGTGAATAGATTTTAGATTTGCTTCCTTCTTATCATTCTCCTGACGTATTCTATTAACCTAAAATATGAGCATGGACACAGTGTAGTTAAAACATATGCTTAACATGCATTAATATGCTATAAACATATATTACAGTATCCTTTAACCATAAGAAAGAAAGAAAAAATAATGCCCTCTATCCATCATAGAAACAGACATAATCCCAACAGAAGGAGTAGTTACCAATTAATTGTTACATGGTTGGATATTGTTGCTAAAAAGAGACACATGAGTTTAGTTACTGATTACCTTAATAAGGGAACTTGTAAAAGCAAAAAACCAGATTATCTCATTAATCTACCATGACATCAGAGTCCACATTGCCACACTTGCAAACAATTTTGCTTAATAAGCCTACAAAAAGAGAAAGCAAAACATATTAAAATTCTTGATACAAATAAACACAAAAAGAATCTTAGTTGGTAATTTATACTAAACTATACTTGTAATATGCTAAGTTCAAATTTATTCCTAAATAATTAGTCATTTAACAATAATGTTTTTATATAAGTTATCATATATACTTTTTTATGTTTTATATTTTAATTAAAAAGAATCCATAACAAATATGATCATATGTAGCTGTGAAAGGATGAAAAAAACCTAAGATTGGGAATACCTTTTCAATGAGATCTACAATATCTTGGTTAATGGTTATTTCTTCTCAAAACTTTATAATCATTCACAGATTCAGCCCACGTTTAGAGTTGAAATTCAAAATAAACCTGTTTAAGTTTAAAGGTGTATATGAAATAGATATATGATTTTCGGAATATAAAGACTAAAACAGAATAGACTTGCTTTTGTAAACATTATCGTCGGTCTGCCGCCACTGTTTTCTTTTAGGTAGTTTGGCAACGAAGCTAACAACAATTTCCAAATTTCAATTTCGTCCATCTCTTGTTATTAAATAACTTTTATTTTAGCCTATTTGACCCATTTGAGGCACAACGGACCCTGGATAGACTCATTCCTAAATAAATGGGCCAAATAGGACATTAAGAAGATGAGAAAAGTATCATTTAAGTACCTCTTCATTGCTTGTTGCCCGTGCAGGTTTCTCTAAACGCTCTTTCCCTCACCTTGTGCAAATAACAACATGTTCTTTTGCAATTGGAACTTGCCTTACATCTTTAATGAGCCCAAAAGAAATAATCAGAGTAACTCTTTTACCAGTCATGGGGTTCCACTTCTGATTAATCACATTTAGGCACACCTTAGCGGACCTGAAAAGAATAAAAATATGCACAATATGTTAGACTTACAAATCGAGGCAATATTTTTCAAAAATTGACATTCAAGTATGGTAAATACATTTTTAATAAATGTTGTTTATGCCTCTATATGTAGGTGTTGTCCAATTATGAAACAACTACACAGATTGAGAAACATAGAGTTATAGAACATAAAGCAATATAGGGTTGATAAAAAAATATCAAAGTAAACCAATTCTTAACTGTGTTTATTGTTTAATGCTTTCTATATCAGTATCTTAAGGTCTTTACAACAGCTACATACGGCCACATACACGATCAATGGATCCACAAAAGCACTCATAACCGAACATCAACTTGCACGGAAAAGTGCTGCATAAGAGAATTGGCAGCCAAACAACCCTTTTAAATCGCTTTCCGGCATAAATTTCTGCACCCAAGCAACCTAAAGATCAACTGATTTCATAAAGAAGTCAGTAGCCAAACATCCCTTTAAAATAACTTTTCAGCGTAAAACTTCAGCAATCAAACAACCCCTTAAGAATTCCTTTTTTTTTTTTCTTTTTTTTTTTTTTCTAAACAAACTCCACCAACCAATCAGCCCTTCATAACTGAAATCCCGCACAAACAAATTTTATAAAAAAAAAATATGCATAGTATGAAAGTTGAACAATCAATCACCACAAAATCAGCATCTTCTGTGTTTGTTTGTTTCGCATGTTAGTTACTCAATTTTCCAAATTTTTCTTTACCACAATTTCAATACCAATATTTTGTAAAATGTCATTAATAAACTAAACAATACCTTATTTTCACAACTTGAACATCACAAAACTTTAACAAATAACTAGTTCGACAGACCAGTCAAGTTTCAATATTCATATAAATCAACATATATTAAGCCTCAATATGTAATCAAAAGGATATGAAACGTACCTGATCAAAGAAGTTGCAGATCCAACTTCTTCCGGTATCTGGTATATCAAATCGTTAGACACGTCTAATGCCTTAAGTGATTTAAGCCTGTAGAATAATATATAAAAACGATAAGATGCAACTAAGGGGGTGGGGGGGGCAATTTACAAAAATATCTTTAAAATTCCAACAACATACACTGCAAATTTTTCCGGTGAGGGGGCACATGCCCACTGTGCCCCTCCCGTGGCTCCGCCTCTGCCTGTAGTTAAAATTTTCATCTTCAGTTGAACATATTGAGCGGGAAACCAACCTGCTGAATTTTTCCAACAACATACAATGCAAATTTTTCCGGTGAGGGGGCACGTGCCCACCGTACCCCTCCCGTGGCTCCGCCTCTGCCTGTAGTTAAAATCTTCATCTTCAGCTGAACATATTGAGCAGGAAACCCACCTGCTGCCACCGTCTTTAGTCTCTAAAAGTGTCTGTCTTGTCCCCAACAGAAAACCTACCAGAAACCACCATCCAAATTTTCCTCAAAATCAATCAAATATATTTCAAGAAAAATAATCAAAGTAACTATATATGCTATTTGGGATTACATTAGTGTAGTTTTATGCTTAGGAGGACGTAGAAACATGCTTATTATACGTTCTTATGCTTATTATACGTGATTCGGTTCATTTATCTTTCCAACAGCAATGATTCGCTAATGAACTTGCTGTCTTTTCAACTTCAACTAAAACCATTGCAGAATATAACAATACTTGAGGTTGAGATAAAGCCCGAATAATCTGGATCATCTGTTGTGATCTCGCATGTTCATTCCCACATTTCTCTATGGCTCATAATTACTACAAAGAAAATCAAAATGAAAGTACACTCACAAAGGTGACTTACCACATGTAGTTTTGTAGCTAACGTCGCCGGCTCATCCGTTGATTCCTGTAACACAGCTTTGAAAAAAGTTAAATTCTACTCCTGATTCTTATATGGACCAAATGGGGTCGACTACTCGACTCTGATATCTGATTGTAGAGGCTGTTGTAGCTGACATTTTTGGTAGCAGACGTGATTAATATGTACACTTTTACATACAGAAATGAATGAATTAGTTGTTGGCCAATTTAAATCTAAGGTGCATCTGTTAACTTCACTGATGGAAAAAGTTTTTACCACTGACACAGACACACAATTTGTTCAACATTAGATTAACAATAGCTGAAATTTTATTTGTGAAATTATTTGTATTAAACTAAAGTAGTTTTTCCATTAACCTTAGTTGTTTATTTTTACTCTATTAGAACTAAAGTAGGGATTAGACAAACCACATATGTATGAGGATCCAAAAAGCATAAAAAGATCATCAGAAACCACAAAAAAAAAACATTAAAAAAAGTAAAAGCATCATGAAAACATATGTAAGGGTAAACTTGTGGATTATTTAATCTGTTAATGATGTAGGTCAAATGGTCAATAATGCCTGGTAATAGATCAGAACATACTATATTGAAAATTTTAGCTTACCCTTGTCACAAAATAGAGCGGTAACAATATACAGTTCATATATATTTTTTTGTTGTACATAAACAAATGGTTTTAGAAAATGGAAACCCACCTGAATGACCCAGTGAGCACATTCCACGAATCTCGCAACTCAAAGTGCAAACACCTAATGAGCAGTAGAAGGTTCGATCATCTATATTTCGCAAAATAGTCACATTAATGTTTTTTCAATTATACCAGTTAAAGCAAGGTAACACTAAAATAAGGTATTTGTTCAGAAATCTAAACCTTAGTTTTCTGCATCATAGTTGGCATAGGAAGCACTGAAATTGCATCCAATTAGATGCAGAATGCCCACATAACTTTGCTCATGTAAGAATGATGCGTGTGGATAAATGAAGGGTCCAAAAATGAAATGGTTCGAATGGGTCAGGAAAGTAGAATAACGGCTCTGAATGGGTGATTATCTGTTTGTGTCGGGTGGGTTGGACCCAAAACGCTAGGGGTGAGCATCGGGCCGGAACCCACCCGTCCCGACCCAATACCGAATAGTCCCGAAACCGATTACGTCTAAAACCCAGCCCGACTCCCGGACCGAATAGTCCTGAATAGCATCAGTTCCTTTGTAATTTCTCGGTCGGGCTTGAGCAAAACCGAATCCCGACCCGACCCGAGTCCCGAATAGCCAGAAACATCAGCCCGAATCCCAACCCGAGTTGAGTTCGGTTTGTGTCGGTCGGGGTCGGTCGGGATCAGTTGGGATCGGTTGTCGGTACTCGGTCGGTTTTGCTCACCCCTACAAAACGCTATACGCCCACATACTTTTACAGAACTGTTATTGCTTCATACCTACAATTTATGAACATAACATGGATCAGTTCATACAAAAATATGAAATTACATTTATCATATATCACTAAGTAATCTAATCTCAAAACAAAGTTATCAATTTTTTTTGAAAGGCATAATGTTCGATAAAAGAACATTGAATAATATCTTTTACCTTGGGTTTCTAAGCACGATGATGACTGAATCGCCACGTAGAAACATTTTGCTGATAAACCTATCTTTTGAACTTATGAAACAAATGTTTCCTACAAAACAACTCATCAAATCCGATCAATAAGATGGAAACATCATTTATTTGTGAGTAGTCATCATAATTTGATTCCCACAACACATATACAAAATTACAAAATAGTATTGGGCTTGAATTCACATTCAAGCATTTTATAAAACTTCATATTAACACCACTTGTAATCTCAATTAAAGAATCCATATAGCTTGATATAACATATCCATTTCAAGTTAAAAATATCTAATTAACACAAAATAAAGGACAAAATAGAAAAAAGATATTATACCTGATCGAGTCTTAGCAGTGCTTTGGATCAATGCGGTCATTAAACTAAAAGAAAACAACTGATAACCGAAACACCCACGAATTAAAAATCAAAATAACTGCAGAAAATGGTATTACCTATGAATTTAATTAAATAGATTAGATGTTGAATTTACAAATGAAATCTTACCAGGCCGCTAGTGAGGTTGTGATTGAGATTTTCTTTGATTATCCTCGCGTGATTTTTCCTTTTCATTGAATAGATATACAATATGATTTTGAAATCTTTCATGAATTTCAGTAAAAAATTTTGAAATTCAAATGATAAATCGATAAAAATTTGAATTAGGGTGTGGATTATGGAAGGTGAAAATCGGTTCAAAACAAAGAATGAAGCGTTTTTTATAATAATAAATATAATTTCAAACTTGCCATTTTTGTTTAGATGTTGTGTGTTAAAATATATGTTGAATTCTTTAAGCATGGCAATTTTGTTTTCCAATGTCTATCACAAAAAACAGGGTTGGTCCAGTGGGTGGAGACTTCCTTTGTGGATGTATAGACGCAGGTTCGAATCCTGCCAATGATATTATTTTTAAACAAATTTATGAAAAATACATGAAATGTGTGTGCCATGTCATCATTGAGGTAGCATTTAGGTGGCATTCAATGTTATTGTACAACATATATAGCATTTCGTGCAAGTCGTACTTAGGCTCATATATATGTGTGTATATATATAAAATCATGTTCATATGGTGTACACCTTTAAAGTATGATACAATAGGCACCAATAAGGGATTGACATGTGTGACTTATATATTAATTATGCAAACAAAATTATGAAAACTGAAAAGGTTATTTTGGGTATTAAACCCACCCTCTTTCTCATTTAACCTAACACACACCCCTTTTTATCATATTACCTAGCATACAATTCTTATCATCCAAAAAAAAAATAGCCCTCACTTTTTATTCTCTCTTTCCCAAAACAAAAAAAGGACCCCAACCTTTTTTTATCCCGTTCGATCTACATCACCCCTAAGCCTAACCTTTGATTTTTTTTTTGATCAACACTTAACCACCCGATCTGTCTTTTGCGATGTTATACACGCGTGAAAGATCGGTGTCTCATTTTTCGGGTCTGTAGCCGTTGTTGATTTTGTCGAACGAGCCGTCGCTGCAAACCTAGACACAGCGCATGTGAAACCCACTATTACCGATATGTTTATTTGTTTCAAATCGTGCGTTTGTTCATCAGATTTGAATCTTGTTATGTAGGGGAGATGGTTTTCATCAAAGGCCTCTTGGTTAATAACGATAATGTTGTCACCTTTTGCTATTATTGTTGGCAAACGAAGATAGATTTCAACGGTATTGATGTACAATTTGTAATATTAGAGTTATAGTTTATGTATTTAATTAAGTTTCTAGGGGTTATAAACGAATGGATGGGTGTAAATAGACTATTGTTGTGTTGTATTATTTACTATCAGTTTCTTGTTTTGTAGGAGATGGTTAGTTCTTGTTGTTATAAGCTTTAAGATTTGTGATGGTATGAAAATTATAGTTGGCTTAATCAGAAGTGCAGGGTGCCTTATTATTATTTTTAGTTGGCGAACCTTCTAATTCATGTTATCATTTTTATGTCATTAGTTTTTTCCTGTGTATTTAGTGGTTCTAGGCCATGTGAATCATTGTTTTGAATTTATGACTGTGTATTACCTATTTACTAGTATTCTTTTTGTATTTTATGTGTACTCTGACACATGTATGAGTAGCTCAGTAAGTCATTGTTACTGTTTAATATATATATATATATATATATATATATATTATATATATATATATATATATATATATATATATATATATATATATTCTGCGAATGATACATGTATGAGTAGCTCAGTAAGTCATTGAATTTATGACTGTGTATTACCTATTTACTATTCTTTTTGTATTTATGACTGTGTATTACCTATTTACTAGTATTCTTTTTGTATTTTATGTGTACTCTGACACATTTATGAGTAACTCAGTAGGCAATTGAATTTATGACTGTGTATTACCTATTTACTAGAGTAGTATTCTTTTTGTATTTTATGTGTACTCTGACACATGTATGAGTAGCTCAGTAGGCCATGTGAATCATTGTTTTGAATTTATGACTGTGTATTACCTATTTACTAGAAATCTTGAATATTTGAAATTGGTGGAAGTTGATTTGCTGTTTGCTACGATTGACAGACTATTTCCACGACACAGTTGGTGGAAGTTAATGTGTCACATGGTTATTTTGCTTTACCAAAAATGCCCTCAATCTTTTATTTATTAACAATAATTCCATTAAACTCATTAATTATGCACAAATCTAATTAATTTTGAATCTAATAAATAAAGTTTGATCCAACGGTCCACAAGTGTACCTATAGTTTTCCATTTTAAGGGTGTATACCACAATAACGCCACCCTATATATATATATATATATATATATATATATATATATATATATATATATATATATATATATATATATATATATATATATATATATATATATACTAGTAGTCGAAGGCCGTCCAACGGGGGGCATGACTAATAAACCCTCCCGGGCATATAAGCCCGCCCGTTGGGCGGGCATGACTTATAATTATCGTTGACATATGTTTGTATATGTGGAAAACTCGAAAGGGGGGGGGGGTGTTGAAAATTTTTACCGGTTTTTAATTCTTCTTAAAAACTTTACTTTTGAAAAACCTTGATTCGAATCTTATGTGTAATCAATCAACACCAATATGAATTCTAAACTATACTATCTAATGTAAATAATGAATGTAAGTAAAAGAGATGGAAGGTTCAAACCGTGACAAAGAGATTTATAGTGGTTCGGTCAAGAAGCTCTTCTTCGCCCTACTCCACTCCCCGAGTACCACACTCGAGAGTTTCAAGCACTATGTCAACAAACCTCCCTTCACGCGGAGAAAACCGTACAACGTCGCTTATCCAAATTTCTGACACTAAGCTAAATGTCGAGTGTTAATCTTAGCTAGCACCAATCTACCACGATCACCCGATCCTTTCTACTTCACACAATTAACACACTAGACTCGATCTACCCGATCTACCCTTGATCCACTTGATCAACACACAAGCCCACAAGCTTCAAGAGATCTCCAAGATCTCACAAGATCACAATGATCAACTCTCACTTGACTTAATCTACCCTATCTACCCTTGATCAACTTGATCAATACACTAGCTCACAAGCTACAAGAGATATTCAATATCTCTATAAGATCACAATGATCTTCTCTCACAAACTCTCAAAAGAAAAATGAACTTGATGTATACTAAGATACAACAAGTATGTAACAAGTGTTACAAGTGCTCTAACTACAACTACAACACTTTGTATCTTCTTTGATACCTTGTGTTCTTCTCTTGCACTAGAAGGGGAATGAAGGTGATCTCTAGGTTGGATGATTGGACCACTCTTTAAACGAAAGAAAACTAAAATAAATGATCAAGAAGAAAAGATGTGGTGAGAGTATTGAACTTAGATGTGTGAAAAAGGATGCCCAAAAACTATGAAGAGGGCTGGTATTTATAGGCAGAAGAAATATGGCTGTTATAGGTACACGGTACCACTAAATCACCCACGGTAACACTAAATTTAGTGGTACTGTGCCAGACAAAAACGCTTCTCTTTTTGTCTTTAGTGGTGAAAGTTTATTTGGGGAAGTTGGAGCTGATTTTGGGGGGGGGAAATAGCTGTTATGTTATTTGAACTTATTTTTCTAATAAAACATTTTTTAATTATTCAAAAATAACTTGTAAAGTATATTTTTGAAAAAATGTTTTGTCACATTAAAAATGTGAAGTTTTAAACACAAATTCACTTCTTTGATCATTTGTCAAGTTGTAAATTTGTTTGTGCATACCTAGAGTGATTTGCGTAGAAATGAGATCTTTCGACTAAAAGCTTGTTTACGTTAATTTTAACGTAAAGTGTTTTCACATTTTGTCATCCTCAAAACGTGAAGTTATCGAAAGATATAAATAGCGTTTTTAGAACATTATTTGCATCAACAATCTCCCCATTTTTTATGATGACAAAACCTAAACTAATTTTAGGTTAAAATTAATTTTAACAAGTTTTTAATGAGTTTATATACCATTTCTCCCCCTTTTTGTCGAAGCAAAAAAGTTGCTAAAGCTCCCCCTTGATGTATACTCCTCCTCGTTTGGAGGACACCAAGGAATCGAGCAATGATTCTTGCTACAAAACAAAGTTAGATGACAAATATACAATATCTAACATGTAGCAATTACGACAAATATCCAACTACAAACAAAAGAATTGGCTAAGTAGCCAAACACAAGAAAAAAAATAAAGCAGCCACATATCATGCCCATTCATTCATAAAAAATGTCGTACATAAGTATGACTAAAACATGAAAAGAAAAACAATCTACAAGAAGCATATAGAAATCTTAAGTGATATGAGGCCCTAAGATTTGCTTCAAATGACAAAAGGGATCATAGGTTTTTATTTTGGAAACTAAACATGAAAATGTTTAGTTGTTTGGGCTATTGGTTGGTGGAGGAGGTGGCATGATGGGTCCTTGTAGTGGTGTGAGGAGGTGTTCAAGGTAAGAGAACATAAAGTTCAACTCATCCCTAAGGTTGAAGATGAGGTTTCGGTTGTGATGACAACATGCACAACTCAAGCTATGTGGCTCTAAAGGATAAAAAATAGGATGACCCATTAGTGGTGGTGGTGATGGAGAGGCGGAAGATGATGATTTGTTGGACCCAAGCTCAAAAGGAGTTGTTGGTGATATGGTGAAGGTTAGTGCTAATGGTTGAGGAGGACTAGGTGGAGGTAAAGGTGTGGTAGCCCTAATGGTGGAAGATGATGATGAGGTAGGCTTGGTTGATGTGGCTTTTGATGGAGCCAAATGTAACACCCCAACCCGATAAGGGTAGAAGTGCTACGTTATGGTGACATATCAAAGCAAACACAAGGATATGACTTAAATAATACAAATGGATTTCAAAGGTTACAAAGGGAAAATATGAAATACAAGGCTACAAATGAGAACAACAATAACTTCTAAGTCTAAAATGTAAACACTTCCAGTCATCTCTATTCCAGAATAGCTATCAAGGTATAGTCTTCTAAGTCCAAAGTACTCTCCACTCCTAACCCAGCTTACAACTAAAACCTGCCGCAGGAAAAGAAATGCGGCTGAGCTTACAAAGCCCATTGAACAGATATATATATAAACGAAACCAAAAGATAAGGAATGAACATATAAAGTATATATAGACAAGACGAATAAACAAAACGTATTTAAGTATAGGAAAAGAAACATAAGTTCCTGCTGAAACCACTACAAGAAAAGTGGCTTTTTAGGACCCTTTGTCTGGGACGGTATGATAATGGAGTCCTAAAAAACTGTTTAATAGGACATATGAGCGTTTAGGGTCCTTTTTAAATATTTGCTACTTAGGCGGTGTCCTAAAAAGTTATATAATAGGATGGTTGATTATTTGGGGTCATATTATCATATAACTTAATAGGACACTTAAAATATGGATCCTAATAAATTACTTTATAAGACATTTAGTTGTTGGTGTCCCATTATGTGATAGTGTAATATGACACTTGATCACTAGATGTCCTATTATGACATAACCTAATAAGACCCTTGACACTTGGGTCTTATAACTTTAACCTTTATAGGACGTTTATTCATTATGGTTTTATTATAATACACCATAATAGGACACTTGAGTTTTGAGTCATAAGACATCAGTTAGTTAAAACGCTTATTCACAAAAAGTTTTATTATAACAAAATTTAATAGGACCTTTGACACGTGGGTATTATAACGTAAACCTTTATAGGACGCTTATGCATAATGGCTTTATTATCATACACCATAATAGGACATTTTATTTTTGAGTCATAAAACATCAGTTTTATGGAACGCTTATTCGCAAACGTTTTTTATTATAACAAAACTTAATAGGACCCTTAAGACGTGGGTATTATAATGTTAACCTTTATAGGACGCTTATGCATAATGGCTTTATTATCATACACCATAATATGACATTTTATTTTTTAGTCATAAAATATCAGTATTTTAGAACATTTATTCGCAAAAGTTTTATTATAACAAAACTTAATAGGACCCTTAAAGGACGCATATTCATTATGGTTTTATTACAATACACCATAATAGGACACTTGATACATTAGTCATAAAACATTAATTATTTAGAACGCTTATTCGCAAACGTATTATTAAAACATAACTTAATATGACACTTGACACTTGGGTCCCATAGATTGATACACCATTATAGGACACTTGATATTTGAGTCATAAAACATCAGTTTTATGGAACGCTTATTCGCAAACGTTTTTTATTATAACAAAAGTTAATAGGACCCTTGACAATAGGGTCTTATAACGTTAACCTTTATAGAACGCTTATTCATAATGGTTTTTTTTATGATACACCATAATATGACACTTCTTTTTAGAGTCGTAAAACATCCGCTTTTTATAATGCTTATTCAAATTAAGTTTTATTAAAACATAACTTGATATGACACTTGACACTTGGGTCTCATAAATTCATCCACCATAATAGGACACTTGAAATTTGAGTCATAAAGTATCAGTTTTATAGAACGCTTACTTGCAAAAGTTTTATTATAACAAAACTTAATAGGACACTAGCTATTTAAGTAATAAAACATCAGGTTTTTACAACGGTTATTCGCAACAGTTTTATTATAACAAAATTTAATAGGACCCTTGTCACTTGGGTCTCATAGGTTGATACACCATAATAGGACACTTGAAATTTTAGTCATAAAACATCAATTTTATAGAACGCTTAATTGGAAAAGTTATATTTTAATAAAACTTAATAGGACCTTTGACACTTGGGTCTTATAACCTTAACCTTTATAAGACGATTATTTATTATGGTTATATTATCATACACCATAATAGGACACTTCATATTTGAGTCATAAAATATCAGTTTTTTAGAATGTTTATCAAAAATTTGATTCGCTAAAATCAATGTGTAATTATTTCCTAGGAAACACAAGTGAAGTATGTGTAACCCGGTTCGTTATCCCCAACGAAGGATGAATGGAATTTGTGATCTCGATTCGTGATACGTGTTTGAATAGTGAAAACGAAGAGATTTTGGATTTTTAATCTAAAGAGTTAATTACATAAATGGTCAATGTGTTTTTTTTTTTTTTTTTTTTTTTTTTCACTTTCAGTCACTGAAGTTTTTTTTTTTTTACTGATTCAGTCACTGTGGTTTGCATATATTACGGATCCAGTCCAATTTCGAATAAAATGACCAAAAGGCCCTTGTCATCTTCTTTTTCAAATGAGTAATTACATAAATGGTCACTATGGTTTGTCTATTTTTTCACATTTAGTCCTTTAGACTAACGGCCGTTAGTCCTTTACACGTTTTCGTCCGTATTTACATGTTTTCGTCCGTTTTTACACGTTTTCGTCCGTATTTACACGTTTTAGTCCGTTTTTACACGTTTTCGTCCGTTTTTACACGTTTTCATCCGTATTTACACGTTTCATCCGTATTTACATGTTTTCGTCCGTTTTTACACGTTTTCATCCCTATTTACACGTTTTTGTCAGTACTTACACGTTTTCGTCCGTACTTACACGTTTTTGTCGGTTTTTACACGTTTTCGTCCGTATTTACACATTTTCGTCCGTTTTTACACGTTTTCATCCATATTTACACGTTTTCGTCTGTTTTTACATGTCTTCGTCCGTTTTAACATGTTTTCATCCGTTTTTAAACGTTTTCGTCCGTATTTACAAGCTTTCGTCAGTATTTACATGTTTTCGTCTGTATTTACACATTTTCATCCGTATTTACACATTTTTGTCCATGTAAATACGGACAAAAATGTATAAATACTAAGAAAAATGTGTAAATACTGACAAAAACGTGTAAATACTGACAAAAACGTGTAAAAACGGACGAAAACGTGTAAATACTGACAAAAAATGGTAAAAACGAACGAAAACGTGTAAAAACGGACGAAAACGTGTAACTACGGACGAAAATGTGTAAAAACGGACAAAAACGTGTAAATACAGATGAAAACGTGTAAATACGGACGAAAACGTGTAAATACTGACAAAAACGTGTAAAAATGGATGAAAACGTGTAAATACGTTTGAAAACGTGTAAAACCGGACGAAAACGTGTAAATACGGACGAAAACGTTTAAATACTGACGAAAACGTGTAAAACCGGACGAAAACATGTAAATATGGACGAAAACATGTAAATACGGACGAAAACGTGTTAAAACGGACGAAAACGTGTAAATGAGGACGAAAACGTGTAAATATTGAGAAAACGTGTAAAAACGAAAGAAAACGTGTAAATACGGATGAAAACGTGTAAATACGGATGAAAACGTGTAAAAACGGATGAAAACGTGTAAATACGGACGAAAACGTGTAAATACTGACAAAAACGTGTAAAAATGGACGAAAACGTGTAAATACGTTTGAAAACGTGTAAAAACGGACGAAAACGTGTAAATACGGATGAAAACGTGTAAATACGGACGAAAACGTGTAAAAACGGACGAAAACGTGTAAAAACCGACGAAAACGTGTAAAAACGGATGAAAACGTGTAAATACTGAGAAAAAAGTGTAAAAACGGACGAAAACGTGTAAATACGGATGAAAACGTGTAAAAACGGATGAAAACGTGTAAAAACGGATGAAAACGTGTAAATACGGACGAAAACGGTTAAAAACGGACGAAAACGTGTAAATACGGACGAAAACGTGTAAAAACGGACGAAAACGAATGAGTCGAGATGATATGGTTATACATTATATTTTAAATGAATGAGTCGAGATGATATAGTTATACATAACATATTAAATGAATGAGTTGAGATGATATGGTTATGCATTACATGCTAAACGAATGAGTTGAGATGATATGGTTATACATAACATGTTAAACGAATGAGTCGAGATGATATAGTTATACATAACATGTTAAACGCATAAGTCGAGATGTTATCGTTATACATGAGATATTAAACGAATGACTCAACATGATACGGTTATACATAACATGTTAAACGAAGGAGTTGAGATGATATGGTTATGCATAACATGTTTAACGAATGAGTCGAGATGATATGGTTATACATAACATGTTAAACGAATTAGTCGAGATGATATGGTTATACGTATGAACGAGAGATAATTTTTTTTTTTTGCTACGGTTCTAATAAAACCGCAGCAGAAAACTTATTAGTTATCACGGTTATTAAGAAACTGTAGAAAAAAAAGTATTTGGTACGGTTTACCAATAAACCAGAAAAAAAAAATATTTGGTACGGTTTACCAATAAACCATAGCAGATGACATTTTTTTTGCTACGGTTCTAAGAAAACCGCAACAAAAAAGTGATTAGTTATCACGGTTATTAAGAAACCGTAGCAATTTTTTTTTTATTTGGTACGGTTTACAAATAAACCGTAGCAGATAACAAAGAAAATAAAAAAACCGTACCAAATGGATTTTAGTTAACACAGTTTTTTTAAAAACCATAACAAAAGACATTTTTTTTGTTTTTTAACACGGTTTTTTGTTTAACCGTGCCTAATTACTGTGTCAAATAACACTTTGTGTAGTAGTAGTGCACACTCTTTATTTTCCCCAAATTAAATTTCCCACTCAACTTTTCACAAGCCGCCTAAATTTTTCCCCAAAAATCAAATTTGCCTCCTTCCCAAATATTTCATCTTCCGTCCCAAATATATTGATGTGAAGAAGATAAACCGGGATAAATCACCACTAAAGAGGCGGGAAAATCATCAAGAAAACAAAACCCTAATTCATCACACACCGTCTTCAATTAGCCTAAGTCATTCCAAATAAATAAAGTTTTCCTAACACTTTTTAATAAATGTAAGAATACACTTCGGTACAAATTTGTTTGACATAATCTATATCTATATAAATATTAATTTTAACTAGTTTTTATAAACAAAATTATATAAAAAATGTGAGGCTAAAATAAAATTTAGATATTTTTTGTACCAAAAATAAATATTTGGCTCTTCCTTCTCCCTCTCATTCTTCCCTCTTACAATTTTTCCCCAAAATCAAAACCCCAACGTTTCCCTCTTATTTCTCCAATTTTTTTGCTAACTACCCGCCCATCTCTCCTTTTCCTATCATTTTTCTTTTCCATTTTCAATTCAACACCAATACCACATTATCTACTCGGCTATTTCATAATCATCACTCCCGATTTTATGTCATATATCCACAAATAAGGTATTGTAACGTGTTATATATTTAATTTAATCATCAATTTGAGGTCTTTATGTGTCAATTTCGTGTTTGGGTGATTTTTAGGAATTAGGGTTCATGTAAACCCGAATCTATATGAGTTTGAATCGGATAACTAGTACCTACCATCAGTAGTAATATGTAGAATACATAGAATTGTTTGTAAGCGTTACCTGAGAGGATAAATACACATTGAATCGAGGCTTCTCCCTCGAAAACCTTAAAAGTTGTTGACAGGTAGTGCTCCAAGATATATTGAGTTTTAAAAGTTTAAGTAAACAATTGAAATGGATGCTTTCACAATGAAAATCGAGAAGGATTATTTCTTTATAATAATGGGAAGTGCGATAATTTGATGTTTTGTATAAAAAATGAAAAGATAAATTTGAAAAGAAAAAAAAAGGTAACTGATTTGTAATGTTTCTTCATGGTTAATCATTAGTCCTGTTACCTATCTGCCACTAATCCACTATTATATTTATGCAGAAATCATGTCAAGATCTTCTTCGCAAGCAGGAAGGTGACAGGGCCATGTGGGAATATCCTTTTGCTGTTGCTGGTGTCAACGTCACATTCATGCTTATTCAGATGCTTGATCTTGAAGCAGGTTTAACACAACTTCATACTTCAATTCTTAGGACTTGAGAATATTACTTCTGCAAGCCACTGTGTTTTAATTTTCCGATGCATAATCGTATCATTTCTGTTCCCTTCATTGTTTCTCTGCAGCTTTTTATGAAACCTTCGGATTTCTGGTGTTAGATCGTTTTTGAGTTGGGCTATATTTGTACAGGACTTGTTGACTAAGTAGGTTAGTGGGGTTTTAGTTAGAACTACATATGGTGTTGGGTAACTATCAAAACAGGTTGGTTCGGGCGTGTTGACCCGAAGAACTTCTTTCCAATTCTTTTGATATTTTTTTCTTCACATATGATAAAGTTGTAAATTATGGTTACAAAATTTTTATTAGTTCAACCATAATCTAAGTATCTGAAGTAAGATTGTTTTTACCTTATGTAGCCCGTTAGAGATGAAAACATTACCTGACTCCACCCATTCATATGTAATTGCGTTGAAGTAACCACCTCTAACTAGAGTTGGATTCCTCATTGTTAATTTTTAATATGATGTTGGATGAGCTCTTACAATTCTACAGTTTCTCCTATGTGTATCTCGTTTCAATAAAGAAAGATATACGTATTCTCAATGGATCACGTTATTTTTCCGTCAACCATTGAATACTATTGCTTACTAATAGTGTTTTCAACCGTGCAGTCAAACCACGAACCTTTGTGGGAGCAACCTTCTTAAAGTTTCTCTCAGGTATATGCGGCCACTCATCATTATTGTCACATAAAAACAGTTAGGAGTTGATGTCTTCTTAATTCCTCTATCAATATGCTCTTTCAGAAATGATTGATTTGACAAATAAACATCATGGACGTTAAACTTAAAATAGTATGGTGGCCAATAAATTAGGGAGGGATGGAATATTAAAATTTACTTTTTGTTACTCTCTTGACAGAAAATGAATCAGCTTTTGACCTTCTGTATTGCATCACGTTCAAGCTAATGGACCATCGATGGCTGGCCATGCATGCTTCTTACATGTATTTCAATGTATGTTCCCTTAACTACCTAATGTACTAGCTTATATGCCTTCTAGTGAGCTCTATATGTAATACAGGGAGCTGCTATAGATGACTTCATAATTATGTAGGTGCCAGTTTTGACCCATGTACTTATGAATGGGTCAATGTGGGTTGTGTTTTATCTCAAACGGGTTGAATGTTATCAAGATTCTATTTTTAATAAATAAGTAATTTTATATTAAGATTTCTGTCATTATTGCGATAAGGTTGTCTTGACAATAGTAATTGACACATCAATTATTTATTTTAAATTTAAAGAATGGACTAAAGATTAATGGGTCAACCCGCCCCATTTCGACCCATACTAAACAAATTAAACCGTATGACATGCTTTTTGATACAGGTCAACTTCCCGTGAATTGCGAAGGCTTGACAGTGTATCTCGATCACCCATATATGCATCATTCTCAGAGATACTTGACGGGTCATCAACTATAAGGGCGTTTAAATCAGAGGTGAATTTTGAACTATAAGGGCAAATGCCGTAAACTGAAAAAGATAAAGAAAAAAAATAGTTGTCCTTCATATGATAACTATGTTCAATATCTGAATGCAGGCCTTTCACAAATCTCATTTGTTAAAGTTACGAGTTGCCCCATCTGAAACTGCAATGACTGATGTTCTTCGTGAGGTATACTTCTTCACATACTGGTACATAATTCACACTTTTCATAGCCACGATTTTCTTATCTACCCTTTGGTGTTTTATCAACTTATCTGCAGGTCTTGATCATGAAAATGTTAAATCACCCCAATATAGTAAATCTGATCGAGGTGATTGATGACCCAGAAATAAATCATTTCTACATGGGTACAAATGGCTACTGCCCTTTTTTCTTTTGTTTCCATTTTTTATACTTCTCATTGGATATTAGGTAATTATGCTTTACTTCTTTATCTTTGTTTCAGTTCTAGAATATGTTGAAGGAAAATGGGTCTTTGAGGGTGCTGGACCACCAGATGGTCTGGGAGAAAATGTTTCGAGGAGATATTTGCGCGATATAGTATCTGGGTTGATGTACCTGCATGCTCATGTACGAATCCTCCTGAAACCATAATAACTTGTTAATGTCCTCTTCATAATTCACTAGAATGTTGACATGGTATTTTTATAGTTAATCAAAACACTAAGCCCAACCTTTTCCATATTTGGTTGTCTACTAAAATTGCACATTGTCTTTGTTGAGAATTAATTTATGTTAAAATGACAACATATTAATCTCATCTCGCCCAAGGTATCTTTTCATTTGATAGATGTTAAATGAGCTGTGTATGGTAAAAAGTGAACCAAGCACACCCTTAGACAACCAGTTGGGTTTAAAGGGCATGTAAATGAACAATAGTGATGGTGAAACACATTTGGATGATCTGTTAGTTGAAATGTGATATCTGCTTTCCTGCTAATCTTCCTGTATACCAACATATATTAGCCTGTAATTTAAATTCCTTGGTTCCAATGCAATACTGGCGTAGGCAATAATACAGGCTTCCTGTGGAGGCAGTTAATACATGACTTATACTGGAATGGATTTTTGCCATAAAAAAAGATGATGTTACGTTAATCTTTAGAGACCAAAATTTATATTTTCGAAATTGTAACATTTGCATGACCAGAATCATCATTGTCACAGTGATAATCTTATTCCGCCAGGTTCAACACATTACGGGCACTCTGGTATAGTAGAGGCTGCACGGGATCTATATGAGCAAATTGATGGAAATCCTAAAAACAAAGGTATGGAGCTATCTGTTTTTTCTGAGTGAAACAGTTTATGTACAGAGATTAATGAACAAAATTGAAAGAACGTGAATCCCTTGTAATATGCATCACAATCTTATTCCAAGAAACTTTAGACATTTCTGAACTTAAAAATAGTGATTTCCTAACGAGTCACACTTCAGTACAACTCAAACTGTTGATACAAAATTTCAGGAAGGCGGATTGCTCACTTCATTATTGGGAGCTGGATGCGCGTGTGAGGGTTACGACCTTCGTGTTGTGGGACATTCACTTGGAGGAGCTATTGTTGCAATGCTAGGATTGAAGGTATCGCCTTACTTTTCCCCGAAGACAGTAGTAAAATTAGATGTGGCTTGTGTCAATGATCGAAAGATGAAGACAAAGAAGACAATGAAGGTAAATGTGTCACCATACTTTCAAAATGGCAATGCTGGTAACGCAATCGCAAAACCAATTGCAGCTGTTAAAAAGAAATGGTTTTACATCCATCGAACTTCGTAGTTGTTTTAGCTAAAAGCTTACACATATGTATGATACATTTCATTTAGAGGTGTGGATTAATTAAACATGTATACATATGAATGATGTAGTTTGCTTGTCTAGAACTTGATATTATTGAAATGAATGATTGTTTCGGATTGCTTATATAGTTATACTGAAGCTACTGGATTGCTTATTGAATACACTAATGGGGGCTGTTTGGGATTGCTTAATGATGATTGATGATATTAGAACCTTTTTCTTGGTGCTAAAGTAGCTATAATGTTATATGATAAGCGTCCTAACAATTATCTTTTAAGTACGCTTGTATGTGTATCAAAAGATTAAAATTAGGTAACCACGTGTTACAACATTGTAAAAGTATCCTAATATGTTGTTATTAGGACGTTATTTGGTTGTTCATAGACATATTATGCGACCATAAATTTGGTTTCATAATCGTATTTGGGATATTAGGACCCTTTTCTTGGTGTTAAAGTAACTATAATGTTATATGATAACCGTCCTAAGAATCAACATTTAAGGACGCTTGTATGTGTATCAAAAGATTAAAAGTAGGTTACCACATGTTAGAACATTGTAAAAGTGTCCTAATATGGTTTTATTAGGACGTTATTTGACCTATTATGCGACCATAAACTTGGTATCATAATCTTATTTGAGTTATTAGGACCCTTTTCTTGGTTGCTAAAATAGTTATGATGTTGCATCATATGCGTCCTAACAAACTTTTATGGACCTTTTTAAGTGTGTCAAAAGATTAAAAGTAGGTAAGCACATGTCAAAACATTGTAAAAGTGTCCTAATATGGTTTTATTAGGACGCTATTTGGGTTATTCATAGTCATATAATACGACCATAAAATTGGTTTCATAAGGTATTCGAGATATTAGGACGCTTTGGACCTATTACGACCGCCTTACATGAAACGCTTTCATCCTTGGTCCTATTAAATGAAAGGTCCTAAAAAGTACCATTTTATGACGCTTATGGGGGTCCTAAAAAGCCACTTTTCTTGTAGTGAACGAATGTCATCTGTCAAATGAATAAGAGTTCAACTAAACAATACAATGAGTCAATTGAATAAAGAACAAGAAGAATTAAAGGATAATAGGCTATAGTGCATTGGGAAAAACATAAGGTATAAACAACTGAGTATCAAGAGTAAGAAAAGGTCAGTAATCTACCACGAGCCCAAACAAATCAAATCAAATATCATAGTAACCATAGAGGTGCGACCTCTCAAATATGTGAAAGACGTGTATTGCACACAGCATCAATCACCAAATCAAATCATATCATATAATATAACAGATACAGATACAGATCATATCTAGGATGCATCCATACGCCCCTGCAAACAAATTAGTGGCCAAATATGTATATATAATAATTGAGCTCATGATAAATAACAGAAAAGGGACGGTGTGGAACATCACTCAACCACACTAGAGTCATGCCATTGGTGCATCAATGACACGGCCATGGAACCCCCATGACTAGGAAACAAATTTTGGCTCGGGTATCAAACTATAAGGTTTGAAAGTCAAATGTATAAGTCATCAAAGTATCAAAGGTTCATCGTCAAAGGTTCATAATTGAATGGTTCATTTAAATAAATCTTTATCAAATGATTTTCATAAAAATGATCTTTAATAACGGTTTTCATAAAAGTTTAGTAAAATGCCATATAAAAGTGGTATCGCACCGTGTTCATAAACATCATTTTAAAATAGTTTTTCTCAAAACATTTCCATGATATAATTAAGAAAGGTTTTCACATCCAGTTACAATATCAATGGTTTACAAATTTAAGGGAGCATAGCAAAGGCATAGATTAAATAAGAAAGCCATAATAAGAAGGCTCAGATCAAAGGCATTATAATTAAAGCTAATATCAAACCGATGTGAACGAATCATGAGAAACCTTAAGAGATAAGGTCAGAATATCTGTACCTTAGACCGCAAGAGAAAACACAATAGAAACATAAGATCGGAAGCAACTCCATCTTCAGCGAATCTACACGAATTCATGATCGTCTTATTAATAACTTATTTTAAATCAGATTTCTCATTTTAGTCGGCTTTCCATTTTTAGTAACTTTCCTTTTATGGCAGCTTTCCTCTTCAAGTAGTTTAACCATCTTAAGTACCTTTCTATTTTTATCACGTTTCTGATTTAATAACGTTTAGGGTTAAAAATACCAATTAGATAATTTTAGACTTAATATGATAAATATTTTAGCTTAGGGTTAATATGACACCTTTATTAATTTTAGGGTTTAATGTGTCAATATTACAAAGCTTAAGGTCCAAAAAGTAAATTATCAATTACATAATAAGTTTCCTTATATTATTACAACCCTTATTTTAATTAACTATTCATGCTGTACAACAACAATCTTACTTACTCTTTATTTTATTTTATTTGATAGGACACATAAAAGGGAAAGACTATGCATGCCATTTCTATCTCCTCGTATGCAACCCATATTGAAAATGAAATTTTTCACACGACAGCCTTACATGACCACGTTACTCACTCGACAACAACTAACAATGAGTACTCTCAAACCATGCCATACGACACCCAAGCCACAACATAAACTTCTCGACACGAAAATGAACTCGCGACACCCTCTTTTGATGCGATATGAAACAGAAAGACACACGCATGTTAACCCTTTCCATCACCCTTCGACACAGCATGAAACACAGCCCTATCGACACACTCTTAACACCATACGACACACACACACGCCCCATTTTACAGCCCTTTTCACATGCCCAAAACATACTTAAACTCACCCTACTTTCCCAGCCTAAGTCGACATACCAATAGCCCATAAGTGACCCCTTATTCACAGCCACACGACACCATAAAAGACCACATAAAATCATGAGTTTTCACTCTACTCGACACCCTCTTTTTTTTTTACCGTATGGCGTTCGAAGATAGTAACAAAACAAACATGTCTTTTCTTATTTTATTTTAGTTCGTAGGGTCATTTTATACGTGCGTGAATGAACAAAAATAAATCAAACAAAAAACATGAAAGTCGAACAAGATATGATATGGATCGATATATATATATGCAATATATATATATATATATATATATATATATATATATATATATATATATATATATATATATATATATATATATATATATGCAAGTTCTAACAGTTATTATTTTATGTGAGTATTAGTTATGATTTCATGTGACTCGTAAGTCGTATACATACAAGTATATTTAACCGATTCATATAGCCTCATGAGACATTTATACGTTGATAAAGAGATCCAACAAAAAGGAAAGAACAAGTTCGATACCATACCCTCGTAGCGTGATCAAAAGGGAGAACAAACACCCAAAGAAAACACGAACACACACCCCTCGAACCTGCTGTCAACACCACGATCAAAACTTCGCCGAGTCACACCTTCGAACTAGTAGCACACCTCGTCTAGACCTCCAAGTAGCAGCCACCAAAGAGCCCTTTTGTTATGCTTTCTGATTCGAATAGGGAAGGATAAAGAAAGTAGCAGTCGACAAGGGTTGGGTGAATTGTGTTTAGGGTTTTGTTTAGAAGTCTTGTGTGATAGGAAAAGAAAAAAATAAAATAAAAGAGTTGCATGTATACTGTGTAAAGAAAACGTGTGAGAGATATTTCAAATAGGGAAGGTTGCAGATTTTGTGGGATGTGATTGACCGAAAAGAAATGTGTACATGATTCAACTTAGGTAACAAGCGTGTGGTTGATTATTAAAACAAACATGTGAATGGAATTTGTAAATGGTAGTTGCTTGATTTATGGGATTAAATTAGGGGACAAATTTTAATGTTAATATTTTTAAATAATTGCTACACCAAGGAATTCCGTTTAGGCATTAGTGACGTGGGATTTAATATACGTGCCATTTGTTTTATCATAGTCTTATTATCGTATCAATTTTTAACGGTTAAATGCTTCGGTATATTCGGAATAAATTTCTTAAATGCGTTAAACGTCTTTTATAAATTTGAGATCAAAAGGGTATTCTCGGTATTTTACGTGTTCAGGAATTTTGGGGTTTACACCAAATGTGTAGAGATTGATGCGGTTGAATTGGTTGAGGGTAGTGGTGTGTGAACATCTTTATCATCATCCAATGTAAGATCAATGAGACGTATCTCATTGGGTGGTTTTATGTTTAGCCTAGGTTTCTTTGCTTTTTGAGATGTGGTAGCCATGGTAGAAGACATGGTGAGTTTATGATGAAGGTGGAATGGTGAGGAACATCAATGCATGATAAGGGCTTAAATAGCCAAATCAAAGCATGCAAGGATGGATAGGATAGTGAGTTTAGGGAATTGGGAATGTTGGAATCAGCACAAGTTGGCAGATTCTGAGGGAAATAAAGTCAAAAAGTGAAAGCAAACAGTTAAAAATGTCTACCCAGGGGACGTTACCACTAAATGACCCACGATACCACTAAATTTAGTGGTGTCGTGCCCTATTTAGTGGTGTCGTGACCTGCAGTTGACATTTTTTTCTAGTTCTACAGGATCTAGGCTGCCTAAATGGGTAATCCTAGGGAAACTATTTGCAGCAAATCCTATTGCCTCAATTCACTAAAGAATAATCATATAGTTGTCCTAACACTAGCCATAACTAGCAACTAATAAGAGCATGTGATTATCTAAGTTTAGGCTACTATTACGCATGCAATATTTCAAGTAATATAATCATCTAGTGCATGCAAGAAAAATATAAAATAAAAGATATGAACTAGATAAAGCTCATAAGAATAATCAAGCATTAAGCTTCATTAATTTACCAAAGTAACCAATGCCAAGTTGGAAATACTAAGTTAATTCAAACTTGTTAATGTTAGATGGCCGTAGCCAATACCTCATTAATAATAGTTTAATACTACTTGAGTTAGTAATACTAATTAAGTTAGTATTGTCTAATCTCTTGACTTCCCCAACTTCTTAATCTTGTTCCCGATCCCCTTGAGCCCTTTTCCAATAAACTTGAACCCCCGATCGTTTGTTCATGCATGGACACTTGTCGGTTGTACATCGTTGTTTGCCTTCTCATCACCGCACTCAAATTGGTGTTGTTATAAGGAAGGTCGGTTGTTGGTGTGAACGATGACGTGTCAAGGTTACGAAAGAAAGTGTCGGGAGAGGGAGTACGAGTACGAGACATTCCTTCTTCATTCACCTCATCATCATCCTCATCCATAGGTTGAGACGATGATCCATGACCGAAGGAGGAAGACAAGAAAGTAGCATCGGAGGTGGATTTACGACCACGTTTATCCCCTTTGTCACTGTGTGGCTTAGTACGGTGTTGTGGTCCACCAAGAGGTTTCATGAAGGGATTAACAAAAAAATAGTCAACACTATTAAGATGTGGGTAATTTACCATAACCCACCGGAATAGACGAGTAAGCAACATACCATATGGCATGAGCTTATCGGTTCGATTGTGAATGTTTGCCATTCTTTTTGCCATGTAGTATGCAAGGTTGTATGGCTCCTCGGTACTAAGGCAATAGAGCATATGGGCAAGACTTGCCAGAACATGATCCCGGTTGCCCGCAAGACACAAAATGTTTTCACGCAGAAGGCCGAGGAGTTCCCAACTTTTGAGATCAGGAAGGAGTTCTTTGAGGTAGATGCGATTGGGGTCGAGATGAACTATGGAACCATCATGTTTTTGGTACGTGTTGGCGACTCGAGGAATTTGGATATGTTGCTTGATGCTTTGAAGATCGAGGACTTCGGTACAATATGGACCTTCACTTTCAAGGTGATAGTGAAGTGACTCTAAAGAATGGTCTTCTATGTATGCACATTGACCATATGAAGGAACACCGAGAATGTCACCAAGCTCAGTGATGGACAACATGATATTTTGGTTTTTGATCCAAAAGTCAAGGAAGACATTACCCTCAAGATCATTGAAGGTACGGACACGACTATAGAATTCGAGAATGAAACGAGGAAAAATTTGATCATTTATTTTGTATAAACAATTTAATTGGATCGTAGGAAAGCATGCTTGGATGCCATTCAAAGGAACAAAATATGCATCGAATACACGACTTTCATGTATATATCGATGTTGGACTCTAAGGAGATAAGCTTTTTGCTCATCGGAAATGTTTGGGTCATCAATGAGAGAAGGGATGTAAGATTTGGTATCTTGATAATCAACACGAGGCATTGCTACCTACAAAAATATAAGTATGTATATGTTAACTTGTTTCATTTTGATTATCACGTATCTAGTGTGTGTGTGCCTAAATGCAAACAATGTGGAGGTGCGGTAATCTCGACTCTAAAACAAAACTAATTAGATTACCCAAACGCTCCTAATCTTCACTTTTGCTCAATCAAATATGTTGAAGAATACACATTAATTATGTAATTCGATCAATATTTGTGAGATCATGTATGCATGCAAAAACATTTTTAGTTTGCATCAACAATGCACAAAAAATGTTTCATGATCCTAATTGTGTGAAATTTTTCGAAAAACAATTGAATTAGGGTGTTTGGCAAAGGAGGCAATTCGGCGCCAAAATTCTTAAATTTGAGAAGCTTAAATGTTGATGACTCCTAATCCAGTTTTGAGTATCCTAGTCATGATTCCACTAAAAATATTTAATCTTAATCCGATATAACTAGTAAAATTCGGACTAATATCTATAGTATAAGTGGGTTTATGCAAATCCTATGATTAGGGAATTATGTAAGTTATACATTGTCTAATCCTAGTCCTAATTGCATAAAGCTTCAATCAAAACTGAAAAACCCCAATTCGATTTTATGCATAAGAACAAACCATAGACTCAAATTAAAATAAAATAAGGTTAATTAACTTACAATTGATGTTGTAGTGATTAAGATTCTTTAAATGCAATGCCTCGATCTTGATTCTCAATAGTGTAATTGGATTTTTAGTGTGGTGTTCGGTTTTGACAGCAAAAGAGAAATAGGTATTTTTGTTCTGAATGAATGTGCAGAGGGAAAAAGGAAGAAAACGAGTTTATCAGACACACGGTACCACGGTACCACTAATGTTTAGTGGTGCTGTGCCACTTTAGTGGAGCCGTGCAAGTCTGAGACCCATTTTTGTTCCATTTTGAGTTTTGATAAATTAATCTTACTTAATTAGTAAGACTTTTTGACGCGAGGGAAGAGTTTATACCTAATAAACTCTTTTAACGGAAACGATTAGGCGAGATGACAAGAAATGACCTTAGTATTTCCGAGGAAATACATAAGTAGTCATTGGAGGAATATGAGGGATGACTTTAATATTTCCAGTGAAATATTCAAGTAATCATACGAGGAACGGGAAGGATGACTTAATATTTCCAGTGAAATATTTAAAAGTCATGAGACGAGTGAAAATGATGACTCGAAAAGTCATGAGGCGATACGTAAGAAATGACTTCAATATTTCCAGTGAAATATTTGAGTGGTCATAGGAGGGATGAGAGGAATGACTTAATATTTCCAGTGAAATATTTAGCAAGTCATGAGATGAGACGTTAGGGGTAACTTTAATATTTCCAGTGAAATATTCGAGTGGTCACGAGAAGGATGTGAGGGATGGCTTAATATTTTCAGTGAAATATTTAGCAAGTCATGAGATGAGACGTAAGAAATGACTTCAATATTTCTAGTGAAATATTTAGAAAGTCATGAGACGAGATATGAGAGATGACTTCAGTATTTCCAGTGAAATATTCAAAAAGTCATAAGAGGGATGTGAAGGACGAATTTGAACACATGGGAATTGTGAAATTCACGGAATGTGTACCATCATTCTTAGATCTAGACGAAGATAGTTGGAGGATTCTCGTTTGAGAAGTTTGGTTGGAATATCGACGACGTTGTCCTTTCAGGGAAACTTTTCTAAGAAAATGATTCCCCTTTGGACATTATCGCAACAGAGGAGATGACGTACTTCGATGTGCTTCGTACATGAGCAATCCACGGGGCTCTTGGTTAAGTCAATTTTCACCTCAGTTGTCGCACTTCATAGGAATGTTGTTGAGATGGATGTCGCAGTCAATTAGAGCTTGTTTCATCCATAGTGCTTGTTGTCATGCCTTTTCGGCGCTTACGTATTCGGCTTCGGTCGTGGAGATAACAAGAGTCGTTTGTTTCTTGGAGATCCAAGAAGTTTGACAACAACCTATGAGGGTACAAACATCACTCTTACTTTTTCAATCCACATTATCCCCCGCATTATCAGAGTTGGTATAGAAAATAGTTTCTACACCAATCCCCTTGAGATATTACAATCTCAAGTGTATAGTGCCTTTAATGCATCGGAAGATACACTTAACCGCTTTAAGGTAAGAAGTTTTGGGATCCTTCTTACAAGCGAGCACAAGGGCAGACACTAGACATGATTTCGGGCCTACTTGCCGTTAGGTAAGATAAATTACCTATCATGCCCCTAACCTAGTACTATTCTCGCACTCACCTTCATCGTCTCTTGTGAGATTAGTCTCCGCGGACATGGGCGTTTATATCGATTAATATTGTTTTAAGCTAAATATCTTATATATATATATATATATATATATATATATATATATATATATATATATATATATATATATATATATATATATATATATTAGTATATATATATTAGTATACTAAGACTTAAGAATATACCATCTTCAAGTAATATTATATGAGGACTAGGACAGAAACTTAATTCATTCATCATGCTCATCTTTAAACTTGTCACGCATGATCTTTGAGCGATCATTGTACATTTCTGGACAAGTTGAGTTTGACATAATTGTCTTCGACAAATATTTGAGTCATGATGGGATGTGAATTTCGTTTCTTTGTGAAAAGCATGTTGTCAACCATTTTCATGGTATATTCATGTTTATGTAAGAGAGCCTTTAATATGTCTTACCAAGCTTAAGAGGCTTGTTTAAGAACATACAATGCTTTCTTGAGTTTATAAACATGATATGGTTTTTATGGATCAACAAATCCTGGAGGTTATACTACATATACCTCCTTGTTGACAAAACCATATAAGGATGCACTTTTCACGTCCATTATGTCAGTGCCTACTAAGTTAGACTCTAAGAACACTACATGCTTGACATGTCTACTAACAAAGGGGGTTTTAAGAAAGCGTACCTTAGCCTGAGGTGTTGCCCTTAAAACTAGAAGATTAGACTACCTTTGTTGAAAGCTAAGCAAGATGAGACATGACTTGACTTTGCGACACAAGATTAGTGCAGTCACTAATCATACTCCATTTGTCGGGCTTCAAGTTGCTTCATAACCATATCTATCTAGCAAGACAGAAGCTCAAACATTTGGTCCCCAATATCTCATGGGTCCAAAGTTGTTAGTGTTAAATATCCCATGCATTTGTTGCATTTTGTTGGGATGTTGGAATGGGGAACACATTTCCCATGGTAAGTAACTTCGTGGTTGACGGTTATTCCAAGTTACGAGAAAGTTGCTTGGATAACTTTGTCTTCTAAAGTTACCTCTCGGTAGAGGAGTTCTTAACCGAGGTTTAGGAACATTTGTTCTTCTGGGTGAAGGAGTCTTTGATCTAATATCAGGTTTTACAAAACCAAGTCCGGGGGTTGACAATGGTTTGTAAAAAAATTTAACTTCCTTTTTACTAGCAACAGGTACTTCTACATTATTGATAACTATGTGACTCGGTTTAAGACTTAAGTTACTTTTTAAAATTGACCCAGATCTGACTTTAACACCCGACGGTACCACGGTACCACTAATTATAGTGGTGTCGTCTATACCTTTAGTGGTACCGTCATCTGCTGTTTCAGATTCTCCAGGCTTTACAAATTTTACTTGTTTAGTAACACTTGTAGAAGCTTGGTTTGGGTCAAATCCTAAGCCTGCACGGTCATGTTCACTAAACCTAATGTTTTCAAGCATATCATTAAGTGCCTTTGTTCCTTCTTCAAATTTAATGATCCTTAATGCATTTTCTTTGAGTTTTTCATTTTCTACTCGAAGACATATGCATGACCTACAACCTACATCTATTTCTTTATTTTTCTCAAGTCTTTTTACTTGATCCTTTAGTTCTAAAACTTGCACTTCTAGTTCATGCAATGTTGCTTTTAGTGTTTTGTTTCTAGTTATGATTTTAGAACTTGCTTCACATAGTTTATTATATTCGTCATATAATCTATTGTCATCTATTGACGAATTATCATCACTATAATAAGAAGAGCTGGAATGTACATCATTTGAAGCCTGAACCATTAGACATGTTTCATCGTTGGGCTTCTTCTCTTCTTCTTCACCGCTATCACTCCAAGAGCCTCCAACGAAAGCTCTTTGGTTGTTGGTTTTCGGTGGTTTGGGACATTCTCCTATGAGGTGATTAGGATCTCTGCATCTAAAGCATTTCCTATCACTCGTTCCTTTCTTTTCAACTCGGTTATTTTGTGACGGCTTCTTATCATCACGAGGTTGCCTAACGAACCTACCTCTTCTCCTAAAGAACTTTTTAAAGTCTCTAACGGCTAACGCATACTCTTCATCTTCACTATCAGAATTCGAATATTCCTCATCACTAGACTCCTTTTTGGCTTTCAATGCTAGAGATATAACTCTCTCACTTTTGCCTTTGACTATATCGGAGTCTTTCTTGATTATCATCTCATGAACCTTCAAGTTTCCTATTAGTTCATCAAGAGATAATGTCATCCTTTGACTCTTCAATGGCGGTGACATTTGCTCTCCATTTGGGATGTAGAGCCCTAAGAAACTTCCTAACATATTTCTTGCTAGAGTAACCTTCATCAAGAGCTTTAAGACAAGTAATAATAGTATTAAATCTAGCAAAAACATTATCAATAGATTCATCTTCCGAAATGGAAAATTGTTCATATTGTTGCACAAGAAGATCTATTTTATTCTCTTTGACCTAATTATTACCTTGGTGAGTGACTAACAAAGTTTTTCAAATATTTTTTGCCGTATTACACATGAAAATTCTTTCAAATTCCTTTTTAGGCAAAGCATTATAAATCATCATTTTAGCCTCATCATTTTTGGCTAGTTTTCTTTTAAGTTCATCACTTTGTTTACTATAAGGAAATGTTTCATCCCTTTTAGTTTCCGAATTCTTTTGAATCGGTTGAAAGTCACCCTCAGTAATAATACGCCAAAGATCAATGTCTTTTTATTTCACATACGTTTCGAATCTTGTTTTCCAATATATAAAACAATCGGTTTCAAAAAGTGGTGGTCTTTGCATAGATTGCCCTTCTTGATATTTTTCGGAATCCAATGATCGATTCATGTTTTAAAATACAATTTACTTAAAATTTTTGACTGACGTGGTTCTGGTACCAATTGTGGAAAACTAGAAGACAGGGGGGGGTTGAATAGTTTTACCGGTTTTTAAATCTTCTTAAAAACTTTACTTTTGAAAAACCTTGATTAGAATCTTATGTGTAATCAATCAACACCAATATGAATTCTAAACTATACTATCTAATGTAAATAATGAATGTAAGGAAAAAAGATGGAAGGGTCAAACTGGGACAAAGAGATTTATAGTTGTTCGGCCACGAAGCTCTTCTTCGCCATACTCCACTCCCCGAGTACCACACTCGAGAGTTTCAAGCACTATGTCAACAAACCTCCCTTCACGCGGAGAAAACCGTACAACGTCGCTTATCCTAATTTCCGACACTAAGCTAAATGTCGAGTGCTAATCTTAGCTAGCACCAATCTACCACGATCACCCGATCTTTTCAACTTCACACAATCAACACACTAGACTCGATCTACCCGTCTACCCTTGATCCACTTGATCAACACACAAGCCCAAAAGCTTTAAGAGATCTCACAAGATCACAATGATCAACTCTCACTTGACTTAATCTACCCTATCTACCCTTGATCAACTTGATCAACACACTAGCTCACAAGGTACAAGAGATATTCAATATCTCTATAAGATCACAATGATCTTCTCTTACAAACTCTCAAAAGAAAAATGAACTTGATGTATACTAAGATACAACAAGTATGTAACAAGTGTTACAATTGCTCTAACTACAACTACAACACTTTGTATCTTCTTTGATACCTTGTGTTCTTCTCTTGCACTAGAAGAGGAATGAAGGTGATCTGTAGGTTGGATGATTGGATCACTCTTTAAACAAAAGAAAACTAAACTAAATGATCAAGAAGAAAAGATCTGGTGAGAGTATTGAACTTAGAAAGTTCTGTGTGAAAAAGGATGCCAAAAAACTGTGAAGAGGGCTGGTATTTATAGGCAGAAGAAATCTGGCCGTTATAGGTACACGGTACCACTAAATCACCCACGGTACCACTAAATTTAGTGGTACCGTGGTAACGTGCCAGACAAAAACGCTCTTCTTTTTGTCTTTAGTGGCGAAAGTTTATTTGAGGAAGTTTGGAGCTAATTATGGGGGGAAAAATAGTTGTTATGGTATTTGAACTTATTTTTTCCAATAAAACATTTCTTAATTATTCAAAAATAACTTGTAAAGTATATTTTTGAAAAAATGTTTTGTCACATTAAAAATCTGAAGTTTTAAACACAAATTCACTTCTTTGATCATTTGTCAAGTTGTAAGTTTGTTTGTGCATACCTAGAGTGATTTGCGTAGAAATGGGATCTTTCGACTAAAAGCTTGTTTACGTTAATTTGGATGTAAAGTGTTTTCACATTTTGTCATCCTCAAAATGTGAAGTTATCGAAAAATATAAATAACGTTTTTAGAACATTATTTGCATCAACAGTATAGCGTAATAAGGGTTTTAAAGAATGGTTGCAAAAAGTGGACATAATAAGATATAAATGTACCAGTTTTTATATTGAATGCATAACAATGAAAATAAATGAACATCAAGATTAATAGAACAATTAAAATATACATCCATGGAACTTGATGCATAACCCCCATTAAGTACTGTTTCAAACCTTCCAGATTCATCTTAAAATAAATTTCTATGTGTCAAAAACGACACTTTCAGGAAAGTTTGCAAACTCTGCAACATGGATGCAAAAACGACATCTTAAAATAGACCTTTTGTCATTTGCTCTTGGCTCGTCTTTTTAGTTTTGGTTAATTTCATTTAATGGTTTGTCCAGTGCTTTTACTTTTTGCAGTCTAATATAATATGTAGTAAACATTAATTCTCAGTAAACTGAAACATCTGACATAAAAGCACTATGACTCCATATTACAGTAACTCTCAATATATCAGATAAAAACGTGTTTTTTAATTATCTTAATATTTTTATTCTTACAATCTGAATGTGCTAACTAATCAAATAACTCCGTCGGTTTACGAAATTTCAATCCGGTTATCATTCTAACACCCGATTTTTGCAAGGAACATGATTTTACAATTTTTACAACTTCGTCGTATCTCATTTCACCTCGTCACGAGTTATTTTTAGTTAACTCGGTACTCGATAACACTCAGTGTATACACTAAACTAACTAAACTCTAAATAAATGGGAGACAATCTCTTTAATTACATCAAATCCATCCCATTTCACCCACATGTGCCGCCCCCCCCCCCCCCCTAACCCCCCATTTAGGCTTAATACTTTCAAATTGTCATTAATGAATTACTTGCATTTTATTTCAAAACCCACTAACTCTAACACATACACCATAATATTTTAGCTAACAAAAAGATCAAACCCTCTCCATCCTACCCTCCCCAATCGGCCACAACCAAGAACACACCTAGAATCCATAGATTTTTCAAGAACAAAGCATAATCATACCCCATTTGCCTTCCTAGTTATGGATTTGTGATCAAACCTCAAGTTTATTACTCATTTCTTATCAAAACTCATCCAATCATCAAGTAAGTTTTCAAGAACATTTTTTGATCATTTATTACTTTCATTTGATATATATGTTCATGTATTTTCAAGTTATATTAATCATCCATGCAAGATACTTATGTTTTACATACCACATTTGAACATAAACTCTTTAAATCACTAGATCTATAGGTTTCACTAATGATCTCATGAAATCCATCAAGGTTTGGGATGTTTAGGACCCCATGACACCCTAAGAAGGTGTATGGTAGGATTTGCGAACTTGTGGGGTTGATTTGAGGTTGTATGATCAAGTTTAGAACCAAGAAAGTGAGTTTTTAACAATCTAAAATAGGTTCTGTCCAAAAACGTGTAAACTGGAAAACTCAGTAATTTTTGGCATATTTTGGCCCTCATATTCAGAAATTTCTTTCAAAATCGAAACCGTGGCCGCAAGAATCACTAAAAACCGACTTATAACGAAGGAGATATGATCGTTCGAAGTTAGACGACGAAAACTAATTTTCTGAAAAATTTGTTGCTGATCGCCGAGATTCAAAGGACAAAATGAGGCGTTAGACGTGATCTAGACGACCCGACCCATTGAGATTATGTTAGTTCATGTTCATACGAAGCCGTGTATGTAAAGAACGTAGAAAACGAGCTTGTAACGGCCGAGTTATTCACGTTTAAAGCCAACGAACTTTAGTTTATTTTGACAGCCACTATTAGAAAGTGTTTTAAATATTAAAACTAGTGTTTTTGCGAAACATAACGTTGTTAGCCGATTTTCTAATTGATTGAGGCGTGTACAACCGGAAGTTAAAGGAAACGACATTTATACATGGTTAAAAGATTTTCAAAAACGTTGAGTTTGATCAACTAACACGTAACGTGCAATATTTCACGACTAGTTTCACGAAGCCGTTTTGGACATATTTTCACAAGTTATGAAAAGTGTTGTTTTACGACGAAAACATTATATTTGCTAATAGAACACCAAACAAGGATCGTGGAGTACCGTTTCAACGTGTTTACGCGAAAAGTAGTTTATAACTTAGCGAGACGTCAAAGGTGTATTTTTCGTCGATAAAAGCTATTTTCAAAACTAACAAGTGGTATCGTTAACATACATATTTGCATGTGTTGCATTGTATCATTGCTTACATTGGATCACATCATTCATAATAGGTCGTGGTTAGAGACCGAGCTTTGTTTCATCATATCCATTGTGATCATTGTTGCTTTATCATATCAGGTGAGTTTTCATAGCCCCGTTTTAAATTGTTTATTGATTTCTAAACTCTCGGGGGAGAATACATTGCACCATTTTCATATGCGGACCAAAGTATACAAACTCATTACATTGCTTAAGTTACATCACTGCCCAGATTAAAGTCCCCTTTTATTATCATGAACCGTTAATTATTAGCAAGCGAGAGTGAGTGAATAGATCTATTGAGGGTGACTCCTCCGTTCGGGTTGGTAGCACCAACTGGTCAAACGAACGCATTTTATTTATGTCATATTTGAGTGATTGGCAAACACTCGGTTGGGGCATTTCATTCAGTCTAGCTTCGGGGTCATGAGCTTAGAGCTAATGTATCATTTTTATGTGGCATGGTTTTGTCATACACTTTATACTTGTGGTATCCGTACAATATTTCATTTACATAAACCTATAATCTCACCAACATTTTTGTTGACCATTTTTAGCAATGTATTTTCAAGTAATTAAGTTATCGCATGTTGGCTTGCATATGGACATCATGGAGTCGCGGAGTCGACGCATCTCACTTTATATTTTATGCACTTATCCATCGTTCGAATTGTATGAACTTGTTTTCTGAAAACTTGTTTCACCTTTTGGGACCTAGCTTTATAACTCTGAATGTTTTTAAATAATCAAACGATGTATTTTATAAACGACACTTTAGGTCGTTCAATATAACTGCAACTTTGGTGCTATGACCAGTCGTGCCCCTGAATGACTTATTCCGCTGCAAGTCACGAAATTTGGGGGTGTGACATTTTTCCCATTGGGTTTTTCCTAGCAAGGTTTTTAATGAGGCGGTATCTAAAGCGTATTTTGAATGATGTACAATCAAGGGGGAATGTTATGAATATTTATTATAGTGATTGTACACATTCATATCTCCTAACTAGTAACCTCCATATCTATAATACTATAAGATTGAGTCCCTTGATTAAATGTGGAGTAATCAAGACACTCAAGATGGAGTCCCAAATTTAATGTGAAGTATATACAACATCGGGATGGAAGTGCAAGGGTTGCCGGTATGCACACAAGGAGTCGCCTTTATTGTTCGACCTGAGTAATTGCATGCATACAAAGAGGTTGTTTGCTTAATAACATGGAGTTATTAGAACCTTTGGATGACTCTTAATAATGATCTCATTTATTGTCAATTGTAAAACTTACTTCTTCTTTGAGATATTTATACTCCTTCACACAACACAATTGTCCAAAAGTGAAAGGGGTGATTGATCGAGGTGTGTGTCCACATATAACTTTTGAGTTGGACACTCCACTGTCTATTTCAGTAGTTTCTTTACAACTGAAGCCAACCTCCATGCATTCATACAGTATTTTACGTGAAATACAATTATGCAATATATGTCTATTAACTAAACTATGTTTTGAATTCGTATAGGTTGTCCCAGATTGCCGCACAATTACCAAGTCGTACAGAGGTACAAAAAGCTTACATGGCTGCCGTTGCTGCAGCAAAAGAAAAGCAAGATGACGACTCGATCACCGTAGCAGCCAATGCTAGGTTGCATCTGCAATCTTTTGTTCTAAGAAGTTGATTAGTATAAAAGTCAAAGTTGTCAAGTATGGACTTCATTTTCAGTTCTAACTTCCCTAGTAGAAGTCGGCAAATTTGGAGTCCTTATAGTCGCATGTATTGGAAACCTTTGTGGTGTAATCATACTCTTTTAATTGTTATGTGAATTGGATTAAGTTGTCCACCTGTATTGCTTATTCTTATTCTATCAGTAAAGAATATGAAAAGAGAATGTATTGACATGAGTGTATATGAGTTTTGTGTGAAATGGAGTTTGGTTTTACCTGAACAATGTTCAAATTTCGATTATATTACATAAATTGTACTCTTATCAGATAAGTGGATTACATTACATAGTTGTTTGACAAACTGTTTATCTAAGAACTCAAATATAAAGTACTGATTTGCAACTTGAAAATTGCAATCATTATTCAAAATAAAGTACGTAACCCTTAAATATTCATATAATCAGATAACTATTCAATATATCTATACATAAAAAACTGTTTTGCAACTAGAAAGTTGAAAATGCAATAATCAATCGATCACTTTCAAAATACCGCACACCGCCTTAGTCCAAATCCAAGTTTCATTTTATGTAAGTGATGAGATAATAAATAGGATAACATGCCTCACAAGAATCAAGATATGAAAATAGAAAATCTTGATGATAGAATCACCATGATCATGACTAACAACATGAACAACATTATCATGAATCAATGTTATAACAATAGCAAGCACAAGATACAAGCCATAGCCGCAGGGTTCGAACATTGTTGGGAAGGAGGAGATGGACTAAAGGTTGAAGAATGGGACTTTGAAGAACTAATGAGAGAAGCTTCTTCGTTTCCTTCGCTTGATTAAATCTTACAAAACATAGATTTTTTACCTAAAATTTCTTTTGCCATATAATTCATTCCAACTAAACATTTTCTTAAAACCAAACTAAATATGGGCAGAAAAGGTGGCGAAGGTGGTGGTGGAGGTGGAAGCAAAGGAGGTGGTGGTGGTACATAAGTTTGAGGTAATCTCAATAGCTTTATTGTAGAGTAAACTACATTTTTGGTCCCCGTGGTTTACCGGGTATAACGGTTTTGGTCCAATAGTTTCAAACGTAACGGGTTTCGTCCATTTTCGCTGACCCGTAACGGGTTTGGTCCAAATTTCGTTGACTGTTAGTTTGACTCGTTAAAAAACGTGAAATGACTAAAATACCCTCGGATGATTATGTACAATGACAAAAGTGCCCTTTCTTCTTCTTCATTCACTGCACAAAATCATTCATAACCCAGATCTTCCACAAAATCATTCATAACCCAGATCTTCCATAACCATTCATAACCATCTAATGAACTCTAATGAACATCTTCCACAAAAAAATAACAACAACAAACCACATAAACAAACCCAGATCTCATCTTCCACACAAAACAAAACTATCGATCTACCAAACTTCACATACACAAAAATCGATCTAAAAGATCCACTACAAATCCACAAAACAAAACTAAACCACAACCAGCATACATGTGTAAAACCAAGATCTTGTAATAACAATCCCTCAACTTAACCATCACCAGATTATCCATCACTGATAATCCTCAAACCCATCTCTTCTTACAACTCTCTTCTTCACCAAAAGAAAACCACAAACGACCATTTACAAACTATAACCCAAACCTTCCACAAACTATAACCCAAACCCTCACTGACTGAAAAAGCTTCAACGCTTCATCATACTGATTCGTCTTAAATAAACTATCCATCATTTTCTCAACAAAACCAATCTCAAGCTCAAAACCCTCATCCACCATCAAATTCCACGTCTTCGACGCCTCAACCAAATCACCTACATCACAAAAACCACAAACCCCTTCATCTTCGCAACAATAAACTTATTAAAACAACCCAAATCATACCCATAACCAAAACCATTCATCAAATGAAAAAACTCCACACATTTCCTTATCTCGCTAGCACAAGCCAATGTTTTCAAAACAATCACAAAACTTTTATCATTAAACAACCTTTTTTCACCAAAACCTAGTACAAACTCCCATAAAAGATGTGAAATTTATAAATGGGTTTCCAAGAAAGAGGGAATTTGTTGCAGATTTGGAGGAAAAACTCATGTGTGAGATTGTAGTTGCAGTTGGAGAGGGACTTGTGGAGTCTTGGTTCTGGTGAGTTTTGTTGTTGGTAGAGGATGGTGGAGATTCAGAGGAGGTGGGTTGGGTTTATTGGTACTATTGGGTTGGGTGTGGTGTTCGGTGGTGGTGGGGTGTGGTGGCGATGGTGGTGGTGTGAAGGAGGTGGCGGTGGAGTTTAGAGTGATGTGTTAGATCTGAGAGTATAATTTTTATTTATTTATTTGACGTGTTAGATTGTTTGTGTGTGTGTGAAAAAGACTCAACTCTTTTGTTTAAGTGAGTGAGTGTTTGAATGAAATGACCAAAGTACCCCTTCTTTTAACGGTCAAACTAAGTTTGACTAACGGTGTTAGGAAAAATGGACCAAACCCGTTACGGGTCAGCGAAAATGGACGAAACCCGTTACGTTTGAAACTATTGGACCAAAACCGTTATACCCGGTAAACCACGAGGACCAAAAATGTAGTTAACTCTTTATTGTAAGATCACCTTTATATAGCTTGAGGTAATCTCAGTAACTCGGTGTAAATATATAAAGTAAGTTATTTTAGATTATATAATTTGTGGTTAGTTGTTATCCTACACTTTAAGGTCTTCTGTATAATGGAACAAGGATTTTACTTATAACAATGTAGAGTGAGGATGATGAGGCTTTAAGTGGTGTACCTGTAACTGCATTGTGCTATGATATTGAAGCACGGTTACTCATATTAGGAGATCAAATTGGAATAGTAAGTTATCTGCTATTAGATTGAGAGTAGGTTACGTTTCAATTAAAGTTACATGGTTTGATGTATGATATGTTATGCTGCAGGTTAGAATTTTAAAAGATTCCTGCAACCATCAAATACACACATTTTAACAAAGCAGAATGTACTCAATGTTGTTGAGAAGTGAGAACTCAAAGAAGCTTGGAATATATAGAGATCAGATCAAGACTACAATCTAAAATGTGGAATTTTTAAGGAAGGATTGAGCTGCAAGTGTGATATCTTGGACTGTATGATAAAGGGAATCGGAACTTATACAGGTTGTTGATGCTTAGCACAGTTGCACTAGACAAATTTTATATATTGCTTGACTATAATAGTTCAAACTACTTGCATAAAGTTGTTTTGTAACACAATTATAAACTCATCAAAATTGTTATATTTACGAATATATAAACAAATTTCTTTCAATGATCAACAAACATACAAACATTACGCGAAAACACTTAGATACCAAGTTGTTTTGTAACACAATTACAAGTTTTTTGAATTTTTATAAATTTTTTAAAATTTTCGAATTTTTTTAAATTTTTTTCGAAATTTTATAAGTTTTTCGAACTTTTATAGATTTTTTGAATTTTTAAAAATTTTTCGAATTTTTATAAGTTTTTCGAATTTTTAAAATTTTTTTGAATTTTTAAAATTTTTTCAAAATTTTATAAGTTTTTTGAATTTTTATAAATTTTTTGAATTTTTTTAAATTTTTCGAATTTTTTTTTAATTTTTTTCGAAATTTTATAAGTTTTTCGAACTTTTATAGATTTTTCGAATTTTTTTAAATTTTGTTCGAAATTTTATAAGTTTTTTTCTAATTTTTATAAATTTTTTGAATTTTTAAAATTTTTTTTTTCCAAATTTTTAGTTAATTAAAAACAATCGTTAGTATAAGAGGACTAACTTTGCAAACGTTCGTTGACTAATAGGACTAATGTTGCCACATGAAGACTAACGGTATAAAGAAATGTTTCAAGTCGAATTAAAATTTGAAAGTTCATTGGTTAAGTAAGCAATAAAAAAATAAATGGTTCAACTTAATACTTTTTTCAAAATACGATAGTATTTTATAGTTTTTACGTTGTAACTACCGTGAGTTTAAAACCGGTCCAAACAAGAAAGGAAGACTCTAGAAGAACCTTAACCTAGCCAAGCCCCCAACCACAACATTTGCATAAAACAAAACAGTACACACATCTAACCACTTTAGTTAAAACCCACATTCAACTCACTTCTATCTCTCTAGAAGCTTTATCTTATCCAATGGCCATGGCTTCGTCTTCAACCTTCCTCACAGCAGCAACTAAACCCTTCTCATCTTTCACCACACACCCTTCTTCTTCTATTTCCACCAAATCCACATCTTTAGGTACTCATTCATTTCTCCGATACCTTTTCTTACTATTATGTTTGAATTGATTTATTATTTAATATTCATTGTTACGTATTTTATTGTTTAGGCCTAGGAAAGAATTCGTTCAAGGTTAATGCAATTGCAACCAAATACGAACCTACCAAGGTAGTATTATTAATTAATGTTGACTTTAAGTGGGTCATATAAAGCTGTTTGTTCAGTTGGGTAATTATGTATATTGGTTTCATAGGTTAAGCCACAAGCGGATAGAGTGCTAATTCGTCTCGAGGAATTACCCGAGGTACTTATTTTCGAGAAGTCGTATGTTTTGAACTTTTGATGGGTTATAATTGAATGACAGGGTTCTGTTTTTTTTACCGAAAGTATAAGGTGTTTTTGGCAATATATCATAGTCTCTGGTCTTGTTACGTTTTGATGTTTAGTTGGATACATACTTAAGGTCCTTTAGATATCAATTTTGAGTTTGTTTTGATGAGTACACTTACTTTTTGGTCGTTATGGTTGATACTTATCTTGTGCTAGTAAATTGTTGTTGGTTGACAAAAAAAGTGGAATTGGTGTTCTTCTAAGATCCATTGTGTATAAATTGAAATGTGCATAGTTTATTGGACAAAGGATGTAGTGTTTAGCTACTTAAGGTTGATTTTAAGCTCGCTTTCTCTGCGCAATATGGTTCCAAATTTGAAACCAGAACATGTGTTACAAATTATGCCGTTTCAGATTGAAATCGCTTAATGCCATTTTGTTCCATGGATATGTTTCCTTTTAACTTTCACACTTTTCGAGTCCCCTGGCTAAGTATCTGTGTAAATTTATCAAGTTTAGCTTGAGCTAATGTATATCTAGTTAAATTTTATGATGAGCCACATAGTTGTGGTCTGTCCTGAACGTCAATAAAGGAAATTTGATGCCAAACAAGTTTGTCTTACATAGTTATGTTCCCATGCTTAAGCACAGACTTTGAATGTGTTTTAATTCTTTGTGCTCATTTCAAATTACATTTGTAATCAGAAATCTGCTGGTGGAGTCTTGTTGCCCAAATCAGCTGTCAAGTTCGAACGCTATCTTATGGGAGAGGTGAGTAGTTTTTATTCTATGGACACTTATGGATTGATTTGGTTATTTTTGTGCCGTGATGCCATTTTTATCTGTGATTTGAATACTCACTTTCTCTGTTTTCAGATTATTTCTGTTGGTACTGAGGTAGGGGACTTGGAGGCTGGGAAGAAGGTATGTTCATATCAATTTTTCTAGTGAGCATATATTCAAAATTTGTGTTTGGTGTTCAGCTTTTCAGAGGTAGCAAAATACAAGTAGACTTTGTGGGCTTGTTGTTCGTCATCTGAGTATATGGTTTGCTGCTTTTGCAGGTTCTTTTCTCCGACATGAACGCCTATGAGGTAAACGTTTAATATCAAGCCACATTACTGTTGCCACCCAAGCCACATTACTGTTGTAACAATCATCTATATTGTGAAGAATTCCTAGCTGCATCAAGCTCTTTAAACTTATACAACCTACATTGGTAGATACAGGCGCACATTCTTTGGCAAAATTCATACCTGCTTTGATATTTGATGATAACTAGTTCAACATGATTCTATGATGAAACAAGCTACATACGGTAGATTGGTTATTTTGTTGCATTATGAGATATGGTGCCGCAACGCCTAGCCAAAATATGGCAAAACACACACACGGAACTTTATAGTCGTTATCATACTTCATAAACAAATTGATGTTTACCATGACACAACTTGAAACAGGTTGATCTTGGAGCTTCTGGAAGGCATGTTTTTTGCAAAGCAGGTGAGTTGCTGGCTGTGGTCGAGTAAAAAACTTATACAATATGCACTTTACGTTGGAAGATTTTATTTCTTCTAGGAAGATTGAATGTAGCGAGCATATGTTGCTTTTGATTTGATACAGTTTTGTTGACAAGTAAAATGCAATCACAAGCATAATGGATTAATCATGACCAAGATCATTGTTATTCCCGAGACTTAATTTCAATCATGTTTCTAATAGTAGTCTAGTAACGCTATTTATCAGTTGGTGGTATTTGTGAGCTTATCACAATTTGAACAAATTTACTCTTTAAACAGACGCCTGCAACAGTGTATCATTACATATGTCAAAGTTGCTACCTAGTAAATCAACTACTATGATTTCAGTAACGGTCCAAGTTATATCATTACTAACTTTTTAGATTGGCTGATTTGGGTTGTTTATATCTCAAACATGTCAATAGAACTAAATCATTGCTGCAGGAGCGAAACTTTCTTGCGTCGTTTCTGCCCTGCTAAAACCGGAGTAATATGTTATCTGATGTTGTGACCAGTCTATCTTGACATCTTTTATATGTTTTTAGCAGTACTAAACGAGTAAAATGACAGTATCGCAGCCATACCGGTCACAAACCATATCGATTCATTGTCTCACAAACAAAACAAACCTGTTCTCATGTAAAAATCTATGAAGTTCCAAACTTGTAAATTAAAGGGATTATACTTTTTACTTTTAGGCCACACATTTATTAAAAGTAACTTATAAGCCACTCATTTATGGTTTGCCTTCATTTATACCAATTTTGGATAATTTTATCTCGAAAATCTTTAAAACAACGATAATAACGCTAAATATAGCATATTAAAACAACTCAAACGAGTATTAAAGTATAAAATATTAATGTTAGCCATTATTTAAGTGCAACATTAATTAGTTGAAAGTGAATTAAAATAATTTAACTAATATTTTGCATTTAAATTGTTAATTTTATTATGTTGATATGTTAAAGTTAGTTTTATTCTTGTAATTGTATGAATCTCCGAAAAGAATTTGAACGAGGTTGGTATTAACGAAAACAAACGGATACTTAGTGGCCCATAAGTTAGTTTTAAAAATAGATAACATAAAAGAAAAATGTTTAATAGTTGGATGACCTTTGAATAAATAATCCCTAAATTAAATCTATGTTATGTTACCCAACTATGAAGACCTAATTTCTCTTTTAATAAAAGCATAAACAGCCCATTTTCGCAGTTTAGGCTATTTAGATGGTATTTACTATTATTATAGAAACTGGCTTTGCTTTCGTTTCCTGATTGAAATATTTTCCATTTTGTCTTAACATTGCATATGGTGTGCACATTTTTATCCTTTCACCGTATCCATTTACCGATTGAAGTGAATGCATTTAAAGAAATTCTAAAAATAGATGAAATGATATTACATACTTTCTCTAAGAGAATCAATAAACTGAGGAAGGTCAATCCCCGGCAAAAATAACAATGTCACAATGCAAGTCATTAGGGTGTCAAACTTCTTAAACCAGGTCTAGTAACGGACTTGGACTAGGCGTGGGTGTTGGCGTATGTATCCGGACGACCTATTTTGTTCGGCCGTCCGAACGACATGGAGCCCTCCGGATGAAGACCGGAAAACACCTAACTCGCCCGGCCAGTGTAACTGTTAGTAATAGGACAGGTGGCGTTACCCTTTGGACAGATGGCAACAGCAGACCAACCGCCGCCATCCCAGGATTTACGGGATTATGTCTGCGACATATATCCAGAAAATCCTCCGCCGCCGTTTCAGGTACTGTAGCTGGGTAGTATAAATACCCAGCTCATTCACTACTCTCAACTAACTTTTACCTTTCACATTTACTCTCAATTACTGTTTAAGCCTTTCGGATTACTCCATACTTATCCTCACGCCGGAGCTTGGTCCTGGGATAACACCCGGGGCGAGCCTAACGTGAGTGTCTCTTGTGTGTAGGTACCTCGGAACCTCAACAAGACCTTGTCCGGAAGATCTGACTCCATCTCCGAAGGAGTTATGGGTTTTTACTTTAACAAATTGGCGCCATCCGTGGGACCTACTGTTCGATCTACCCGAAGTTCAGAATGGCTGGTCCTACCCCAACTACCCCCGTCCGAAACGCGGGGGGAGCTGAAGGATCCGGAGGGGGAGGTCAAAACCCCCCGGACACCCGAACCATTATGGAGGGTCATATAGCGACTCTTAAAGAGTTGCTCAAGCAACAACGCAACCGCGACCTAATAAAACCCATGTTTATAAACTTTGAAGACGATTTAACGGATGCTCACAGAGAATACCGTCCCAACCCATATAACGACAGGAATGACCACTATGCCCCGAAGGCCCCTTTCAGAGCGGATCGCCGTCGGAATAATCCCAGGAATGAGTTTAGACCTCGTAGGAATGATCATTATGCTCCTTATGCTCTCGTCAGGGATGATAACGCCGGTAGGATCGATTCTCGCCGCAATGACGTCCACCGGTATGACACACGGCCGGTAGATTTGAGCTCTCTTACAAAGGCTCCAAAAGAGATTCTTGCCACCGAACACCAGTTAAGATTACCGCATCCCCCTCCATTGAAAGGAAAACCCCTTAAATAAAATCTAGACAAGTACTGCGATTACCACGGTGAGAAAGGACATCTCACCAATGATTGTTGGCATCTGAAGGAGCAGATAAGGATGGCCATGGAAACAGGTAAGTTGGACCACCTCTTGAAAGATGTTAGGCAGAGGGGAAGGGCACCGCAAAGAGGGGATAACCATTCAATTAAGGGAAAGGTCATCAATATGATCCGAAGTCAAATGGCTGTAGGAAAACGAAAGATCGCAGACGCATAAGATGATTGGATGAACGCCCCGATCAGCTTCCCGCCTATCCTCCCGGGGGACGTTTCGGACGAACCTTTAATAGTCGAGGCTGAAGTGGAGGGTTATACAATACGGAGGGTATACGTAGACCAAGGCGCGTCAGTGGAAGTAATGTATGAACATTTTTATGAGCATTTGTTGTTCCCGTTACACTTATAGAAATAACTAGAAAGTTATCCTAATTGTGTACTAAGACTGATACAATATATGATTAATTTTACCAAATAAGTTATAACGTAAATATAAAAACAACAAAGGTTTTTCAACGTTTTTCAAAATTCTTATTAGAAATTAATCAAAGGATCTATTACCCAAAGTGTTTTGCGGAATAAACACTTTGGGATTGAATAGACAAGGTATGGTATTCTCCTCTTCTAAACTCAAGCTTTTCTTGAGTGACAACTAAAAGACCCTACTGAGCTATCTCAGTGAGTAGGTTGTTCTATGGAGGAGAAAAGTGGGTTGTGAAAGTCTAAGCTTTTAGTGCACAACCTTAACTCACTTTTCTCCTCATCTATCTATTTATACACAAGTATAAAAGAACGCCTATAACTAAAGTACAAGTTGACCTATGCTGGTCTGACAAAAGTACAACAGTGTTTTGTCATTACCAAGAACCTACATCGGGAATAAGCTAAAAGGTCCTTTTGAGTGTCTGCCCAACCACTCCTTAACTTTAAGCCGTTTTAAGGAAAGTTCGCTTTCGGCGTGATAAGACTTGTCCTTATCCTCTTCAAACTTTCCCGCTCGATCCCGCCTTTACTTCAGGTCTTAGATTCATTCTAAGTCTTCAGTCTTTAGTCTTCAGTCTTTAAGTTGTTCAGGAGACTGAGGGGTTCAGTGAGCTCTTGTCAGTACTCACTGAACCCATCATCTTCTTCTTTGGCTTAAGTCTCACTCAGGGAGTACCGCCTTCCTGAGGAGTGAATCCTTCGCCTTGAATTCGTCTTAAGCATCCTGAAGATGACTCACTGATTTACTGTTAACTCAGTGACTTGAATTGTTCTCGGTTGGTAAACACTTGGCTTAATTTGTGTTCAAATCCTGTTTTAGATAATTGGGTATTTATGGACCCAACAGCATTTATGCCCTTCCATCAAAGCCCGGCTGAAGGAAACCAACACGTCTTTGGTCGGGTTCGCAGGAGAGTCCATTAAGCCGTTGGGGAAGATAGAATTGGAAATCTGTTTCGGAAGTCAAGGTTTGTTTCATAAGACAGTGATGAAATTCGCTATGATAAGATCTCCCTCCCCATACAACATCATATTAGGTCGCACCGGATTAAAAAAGCTACACGCCATCCCCTCAACTATTCACTCGATGATGAAATTTCCTACTCCGAGAGGCATAGCGACGTTGGTTACTCGATCGGTTATAATTTCGGAATGCCGTAAATTGGAGGAAAAACAGATGGTTGAAAGAGAGCCGAAGAATGAACCTCAGGATGCCGAAGTAATAGGATCAATTGGTAACCATCAGGGGAAACTTCTCCCCGAAATGCCGAAGGCAGTTGATTACGCTACTCAAAAACAGTCAAGACGTATTCGCCTAAGAGCCTGCGTATATGACGGGAATACCCCGACGAATCACAGAGCACAGGTTGAACGTGAATGTCCAAGACCGACCGGTAGCTCAAAAGAAAAGGACCTTTTCGGCAGAAAAAAACCAGGCCATAACTAAAGAAGTAGAAGAATGGGTGAAAGCCGGGATAGTTCGACCGATGCGATACCCTACATGGATTTCCAACCCGGTGTTAGTAAAGAAGTTCGACGGTAGTTGGAGGATGTGTATCGACTTCAAGAATCTCAACTCATCCTATCGAAAGGATTATTACCCGTTACCAGAAATTGATTGGAAGATAGAGTCGGTTATTGGGTTCCGGTACAAGTGTTTCTTAGATGCTTATAAGGGATACCATCAGGTGCAAGTGGCAAAGGACGATGAGGAGAAGACAACTTTCTATACCGAACATGGGACGTACTGTTATTCCAAAATGCCTTTCGGATTAAAAAACGCTGGAGCCACGTATCAGCGTCTGGTGGACTCAGCCTTTCGGTCGCAAATAGGGAGAAACCTGGAGGCATATGTGGACGACATGGTGATAAAAAGCAAGACAGAAAAAGAATTGTTGGCCGACATAGCAGAAACGTTCGACAATCTCCGAAGGATCAACATGAAATTGAACCCGAAGAAGTGTTCCTTCGGTGTGGAAGAGGGGAAGTTTCTGGGGTATATGGTAACATCCGAAGGGATTAGGGCAAATCTGAAGAAAACTAGGGCCATTGCGGATATGCAATCTCCAAAGTCGCTCAAAGAAATGCAGAGTTTAAGCGGCAAGCTGGCAGCTCTAAACCGTTTCCTATCCAGATCGGCAGAAAGAGCGCTTCCATTTTTTGACACATTGAAAAATATCACGAAGGAGAATCAAGACGAATACCGCTGGACGAAACAGGCCGAATCGGCTTTTCAAGAGATGAGAAAGATGATCCTCGAGCTTCCTTACCTGACAACTCCAAAACCGAAGGAGGACTTGAATGTATACCTAGCGGCATCAAAGGAAGCAATGATCGGAGTACTTTTGGTAGAAAGGGACGGGAGGCAAATACCAGTACATTACGTTAGCCGAACGCTACATGAGGCCGAAAAAAATTACGCTCCGGTTGAAAAACTAGCCTTGGCTCTTCTACACCTATCAAGAAGACTTAGGAGATATTTCGAAGCTCACCCGATAAAAGTCATCACTGATCAACCCATTAAGCAGATACTGAACAAGGCGGAAGCGTCCGGGAGATTAGCCAAGTATAATGTGGAGCTAGGGGCTTATAACATTGTATATATACCCCGGAATGCTTTCAAGGGGCAAGTCCTAGCGGACTTCATAACGAAAATACCGCTGAACTCGTCTGGCTTGGTTCTGGCAGAGGGGGGCAAGGAGATATGTAACATCTCCAGTAAAAAAGAATGGGTGTTATAAACCGACGGAGCATCTAGCAAGTCGGGCGCCGGGGCAGGTCTGGTGCTAATCGATCCGAACCAAACAGAATACACCTACGCCATTCGGCTAAACTTTAAAAGCCCCAACAATGAAGCGGAGTACGAGGCCTTACTAGCGGGGTTAAGAATCGGCCGGAAAATGAAAGTGCAGGTGTTGGAAGTCAGGGTGGATTCTAATTTGGTGGCGAGCCAAATTAATGGGGATTTTTTTGCAAAAAAAGAAAGCATGATACAATACCTAGCTAAGGCCAAAGAATATATTGCATGCTTTGATCAATTCAAAATCCGAAACATTCCGAGAGCACAAAATCAGAAGGCAGATATACTTAGTAAGCTAGCATCCTGTAACACCCCAACCCGATAAGGGTAGAAGTATTACATTATGGTGACATATCAAAGCAAACGCAAGCATATGACTTAAATAATACAAATGAATTTTCAAAGGTTACAAAGGGAAAATCTGAAATACAAGGTTACAAATGAGAACAACAATAAATACTAAGTCTGAAAATGTAAATACTTCTAGCCATCTCTAATCCAGAATAGCTATCAAGGTGTAGTCTTCTAAGTCCAAAAGTACTCTTCACTTATAACCCAGCTTCCTACTAAAACCTGCCGCAGGAAAAGAAATGCGGCTGAGCTTAAAAAGCCCAGTGAACAGATATATATATAAACGAAAATCGAAAGCAAATGAACGAACATATAGTATGGTGCAATGGGGAAAAGCATAAGGTATAAATAATGAAACCAAAGTAAGAAAGGGTCAGTAATCCACCACGAGCCCGAACACAAACCAAATATAGTAACCCTGTAAGCAATCTAGAGGGGATACCTCTCAAGTAACCAGATAATATGAGGGGTGTCCTCATGTATCAAATTGGAGTGATCAGCTCCCAAATATATGTGAAAGACGTGGATTGCACCCATGCATCAGTCACCGAACAATATCATATAATATCAAATCATGTTAAATCCACTAATACGAACACGAACCTAGGATGCATCCATACGCCCCCCGAACAATAATATTGGCCATAATAAATAATAAAGCGCGCATAGCAAAATGGGGACGGTGTGGAACATCACTCAACCACACTAAAGTCATGCCATTGGTGCATCAATGACACGACCATGTTACCTTCATGGCTAGGAAACGAACTTGGCTCGGGTATCAAACTGAAGGGTCAAAAGTCAAATCATATCAAAGTCAAATGTCTAAGTCATCAAAGTATCAAAGGTTCATCGTCAAAGGTTCATAATCGAAGGTTCATAATCAAATGGTTCATTTAAAGAAATCTTTATCAAATGATTTTCATAAAAATGATCTTTAATAACGGTTTCCATAAAGGTAGTCTTTAAAAGTAGTTTTCATAAAAGTTTAGTAAAATTCCATATAAAAATGGTATCACATCGTTCATAAACATCATTTTAAAATAGTTTTTCTCAAAATATTTCTATGGTATAATTAAGAAAGGTTTTCACATCCAGTTACAAAATCAAATGAACCTTCAAAGTATCAAGTGATTCGAATACTCATATCACAGGGTAACGAACGAATTATATCAAGTATTATATCACAAGGATCATAATAAACGAATGTCAAATGGATCATCATACCAACGAAGCATATCAACGAATGAATCAAAGTACAAGGGATCATAGCAATGGCTTAAGGGAATCTTATAACGAATCAAAGATCAAGATCAAGTCATGAGAGTGAAAGCACCCTTACTGAAAAAGGGTAGAATATCTTTACCTTATTCGATAGCAAAACAAACTAAAGATAACTCACGAGACACCGGGTCACTCCCGCTTCGTGGAACCTATACGAATTAATAATCATATATTACTTTAAGTCCAATTTAATTAAGTTACTCTTTTGAGTATACTTTCCCTTTTTAGCAGGTTTCCCGAATTAGTAAGTTTCCATATTTAGGAGGATCATAAGTTTAAGTATTCAGATGTGACAATGATAATAGTTTAAGGTTCGTAATGTTGATTATATAAGTTTAGGGTTTATTATGCAATTGTTGTAAAGTGAGGGTATAAAATGTAAATATTATAAGATTTAATGATTTCACAAGTTAAGCCCCTTAGTTTGTAAATATGACAATTTAAACCCTTTAGTTTAGAAAATAAACACACAATAACCTTTTTAATCCATTTTACACTTTTGACAGATTTTTATCTAAACTGGTCCTGTTTCTTCGAATTTATTTATCATATAAGAACTCCGAAATAAAATTCACAAAAATTACTACAGATGCTCCAATGTCTTAGGTATGTTACATAATTTTTCCAGATTTTATTAGCTAGCATAACTATATTATAAAAATCGCTTAAGCCAATTCGTTCAGATTTCTGATCAGATTTTACATACGAAAAGTTTGTATTTAGTAACCCCTTTATAAAAATTCAGAAAAATCTACAAAAATTTCAATAATTAATAGACATATGAAATATTACCCAGTTCAAAGGGCTTCTTCTAATTCGACACGGTTTGCAAATTAAAAATCAAAAACACGGACGGATTTTCCAGACATACGAATTCAGACTGACACTTAATTTTCCAAAAATCAAAAAGTTGTCTTCCCGACCTCTAAAAATTACAAGGTTAATTTCTACAGAAAGCTATTTTCTTGAATTTAGTTTTAGACTCCAGCAACAACCAAATACCCTTCGTCATCATCAAAATACACTCGATTAAAATCGGACTAGTTTCCAGATCAGAAAACTGCTTCAATATTTTATGTGATCATTCATTCAAAAACTCACCCATCAACACCTATCCTTCATATATAACTCAAAAACACATATAGGTTGATTCTTACAAGATTTTAACATATTCATATTAATTAAATTCAGATCCATATACATAATTCGATTCATATTTAGGGCTTGTAGATTCGTTATTTTATGTGTACATCTATCATTTTATGTGATCTTTACACGACGTGAACATCAAGATGGACCGAATATAACAAGATTAAACACGAAAAGGATGATATACAACACCCTTGAAGACCACACGAAGAATCAGGAACACAAAGATCAAGTCGCCAACAATTTTCCTCCTTCTTCTTCTTGGTTCGTACGGCAGAAAAAAAAACATAGACAAAGGATCGATTAGGGTTTATTATCAATTCGAATGGGTTAGTTTGTAGACATGAATGATTTCCTTGGACAAGAACAAAATCAAGAACACCAAAATCTTCCTTGTGTTGCTGCTGTTGATCGAATAAGGGAGGGACAAAGGAACAGCCGTGACTTTTGCTGAGAGAAGAATTAGGGTTTGATTTGTTTGTTTCGGTTATAAGAAAAAAAAAGAAAAACCGTGTGTGGTGATTGAGTATATTTAGGGAATGATTCGATGATATTTTGGGCTAGTGACCAATCAAGTCCAAAGCATGATTATCTCAATACATGGGCCGAAAATTTGTGCACATAACACATAAAATGGATCGACTAGTATACTTGAATGTAGGACTTATATTTTGTGACATTTCAAATTATAGTGTAAGATTTCATTTAATTAATTTTATTAGATAACATAAGGTCTTAATTACTTAGGTTGAATTCAAATAATGTTACTTATATAATCCTCATAAGTTCTCAAAATTTTAAATTTGAGGGCATTTTTGTCATTTCGGGTTATATTAATTTTGGGTTTTACAACTTCTTCCCCTCTAAAAGAAAATTTCGTCCTCGAAATTTGAAGTCGCAAAGTTAGACGAAGTCGTAGCAAATCGCAAAAGATCGTCACAAAACTCTCTCACGTCCGGGGAGGTTCTTCCAACAAGGATCTTCAAACCAAATAGTTTCTCATGACTCAATCAAAACAAGGTGGGTTCAAATTCCTCAGAAGGAGACAAATTAGGTTGATTTTGATCAAAAGGCCCATGCAACATAAAATGGATGATAGGTGAATCTTCTGGAAAACTCATATGGAATACGAACAAAATTTCAAATCAAATTAACTGTATCAACAGTAGAGAGCGCTACAAAGAGTTTAAGATTTATAACTGAGGTCAACAGAATGCAAAACGAGAGTCCAAACTCATCCAGATATTTAATGAACAAAGGCAGAGTATACGCATAGGTAGAATGAACCTAAGGTCTCACTAATCACGGATAATCCAACGGAGATCAAATTCTAAACTTCTTAGGTACTCCCCAAGATGTCCTATGGCCACAATGAGTGCACGTTATATGGTGTAAGTATTATCACGTTGATCAGGCGTCATAATACTAGCACCACATAAATATGCCTTCATGATGATCATACTTTATCTCGAGTCGTGAACAAAACAACCTATCTTAATCCACCTAGTACTTCTACAGTCTCAGAGGTCAACAAGCATCAGATCTTCCACAATTCGCCAATATTCCCCAAAACAAAGCCATCATCGAACATACGAAAAATAAACACGGAACTGAAATGCTTCTAGGGAACTTAAATCATTAGAGGATCTTATTACTATATAACGAAGCTTAAGTGAGTCAACGGAAGTGAAAGTTAGTCGTCAATAACTTCGGCCTTCACAGAATCAATTCTTCCAAACATAAAAGGTCTGTTTCAAAAAAAAATCCGTTCATTCAGAACATCCAATCTCTTCAAGTCCGGTTAATCTGTCTTCGTTCGTCCATCAATCTGGAAGTGAAACAAAATCATGAACTTGTGTCTGGTTCATCAAGCCTCCTACAGTTCTTCTTGGAATGTGATGGAGTAATGTGAATTTCTGGAACGATCTTTAAATTCCTTCATCATCCAGTCTGCTTCTGTAATACCTGAAATTTAGAAAGCGTATAAATGAACAAAATACCCTTGAAACCTTAAAAGTTAATTAAAACACTTATAAAGCAAGAAATTAATTCCTAACTTCTGGAAACGAACTACATATGAAGTAAAATATTTCTGGGACAACATTTTAATATTTTTAAATGTCCAAAAATTATTCTCGCACCCAAATAAATTATATATAATCCGAAAATAATTTATTTAATTTATTTATACTTTGTAAAATCTTTTAAATTAGGATAAATGCAAAACTAAATTAAGGAATTGTACACAAAATCAAATCGTGATCTTGTGATAATTTTAGGCCGAAATTCTGGACCTTATTCCCCCTCCTAAGTCGGTTCTTCATGTATTATAAATCTAATCCCATTTATTTTTATTTTCCAAATTACCGAAACCCTAAAATATCCCTAAGTCGACACACAAAAATTCCCTTTGCCTCCATTCGATTTTCAGGAAAAGTTCTGGTATTTTTTTGGTTTTCATCAAGGTTTAAGGAAGCTAAGAAAAATAAGTTTAGGGTCGTGCATTGCCTGGTTCGAACGTGGTGAATTTTTCTTTGTCGAATTCTTGATCCGAGAGGTAAACAATTCCTGTGACTAATCCCTATGTTCTAAATTCAATCTAGTATTTTTCTGATGTTGTTTAGGTCCTATATAACTCATATAAAATGGTCTAATCGAATCATGCAAGCTAGATTAATCGTGATAATTTTTAAAGTGGTAAAACGTACGTAAATTCCATAATAATCTATACGATTTTTCTGGGTTTGAAACCTATTTTATTTAGACCTTATACGAACCATATGATCATGGAAAAATGCTAGTTCGAATTATGGAGGCCTAGTTTTGTCATGGTCGAATTTATTTGTAATCGGACTAAAAGAAAAATAAAGAAAAAAATAGAAACCCTAGGAACGAATTAGGGTTAGGGCTTTTTATGTTTAAATCTGGACATTTAATGCATAATAATGATTGGGTAATGATTGTACTATGATTGGGGAACTTAGGGTTAGGTTTTAGTAATTAAAAACCCTTACCGATTAGAAAATAAAATAAAAGGGGTGTGTTTTGCCAACTTTGAAACTTGTGGGATATTTTTGTAATGTTATTTAGGTCTGTGGTAAAGTATAAAAATTATAACATGAGGGTCCTATGTGTAAAATTTGCAAGAAAGGATTTAAATGGTAATATTATGGTTCGAATTGTACTTAAATTAAATAGAGGGACTAAAAGTGTAAATTCTGGAAACTTGAAGTTATTCTGTGTAAATAATGATATTAAGAGGGTATTGTGTAATTTTGAGTATTTATGGGCTTAATATGTAATTATAAGTAAATTATGGGTTGGATTATAAGTTTTATAAAGTTAAGGGACTAATTCTGTAAATTCTGAAACATGAATGGTATGATTCGTACTACATATAATTCTGAGGGTATATTCTATAATTTTGGAAAATGTAATGCTTGGTATGTAAATATAAACATGTAGGGATTAAAAGTGTAATTTATGTAATTATAGGGTTTATTTTGGAAATTAAATAACTAAAGGGTATAAATTGTAAATTGTGAAACTTAAAGGACTAAAAATGTAATTCTGGATTAGTTATGGTTTAAAATAAGTAACTTGAGATATTTCAATAAAAACCTTTAACTTTGGTGAATTTACAATTAAAACCCTAAAATATGAGAAGTTGTCATAATTAACCCTAAACTATTTTAACTTGATAAAGTAAACCCTATTACATAATAATGCTTATATTAATGACTTAACCTAAAATTATAATATTTAAATCTTCCTAATTATAGAAATTTGCTAATTATGAAAACTTACTAAATAAGGAAACTTTCTAAAAATGGAAACTTACTTAAAATAGAAAGATAACTAAAAGATCATTTGTACTTCTGTCTTCTACTCCTTTAGGTTCGGGAAGGGAGTAATTTGATCCTTGTCATTTGCTATTCTTGCGTTCTGCTAATAAGGTACAGATATTCTGCCCTTCTTGTAAGGAGCCTTCGTTTCTCTCGACTTCTGATTTTGATTCGTTTAGGATTCCCCAAGCCATTGCTATGTTCCCCTTGTATTGTGAACCTTGACTTGAACCTTCGTTTTGAACTCTTGTCTTGATCATTTGTTTTGAACCCTGCCTTGGACCCTGTTATGTTTCCTTGATACTTGACATGACCTGTTCATAACCTGGTAACCTGAATATTTAGGACCCTGGGATACTTGAAGGTTCATAGGATTTTATAACTACTTTCTAAATTACATATGAAGAGGTTTTGAAAATTGCTTTTAAAGACTTTCATTATGAAAACTGATTTAAAGACCACTTTATTTTAAAACCATTTTAAAAGGATTACTTTTTAATAAATTGACATGAACCTTCTGGTATTTGACTTTTCTGATATTGACCTCCTAATAGTGAACCCCTGCATTGATCTCCTGTTTTGAACTCTGATATGAAATCTGATATGAAAGTTGATATAAAACCTGACACTTGATACCTGATACTTGGCACCTGAGACTTGATACTTGACCTTGACCCACAGTTTGAGACTACGAGCCACCCACTAGGCATGAGGGTTTCATGTCCATGTCATTGATGCACCGGTGGCATGACTCTAGGGCAGGAGAATGATGACCTGTCCCGTCCCTGACCTGTTACTGATTTACTTGTTACGTAGAGGAAGACCCTGTGGCCTACTGGGGCGTATGGATGCATCCTAGACATGACCTGATTTGTTTGTATTACTTGTTATATCTGGTGACTGATGAGTGTGTGCGATACACGTCTTTCACAATCCTGGGAGCCCGCGACTCCAACCCCTGGAGGTATCCCCTCACCCTGTACCTGGTATGCTGAGGTCACCCCTCCATACACCCTGATATGTGATTTGATATGATATGTACTGTTTCTGGGCTCGTGGTGGATTACTGTTTATGTTACCCTATGACTTGATACTGGACTTGACCTGATTCAACTTGGGCTGGTGGTGGGTTATGGTTTCCTTTACACTGAGCCATTGTAACCATTTTTTGATAACCTTTTCCATTGTCCTTTCTACTCTTGTTACACCTTGTGCCATTTCATTATTTCACCATCCCTTATTACTGCTTTGTATCGTTATATCTGTTCACTGAGCTTTCGTAGCTCAGCCGCGTTTCTTTTTCCCGCGGCAGGTTTTAGTTTGGAAGCTGGGTATGAGTGGAGAGTACCATGGATATAGAAGGCCCGACTAGCTATGGAAGAGTATTAGAAGAACTTATAGTTAGACTTAGAAACTTTTGTATTGTAACCTTGTAGTTTCATATTTCCTTTGTAACCATTGAATTCTATTGTATTATTAATGTCAAATGCTTGTGTTTGTTCTGATATGCAACCATTGTTGTGACACCTTTGCCCTTGTCGGGTTGGGGTGTTACAATTTATGGTATCAGAGACCAGGTTGACGACTTGTAATACATTTACCCTGTCCTGTGCGTTTAGGACCATTAGGCTTCCACTGTAAGAACATAGGAGAACACCTTGAGGACTTGCTTTAGGATCCCCTGATATGAACTTAAGTTTTGACCAGTGAGGAATGGGTAGGCTATAAGGTATTTGTTTAAGTATCACTACTTCCGCATTACTCTGATTCGTGCCTTGCTATGACATTTGCTTTTGTTGACCTCTGAGACTGTAGAAATACTAGGTGGATTAAGATAGGTTGTTGTTACGACTTGAGATAAAGTATGATCATCATGAAGGCATATTTATGTGGTGCTGGTATTATTAACGTGATAATACTTACACCATATAACGTGCCCTCATTGTGGCCATAGGATATCTTGGGGAGTACCTAAGAAGTTAGAATTTGATCTCCGTTGGTTTATCCGTGATTAGTGAGACTTTAGGTTCATCCTACCTATTCATATACTCTGCCCTTGTTCGTTAGATATCTGGATAAGTTTGGACTCTCGTTTTGCGTTCTGTTGATTTCAGTTATAAATCTTGAACTCTTGTAGAGCTCTCTACTGTTGATACAGTTAGATTGATTTGAAATCTTGTTCGCATTCCGTATGAGTTTTCCGTTCTATTGCCGTTCCATTCCTTGCAAATTTCGAGGACGAAATTTTTTTTAAGAGGGGAAGAAGTTGTAATACCTGAAATTTAGAAAGCGTATAAATGACCAAAATACCCCTGAAACCTTAAAAGTTAATTAAAACACTTATAAAGCACCAAATTAATTCCTAACTTCTGGAAACGAACTACATATGAAGTAAAATATTTCTGGGACAACATTTTAATATTTTCGAATGTCCAAAAATTATTCTCGCACCCAAATAAATTATATATAATCCGAAAATAATTTATTTAATTTATTTATACTTTGTAAAATCTGTTAAATTAGGATAAATGCAAAACTAAATTAAGGAATTGTACACAAAATCAAATCGTGATCTTGTGATAATTTTAGGCCGAAATTCTGGACCTTATTCCCCCTCTTAAGTCGGTTCTTCATGTATTATAAATCTAATCCCATTTATTTTTATTTTCTAAATTACCGAAACCCTAAAATATCCCTAAGTCGACACACAAAAATTCCCTTTGCCTCCATTCGATTTTCAGGACAAGTTCTGGTATTTTTTTGGTGTTCATCAAGGTTTAAGGAAGCTAAGAAAAATAAGTTTAGGGTCGTGCATTGCCTGGTTCGAACGTGGTGAATTTTTCTTTGTCAAATTCATGATCCGAGAGGTAAACAATTCCTGTGACTAATCCCTATGTTCTAAATTCAATCTAGTATTTTTTTGATGTTTTTTAGGTCCTATATAACTCATATAAAATGGTCTAATTGAATCATGCAAGCTAGATTAATCGTGATAATTTTTAAAGTGGTAAAACGTACGTAAATTCCATAATAATCTATACGATTTTTCTGGGTTTGAAACCTATTTTATTTAGACCTTATTACGAACCATATGATCATGGAAAAATGCTAGTTCGAATTATGGAGGCCTAGTTTTGTCATGGTCGAATTTATTTGTAATCGGACTAAAAGAAAAATAAAGAAAAAAATAGAAACCCTAGGAACGAATTAGGGTTAGGGCTTTTTATGTTTAAATCTGGACATTTAATGCATAATAATGATTGGGTAATGATTGTACTATGATTGGGGAACTTAGGGTTAGGTTTTAGTAATTAAAAACCCTTACCGATTAGAAAATAAAATAAAAGGGGTGTGTTTTGCCAACTTTTAAACTTGTGGGATATTTTTGTAATGTTATTTAGGTCTGTGGTAAAGTATAAAAATTATAACATGAGGGTCCTATGTGTAAAATTTGCAAGAAAGGATTTAAATGGTAATATTATGGTTCGAATTGTACTTAAATTAAATAGAGGGACTAAAAGTGTAAATTCTGGAAACTTGAAGTTATTCTGTGTAAATAATGATATTAAGAGGGTATTGTGTAATTTTGAGTATTTATGGGCTTAATATGTAATTATAAGTAAATTATGGGTTGGATTATAAGTTTTATAAAGTTAAGGGACTAATTCTGTAAATTCTGAAACATGAAGGGTATGATTCGTACTACATATAATTCTGAGGGTATATTCTGTAATTTTGGAAAATGTAATGCTTGGTATGTAAATATAAACATGTAGGGATTAAAAGTGTAATTTATGTAATTATAGGGTTTATTTTGGAAATTAAATAACTAAAGGGTATAAATTGTAAATTGTGAAACTTAAAGGACTAAAAATGTAATTCTGGATTAGTTATGGTTTAAAATAAGTAACTTGAGATATTTCAATAAAAACCTTTAACTTTGGTGAATTTACAATTAAAACCCTAAAATATGAGAAGTTGTCATAATTAACCCTAAACTATTTTAACTTGATAAAGTAAACCCTATTACATAATAATGATTATATTAATGACTTAACCTAAAATTATAATATTTAAATCTTCCTAATTATAGAAATTTGCTAATTATGAAAACTTACTAAATAAGGAAACTTTCTAAAAATGGAAACTTACTTAAAATAGAAAGATAACTAAAAGATCATTTGTACTTCTGTCTTCTACTCCTTTAGGTTCGGGAAGGGAGTAATTTGATCCTTGTCATTTGCTATTCTTGCGTTCTGCTAATAAGGTACAGATATTCTGCCCTTCTTGTAAGGAGCCTTCGTTTCTCTCGACTTCTGATTTTGATTCGTTTAGGATTCCCCAAGCCATTGCTATGTTCCCCTTGTATCGTGAACCTTGACTTGAACCTTCGTTTTGAACTCTTGTCTTGATCATTTGTTTTGAACCCTGCCTTGGACCCTGTTATGTTTCCTTGATACTTGACATGACCTGTTCATAACCTGGTAACCTGAATATTTAGGACCCTGGGATACTTGAAGGTTCATAGGATTTTATAACTACTTTCTAAATTACCTATGAAGAGGTTTTGAAAATTACTTTTAAAGACTTTCATTATGAAAACTGATTTAAAGACCACTTTATTTTAAAACCATTTTAAAAGGATTACTTTTTAATAAATTGACATGAACCTTCTGGTATTTGACTTTTCTGATATTGACCTCCTGATAGTGAACCCCTGCATTGATCTCCTGTTTTGAACTCTGATATGAACCCTGATATGAAATCTGATATGAAATTTGATATAAAACCTGACACTTGATACCTGATACTTGACATCTGAGACTTGATACTTGACCTTGACCCACAGTTTGAGACTACGAGCCACCCACTAGGCATGAGGGTTTCATGTCCATGTCATTGATGCACCGGTGGCATGACTCTAGGGCAGGAGAGTGATGACCTGTCCCGTCCCTGACCTGTTACTGATTTACTTGTTACGTAGAGGAAGACCCTGTGGCCTACTGGGGCGTATGGATGCATCCTAGACATGACCTGATTTGTTTGTATTACTTGTTATATCTGGTGACTGATGAGTGTGTGCGATACACGTCTTTCACAATCCTGGGAGCCCGCGACTCCAACCCCTGGAGGTATCCCCTCACCCTGTACCTGGTATGCTGAGGTCACCCCTCTATACACCCTGATATGTGATTTGATATGATATGTACTGTTTCTGGGCTCGTGGTGGATTACTGTTTATGTTACCCTATGACTTGATACTGGACTTGACCTGATTCGACTTGGGCTGGTGGTGGGTTATGGTTTCCTTTACACTGAGCCATTGTAACCATTTTTTGATAACCTTTTCCATTGTCCTTTCTACTCTTGTTACACCTTGTGTCATTTCATTATTTCACCATCCCTTATTACTGCTTTGTATCGTTATATCTGTTCACTGAGCTTTCGTAGCTCAGCAGCGTTTCTTTTTCCCGCAGCAGGTTTTAGTTTGGAAGCTGGGTATGAGTGGAGAGTACCATGGATATAGAAGGCCCGACTAGCTATGGAAGAGTATTAGAAGAACTTATAGTTAGACTTGGAAACTTTTGTATTGTAACCTTGTAGTTTCATATTTCCTTTGTAACCATTGAATTCTATTGTATTATTAATGTCAAATGCTTGTGTTTGTTCTGATATGCCACCATTGTTGTGACACCTTTGCCCTTTTCGGGTTGGGGTGTTACAGCTTCCGCTCTCAATTCATCTTATTACAACCAAGATGAATAGGGAAGTGAGACTGCACGTCTTCATCAGTTCCAGGTTCGCCATCTTGACTAGATCTTCTACATCGCCAATACTTCTACCTTGTAAGGAATGTCTTCACTCTTCAGGGTAGCCACCGTTGTTGTCAACTCCAGGTCAGGCAGTGAAGTAATTCTTCTGATATGCTTCTAGTTGTCTTGATGCATACGCAAAACTTTCTGTGCAGCAAGGGAGTATAGCCGAGTCTCTTTCTGAAATATCCCAAAATTTATTCCGCCTGAAGGTATGGAAGCTAATTTCTATTTCAGCTTTCCCAAAACTCCATTCTCAATCAAACTAAGCTGTTTCTCTCTGTTCACGAAATTTATCAATGGTAACGCAAGGTGTAAACATCTTCCAGAATTCCTCTGCAAAGTTCAAAAGATTTCAGTTCTCCATTTTTTTATCGGTCTTGACCACTTGGTGATAGTTTCAAAACTTGCGGGATTTAAAGAGATATCCTCAATTAAGAACACCGTTGTCTCAACAATTATCAATCTCCCAGAATGCACAAATGATCGTCAAATTTCTAACAAAGTGCAAAAATGATTTTCATGCTCTTCCTCGTCTCCGAATGTACTATTAAGTCATACAATGACCATTTGCTCAAGTACTCACGAGAAAACATCATTTATCAACTTCACAAAACAGTCAGAGCTTTAGCTAATACTATTAGCATCGCTAACCGTCATAGCATTCGTTACGAATACGGAAGGCGATTCCAAGAATAACCTCAATTCATACTTCCATCTGAAGGAAACTTCGCGCTTTGAAATCGAACAGATACGTAGTCGTTTCAGGGTGGAGAAATAATGGTTCCTAGCAGCAATACGGTTCAGCTTCCAGTAATCAATACATATCCCCTGTCACCATCCTTCTTTATCGCGAACGAAACTGAAACACGCCCAGAAGATACATTTAAGCAAACTCACTTCCTGGTCTTCGGTTGCTGCTCTTCCCGGTTGCTCAAATCAACTGGTATGATCCCGGACACATCTGAAAGACATCTTCGCTTGGTGACTAGACAATCTCTCGGTATCATGTCAAATCCTACTCCACACTCCGGTGGAAAACTTGGTGGTTCAACCAGGAATCATATTCAGAAAACTCAGGGTGCCAAATAACTCTCAAGATAACATTCATTTATTGGTGTACGAAATGGGTTCTAGAAAAACTTCATAACCGCGAAAGTAACACACGAGTCTCCAGAGTAATAGTGATAGCAAAAAGTTTAACAATCGGTAATCATGGTAGGGGTTTCAAAATTGTTTCAAACGCCAAAGGTGAGACATAGGAGGATAGTTGTCAATATTTTGAATGCTCGATCAACCAATCCCCCATCAGAATAAAATCGAAGTTAACTATCCAAAGAAAGACAGATCAACAAAGCAAGTCTTATCGTTCAAAAGTGAGAGGGAAACATTCTTATACTCGTGGTTAAACACCACAAGACTTCTCATAGGGACGGAGATGGGTAAGACGAAATCAAATAGCGTCGGAAGATTCATAGATGCTTTATCAAAAGCAAGAGACAAATAACAGAATGTATCAAGTACGTCATCGCCATGGAGATTCTCAGAATGCCCGAAGAGGCATCAAAATGATTAACAAAAGGATCAGAGGTCAGAGTCGTAATCTGAAGATAAGGATCAAATAGTGTCAGGCAATTACTATGCAATTCTCAAAGCCTTCAAGATTTATTTAGGTTTCAAAATCTTAGGTGGTGCAAAGCATAAGCTTTCAATCTCCAAAAGTGATCTCAACAGGCTTTAACCAAAAGCAAGGCACGAATCAGAGTGATGCGGAAGCAAGGATACTTAAGCAAATGCCTTATAGTCTACCCATTCCTCACTGGTCAAAACTTAAATTCCTATGGGGAGATCCTAAAGCAAATTCTCAAGGTGTTCTCCTATGTTCTTACAGTGGAAGCCTAATGGTCCAAAACTCACAGGCCAAGGGTAAATGTATTACGAGTCGCAGCCTGTCTCTCTGATACCATAATTGTAACACCCCAACCCGATAAGGGTAGAAGTATTACGTTATGGTGACATATCAAAGCAAACACAAGCATATGACTTAAATAATACAAATGAATTTTCAAAGGTTACAAAGGGAAAATCTGAAATACAAGGTTACAAATGAGAACAACAATAAATACTAAGTCTGAAAATGTAAATACTTCTAGTCATCTCTAATCCAGAATAGCTATCAAGGTGTAGTCTTCTAAGTCCAAAAGTACTCTTCACTTATAACTCAGCTTCCTACTAAAACCTGCCGCAGGAAAAGAAATGCGGCTGAGCTTAAAAAGCCCAATGAACAGATATATATATATATATATATATATATATATATAGGGAGACTTTCTTGCGAGAACCATCTTATCTGCGAGAACTGACAGAACCACCAAAAACATACATGCACGCCTTTTAAAATAAAATAAAAATATATGCAAATCATCAATAATCATAAGTATCCACCTATGTTCTTCAATATCATCATGAACTCATCCTTTTTTTTCACAAAAACCTTACACACGGCCGCAATATTGTCATTGCACGCCTTATAAGAACATACATGCACACCTTCAAAGAAAAATTTTGTATTTCCAATTTCTTATCAAATTCTTTAGAACAACCATGTTTTTTTTAAAACATATATGTTGTGTTTAGAATATATGTGCAAAAATACAATTATTGAATGCGTGCATGTATGTTTTTGGTGGTTCTGTTAGTTCTCGCAGATAAGATGGTTCTCGCAAGAAAGTTTCACTATATATATATATATATATATATATATATATATATATATATATATATATATATATATATATATATATATATATATATATATAAACGAAAATCAAAAGCAAATGAACGAACATATAGTATGGTGCAATGGGGAAAAACATAAGGTATAAATAATGAAACCAAAGTAAAAAAGGGTCAGTAATCCACCACGAGCCCGAACACAAACCAAATATAGTAACCCTGTAAGCAATCTAGAGGGGATACCTCTCAAGTAACCAGATAATATGAGGGGTGTCCTCATGTATCAAATTGGAGTGATCAGCTCCCAAATATATGTGAAAGACGTGGATTGCACCCATGCATCAGTCACCGAACAATATCATATAATATCAAATCATGTTAAATCCACTAATACGAACATGAACCTAGGATGCATCCATACGCCCCCCGAACAATAATATTAGCCATAATAAATAATAAAGCGCGCATAGCAAAATGGGGACGGTGTGGAACATCACTCAACCACACTAAAGTCATGCCATTGGTGCATCAATGACACGGCCATGTTACCTTCATGGCTAGGAAACAAACTTGGCTCGGGTATCAAACTGAAGGGTCAAAAGTCAAATCATATCAAAGTCAAATGTCTAAGTCATCAAAGTATCAAAGGTTCATCGTCAAAGGTTCATAATCGAAGGTTCATAATCAAATGGTTCATTTAAAGAAATCTTTATCAAATGATTTTCATAAAAATGATCTTTAATAACGGTTTTCATAAAGGTAGTCTTTAAAAGTAGTTTTCATAAAAGTTTAGTAAAATTCCATATAAAAATGGTATCGCATCGTTCATAAACATCATTTTAAAATAGTTTTTCTCAAAACATTTCTATGATATAATTAAGAAAGGTTTTCACATCCAGTTACAAAATCAAATGAACCTTCAAAGTATCAAGTGATTCGAATACTCATATCACAGGGTAACGAACGAATTATATCAAGTATTATATCACAAGGATCATAATGAACGAATGTCAAATGGATCATCATACCAACGAAGCATATCAACGAATGAATCAAAGTACAAGGGATCATAGCAATGGCTTAAGGGAATCTTATAACGAATCAAAGATCAAGATCAAGTCATGAGAGTGAAAGCACCCTTACTGAAAAAGGGTAGAATATCTGTACCTTATTCGATAGCAAAACAAACTAAAGATAACTCACGAGACACCGGGTCACTCCCGCTTCATGGAACCTATACGAATTAATAATCATATATTACTTTAAGTCCAATTTAATTAAGTTACTCTTTTGAGTATACTTTCCCTTTTTAGCAGGTTTCCCGAATTAGTAAGTTTCCATATTTAGGAGGATCATAAGTTTAAGTATTCAGATGTGACAATGATAATAGTTTAAGGTTCGTAATGTTGATTATATAAGTTTAGGGTTTATTATGCAATTGTTGTAAAGTGAGGGTATAAAATGTAAATATTATAAGATTTAATGATTTCACAAGTTAAGCCCCTTAGTTTGTAAATATGACAATTTAAACCCTTTAGTTTAGAAAATAAACACACAATAACCTTTTTAATCCATTTTACACTTTTGACAGATTTTTATCTAAACTGGTCCTGTTTCTTCGAATTTATTTATCATATAAGAACTCCGAAATAAAATTCACAAAAATTACTAAAGATGCTCCAATGTCTTAGATATGTTACATAATTTTTCCAGATTTTATTAGCTAGCATAACTATATTCTAAAAATTGCTTAAGCCAATTCGTTCAGATTTCTGATCAGATTTTACATACGAAAAGTTTATATTTAGTAACCCCTTTATAAAAATTCAGAAAAATCTACAAAAATTTCAATAATTAATAGACATATGAAATATTACCCAGTTCAAAGGGCTTCTTCTAATTCGACACGGTTTGCAAATTAAAAATCAAAAACACGGACGGATTTTCCAGACATACGAATTCAGACTGACACTTAATTTTCCAAAAATCAAAAAATTGCCTTCCCGACCTCTAAAAATTACAAGGTTAATTTCTACAGAAAGCTATTTTCTTGAATTTAGTTTTAGACTCCAGCAACAACCAAATACCCTTCGTCATCATCAAAATACACTCGATTAAAATCGGACTAGTTTCCAGATCAGAATACTGCTTCAATATTTTATGTGATCATTCATTCAAAAACTCACCCATCAACACCTATCCTTCATATATAACTCAAAAACACCTATAGGTTGATTCTTACAAGATTTTAACATATTCATATTAATTAAATTCAGATCCATATACATAATTCGATTCATATTTAGGGCTTGTAGATTCGTTATTTTATGTGTACATCTATCATTTTATGTGATCTTTACACGACGTGAACATCAAGATGGACCGAATATAACAAGATTAAACACGAAAAGGATGATATACAATACCCTCGAAGACCACACGAAGAATCAGGAACATAAAGATCAAGTCGCCAACAATTTTCCTCCTTCTTCTTCTTGGTTCGTACGGCAGAAAAGAAAAACAAAGACAAAGGATCGATTAGGGTTTATTATCAATTCGAATGGGTTAGTTTGTATACATGAATGATTACCTTGGACAAGAACAAAATCAAGAACACCAAAATCTTCCTTGTGTTGCTGCTGTTGATCGAATAAGGGAGGGACAAAGGAACAGCCGTGACTTTTGCTGAGAGAAGAATTAGGGTTTGATTTGTTTGTTTCGGTTATAAGAAAAAAAAGAAAAACCGTGTGTGGTGATTGAGTATATTTAGGGAATGATTTGATGATATTTTGGGCTAGTGACCAATCAAGTCCAAAGCATGATTATCTCAATACATGGGCCAAAAATTTGTGCACATAACACATAAAATGGATCGACTAGTATACTTGAATGTAGGACTTATATTTTGTGACATTTCAAATTATAGTGTAAGATTTCATTTAATTAATTTTATTAGATAACATAAGGTCTTAATTACTTAGGTTGAATTCAAATAATGTTACTTATATAATCCTCATAAGTTCTCAAAATTTTAAATTTGAGAGAATTTTTGTCATTTCGGGTTATATTAATTTTGGGTTTTACACATCCGTGGCATTTGATTATCTGACGAAAGAGATCCTTGTGCAAGTCCTAGAGAAACCATCGAAGGAAGAAGAAGTTGTTAACACCATTGTGGAAGAAGAGGAAGATAACTGGATGACCCCAATCATTCGGTGTAAACAGGAAGGCGTTTGCCCAGAAGATCAAAACGAGGCTCGGGCTCTCCGGATGAAGATAAACCAGTATACTCTAGTTGACGATGTGTTTTTCAAAAAATCTTACCTGGACCCAATGTTAAGATGTATCGGACCACTTCAGGCGAATTACATACTCCGGGAGGTGCACGATAGAGCATGTGGGATGCACTCCGGGCCACGGTCCATGGTGGCGAAGTTGATGCGGCAAGGATATTATTGGCCAACTATGCACCGGGACACTAGAGAAGTGATTCAGAAATGTGATTCTTGTCAGATACACGCACCTATTCCGAAGCTCCCAAAACTCGTAATGACTTCAATCATGGCCCCATGGCCATTCTACCAGTGGGGTATGGACGTGTTGGGACCTCTGCCACAAGCTCCGGGAAAAATCAAGTTTGTTATTGTGGCAATCGACTATTTCACTAAATGGATGGAGGCTAAGCCGTTGGTCCAAACGACAGGGAAAGATGTCAAGAAGTTTGTCTGGGAGAACATAGTATGCAGGTTTGGATTACCAAGGGTAATTGTCACGGACAACGGGAGCAACTTCATTCACGATCCTTTCAAAAGCTGGTGCGAGAGGTTGAATATAACCCAGATAAACACTGTTGTGGCCCATCCTCAAGCTAATGGGTTAGTCGAAAGGGCAAACAAGAGTCTTATGAAAGGGTTCAAATCAAGACTCGGCAGGGAGAGAGCCGGATGGGTAGACGAGTTGCCCAATATCTTGTGGGCACACCGTACTTCACTGAAGACAAGCAATGGAGAAACACCATTCAGCCTCACGTACGGAAGCGAAGCGGTTATCCCGGCTAAAATAGGAATGCCAACCTTTCGGACTATGGTAACAGAAGAAACGGAAAACAAATAGGGAATCTGCCTAAACCTCGACCTACTACAAGAGCGAAGGGAGATGGCTACAATCCAGGAGGCGAAATACAAGAAGAAGATAGAACAGTACTATAACCGAAGGGTTCACGCTGAGTCGTTCAAGGTAAGTGTACAAATTCAGATAGCTTTTTTAAAACAAAATATCATTACAATACATAATTAATTCCTTCCAATTATAACTTGTTTCTACTGTGACTAACGTAAGAAATGAAAATACCTTCACAATCAAAGGTAGGTGATTTTGTGTACCGAAGGAATGAGGCAAGCAGGGTTGAAAATCAAGGAAAGATGGGACCCAATTGGGAAGGACCGTACCAGGTTGTGGAAGCGTACCAGACCGGATCATACAAATTGGAGACGATAGAGGAAAAAGAAGTGCCACGAACATGGCATGCCGTTAACCTTAGAAATTGTTTTTTGTAAACGTATGACTAATATATCTAATGTAACGTCCGGAAGTACGTGATTGACTATTTGAATGACAAATGCAGCTATCCCACAGTTAAAGGGAAGCAATTTTCTCTACATATCATGTTATTACATTACTTATTACATTCTGAACATAAGCCGAAAGTGACCCCTCCGAGAGGTTCGCGACCTCCGGAGATCTTACCCAAAAAGGGGTTGCCAAACAACTAAGGCAAAAAGGCCGAACGGCGCATGACGCCTAAAGACGGTAGACACCCAAAAAGGGGTCGCCGCACAACTATGGCAAAAAGGCCGAACGGCACATGATGCCGAAAGACAGCAGATACCTAAAAAGGGGTCGCCGCACAACCATGGCAAAAAGGCCGAAGGGCCAATAATGTTTTAAGTCAGGGGAAGTCGCAAAGCAAAGTGGCCATATCAACCTAAGGATCGAATCCTTGCATAATGTAAGTAACACGTAATAAAATAACAGATAAAACATGTTCTACAACTAACAAGGCAATTCTGCCAGATAGAGGCTTCGAAATGCAAGTAACATAATATCTAATCAAAATCACAAAGTTATTACATTTATCCAAGTCATTAAATTGTTCGGACGACTATCCGAATCATTACATCGGCTCGAAGGCCCCATGACAAAATACCAAATAGTTCTAAAAAGTTACAAAGGATAATAAGAGCTTCACATAACATCCGGAGTGGCTTGAATCCGTAGTCAAAACAGAGGCACCCAGATATTACAAACAAACAACTTTCTTAAAGAGCAGAGGCGTTCTCTTCGGCAGCTGAACCATCAACCGAAGGCCCTTCGGTCACAGGAACCTCGAAAGTCGATCCGGTGGCAACCTCTGCAATTATGGTCACCGGCCCGGACGGAGCGGGGTCAGGAAACAGGTTCATTATCTCCGCAAGAGGCTTATGGTAGGCGTTGCTGACCTTCTTGACATAGGGATACTCTGCGGTGAACAGTCCATCATACAAAGGTTGGAACTTGGCTTCAGCTTCCATATCCAAGTTATCCACATCCGCCAGAACCTTAGCCACATCCTCCGACGAACGGTCTAAGGTAACGCCATCTAAAAACCCAGATTGGGAGGACAGACTGAAAGGAGAGGCCAAATGTTGTTTATACTTGTGACTGTTCAGAAGCCGACGGACCATCTCCGGAATGAACTCTTTAACCACTCTGAACTGCTCCATTTCCGTTTGGCCCAGCTTGACGGCTAGGTTTTTCTTTTCTTGATGGAGTTCCGAGTTCTCCCTCTCTTCCGCACTCAGTTTATCCTTGACCCCATTCAATTCAGCCTCTAAAGCCCTGATCCACTCCGCAGAAATTCTCTTCTCTTCATCCCTCTCCTTCTCCAGCTCCGAGATGCGACCCGTGAGATCTAATTCTTTAACCATGCAGCTAGCATGCTCATGCCTCAACTTATTGAGCTCCTCCGTCTCTTGGGCCGCATCCTCGCACTGCTGATGGGCACGATATAATTCGCTATGTTCGTGAAAGAGAGACTCAAATCGAACTAAGAAACACGACCGTGACAACCAATATATATATATATATATATATATATATATATATATATATATATATATATATATATATATATATATATTATATATATATATATATATATATATATATAAAGTGCGCATGCAAAGACGTCCGAATAAGCTTACCAGTGTCAGCAGCTCCGAACTGGGGGTTCGCACCCTCAGCGACCTCCGGCTGCTTCCTAGTCTTTTCCTGACGCAGTGATCGAATGGGGGCGGGAGCAGGAATGGGCCCCGTAGAATCCAAATCCACCACAGGGATCTCCTCCGTTGTTTTGCTCCGTTTAGCCAGACGGAACACACCGCTTCCTCCCTCACCGCGCTGAACGTGCACTCTTGTCTTACTAACCCCCACTCCTTGTTGGGCTTTTAGAGCCTCCCGAGCAGTAGCTTGCTCTTGCTTCTTGCGCTTGGCCTCCAGAACTCTATCATCGGCCACCTCGACCTTCTTTTGTTTGGCCGTCTTTTCAGGGATGTCGGCATTTGACGGGGCGGGGGTAGTCACATGTAACTCGTGGGACTGACCCTCGCGATATTCATCCCCTTTGACCATGGAAGCACCCTTTCGGATTTTTGGCTTGATCAAATACTCGGACATTGTTATAGTTGTGGAAAGAGAGAATGTAAAACAGTTAGAAATAAACATGCATAAATATATCAAAAAAAAAAAGGCAAAGCAAAAGCTGTAAGGCTATACCCTTTCCCTTGGCATCCCTAAGCGCTGCTCGATAACCGGGATGTTCGCAGTACAAAGTTAGCCCCACGGCATAAAGAAAACCCGGAGAAATCGTAATGAGATCGATCACATTCTCCGACGGCCTTTCGGCATCTTCAACATTAAACTCACCTTTCGGAAAGGGGTCCGAGATGTCAGAGTCATGGTGCCTCCAAGGCATAGCGAACGGAATAGCTCGCCTGTCTATCGGAAAAAAAATTGTGTTTCCAGCCTTTCAGACCGGTCAGAATCTCCCTGAAACAAACCCTTTTCTCCTTGCCGCTCCTCTTCTCAAAAGAGAACCAGTGACCTTGCTTGCTTAACTTGTAGAAGGCCCGGAATAGAGAAGTAGTAGGGTTGATGTGCAAGCTTCGGCTGTATACCTCAAAAAGGGTTGCACGGTGCAGACCCAACGGAACCAACTGAGAAATATGTACCTTGTAATATCTAATAATGTCCAGCAAAAATGTGGAAAAGGGTACGCTAAGACCGCCCTCATAAAAATACTCTAAATACAAACCAATAGCATCATCCGGCAACTCATCCATCGTCATATCCTTCGGAGGTAACCTTGGATGCAGGTCTTCGGGTATACCTAATTCCATGGTCACCATATATACAGCTCCTTCGTCCATCCGAGAGGTATATTTTTGAATATCGAACTTGGGTATAAATCCCCCAGCTTTCTGAGTATCCTCTTCATGAATTGAAATGGGAGAATTCGACATGGCCTAACCGAGGGAAAACAGGATATAGCCGGATAACAAAGAAAATACAAAGTGTGGATGGTTCGGAACGTACCTCTTAAGTCGAATGGCAATGTAGAAATCGCTCGTATTAATTAGAAAAACTCATTCAGAAATATGCTGCAGAGAGTGTATCAGAGAGAGCAGAAAATTATAGTGGTAAAAACGATAGAAATGACGCTATTTATAGGTGAGAAGGAAGAACATGAAATGACGTGTCGTGTCAGATAATGACATGGCACTCTCTCGCCCATACGATACGCACATGCACACGTGTCTAAATCTTAGAACCCCGGTAAAAATAACGGCTATCCTTAAAAAGAAGCAATAATGATTTTTGGCGGTTTGTACATCAAACCCACTCACCGGATCCTAACGGACTAAGCCCCTCGGAATTGATAAAACGGGACTTCAAATTTTTTTAAAGTATCACAATATCGATGCAACCGATACTATGAAACTGGGGGGGACATGTTGGCATATGTGTCCGGATGGCCTATCTTGTTCGGTCGTCCGAACGACATGGAGCCCTCCGTATGAAGACCGGAAAGCACCTAACTCGCCCGGCCAGTGTAACTGTAAGTAATAGGACAGGTGGCGTTACCCTTTGGACAAAGGGCAACAGCAGACCAACCGCCGCCATCCCAAGATTTACGGGATTATGTCTGCGACATATATCCGGAAAATCCGCCGCCGCCGTTTAAGGTACTGTAGCTGGGTAGTATAAATACCCAGCTCATTCACTACTCTCAACTAACTTTTACCTTTAACATTCACTCTCAATTATTGTTTAAGCCTTTCGAATTACTCCATACTTATCCTCATGCCGGAGCTTGGTCCTGGGATAACACCAGGGGCAAGCCTAACGTGAGTGTCTCTTGTGTGTAGGTACCTCGGAACCTCAACAAGACCTTGTCCGGAAGATCTAACTCCATCTCTGAAGGAGTTACGGGTTTTTATCCTTTCACCGTATCCATTTACCAATTGAAGTGAATGCATTTAAAGAAATTGGTATGTGTTTATTCACATACCTTTTCTTGACCAAAACCGGACCCAAAAAGACCAAAAACTAACCAAAATGCCAAAAGATATTGTGTTTTTGTGTTTTTGATTGTGCAGGGAAGGATATTTCAAAAATATGACAAATCAAAGAAAAACCGGGAAAACGAGCACGAGATATGGAAAGGACTCAAAGCCGATGCCGGGAGAAACATGTTTGGCCAAAAGACAAAAATCACCCTTAGATCAATTTTGGAAGATTGGCAAATTCAGTCCCTTGGAATTCAGAATTTACATAAATGGTCCCTTAGATCAAAATCCTTAAAACCATTAAACCTTTAAAAACCCGGTTTTATTAATATCACTACCCAACCCACCTTAGTTATCAACCCAGCCCACCTCACTTGCTATACCCAGCCCACACCTTTACCTTAACCCGATCCAACCCAAAAACCTATACCCGGGGTCAAAAGTAATAAAAGAAAGGGTCAAACTATAATAAAAAAAACACACAACCCGCGCCCCCCAAATTTCACCCAACCCAGAGATTTCACTGTTACCCAAGAACCCTAATCATTAACCGTATGATTTTACAGCAATTAAGGGTATATTCGTCCAATCATTGGGTGTCAGATGTCAGAGAAGCACAGAAATGCACGCTTGGGCAACGTGGCAGCATTTCATTGGATATGACACCTCACAAGATTTGATCCAAGGGCTAAGGTTGCAAGATTGGCGTCCAATAAATGATCAGATGGATGAGATTGATTTGAAGAAGCACAAATAGCCACGGATTGGTGACATGGCAGAGTCTAGATCCTTCTCTCTCGGGCTATAAATAGAGGACCTCTCCTCCTTAGATTTCATGTAATTTTTAGTTATTGTTATGCTGTCAAATTTAGTTTCTGCTTTGTAATTCCTTTTGTAACTTTTGAGGTTTTATTAATGAAAGTTTAATTTTAGTTTTCTTTAATCCATTTCTCTTTAAGTTTAAGTTTCATATTAGCTTATTCATGTTCTCAGTAGCTTATTCAAATCATTTTTAGCTTATTTCCACTTTTTATCTCATACTTTGTTCATCTCATTTTAAAAGGTCCAAAAATATTGAAAAAACACTAAAAAATCCAAAAATAATTCAAAAGCCCAGCTTCAATAAGCTGATTTATCAATATTATAAGCTCATATAAGCTATTTAGTTTATTGTGAGCTTTTGTTGGGTTCAAATCTGTTTCTATCTCACAAATCCAAAAAAAGTCAACAAAAGTCAACTGTTGAATCAAGGTGATGATTCTGGACTAATTTCTAGTAGAACAAGCAAGATTGGGAAGTGCTTGGCCTATCTAAAGATAGGCTTTATTGGAAAATCCCTTTGTTCTAGCTAAGGGGCAGTTTGTAAGTTCCATTTCATTTCTAGCTTAATTTTCTACACAATTTAAGTTCAGTAGATTCAGTGCTTATTGCTTGTTGATTTCTGTTTGTTAGTTATTTAGTAGCTTAGTTAATGATAGATTTGTTGGTAACTTAGCTTAATTCAGTTGGTATAGTATAATTAGTTCATAACTGTTGGGTAAAATAGCTTCTATAGGACTGTTTTAAGAACATAGTTGAGGTACTGTTCATATGCATCTTTTTGAGTTTTGATTGAACTTGATTGAGGTTTATGCTGCTGTTGTTGTTAGATGATAAGGGAATTATAGTGCATTTGAGGTTTTTGGATAAATAGTTGCAAAGATAGAAGCTAGGCTGCCTAATAAGCTCTTCATACGCTAAGCTTGAATTTGTGGTAACTTGTTGGTATTCCTGAGTTCCAACTAGTGTATTAAGTGGGTGTTCAAGAGTTGGATTAGTTTCAATTAGTTTTCACAAGTTTTGCGCCAAATTCCCTGGTCTGCTGTCACAGAGTCTTTAGTGCAGACCCAGGATAGTGACTGCTGATCTAGCATGATTTGTGGCTTAACCACTTAAGTTCTAGATCTAATTTTTGGTTTTTTAAGTAGGTCATATAGTAGGCTTTTAGTGCAATATCTGGGATTCACCAATAGAGCTTATTTGATAGCTTATTTGCCATCTGCAAAGTAGGGTAGAAAGCTTTTTGAATCTGTTAGACCAATAAGCTGTACAGCAGCCTATAGGCTTATTCCTTTGGCTTATTTGTTCATTCTGAGTTGCTTTATGCTTGATATAGTACTTTGCTTGATCCCTGAGCTTTTTCTGATTTTTGGATAGCATTTGCTTATTTTGTGCTTATTTTCATATTGCTTATTGGGCTGTTTTGCTTATTAGAGCTTATTCAGGGTCTGAAATTATTTTTCCTAGATTGCTTATTCAATTTTAAAATTACTCAAAATTTTTCAGATTTTTCCTAAGTGTTTTAATATTTTTAAATCATTTAATTAGTTTAAATTAGTTTTTAATTCATAAAAATTAAATAAAAAGTCAAAAAAATATTTTTCTTTTTCCAAAAATTTTCTTTTAATATTTAGAGTTTAGGAAAATTATTTTCAAAAATTTAGGATTTTAAAAATTTACTTTTAATTACGTTTTTAAATTTCGTCGCGTAACGTTTTTAAATTCGATTTTCGTTTTTTTTTTTTTTTTTGATTACGTGCTTAGAATACTTGTACCCATAGTTTTATTAGTTGTTTTCATTTGTTATTTCATCATTTGTAGTATAAAAACCCAAATCAATCACTCTTATTCACATTCACTTCACGAATCACGATCCCGAATCACATATTCCATTCAATCTTCGTCGGGACTACGACTCGGGTCAACACATATTTCTTTGTGTGTTTTCCTATTCACATCAACTTTTTGGCGCCGCTGCCAGGGAAGGTTGACGAGAATTTGTGATTTTGTTTTTCGATACCTGTTTTGAAGACCCTTCCTCGGAAGTTACTCGATTTTATAAAAAAAATAAAAATACAAAAAGAAAATAAAACACTTTTCCTAAAGTGTTTTCAAAAATACAAAAATAAAATAAATCCTCACTTTTCTTCAAAAGTGTTGTAAACCATTCCGAATAACAACAAAAGAGATCGTGAAGTTAAACGTTTCTCGGATTATTTCTTTACTACAACCTATACACGGGGTTTAAGGATGGTCTTGACATTAAATTGCAGACCGAAAGAGGCGGGTTTTTAATCAGCTTACGAGCGGACCTTTGCTTCTCCGCCACGCTGCGCGTAGTTTTGAAAGAAACGAGTTCGGTTGATCAACGATCACCAAAAATATAATAATTCTAATTTTTCCTATATAAAAATCCAAAAAGATTTTCTTTTCAAATTTGGTTTTCCTTTTTATTTTTGTTTTTGGTGTATGCACACCCGTTCTTCTTCTTCTTCTTCTTCTTCTTCTAACCCTCTTCTTTCACCACTTTCAAATCCTGAGAGGATTATCCGTCAAAACAACCGTGTTCATTTCTCAACCATTGAGGAAATGGCCAACAACCCAAACAATCAACACCCTCCGGTGGGTGTTAATGACATTCAGGCTCCCGACCTCCGTCCAATGGAGGAACGTCTCCAAACACCTTTCAATGGTGTTAGACGAGCCATCGTGATACCCAATATTCAAGCAAATCACTTTGAAATCAATCACGGGTTACTCAATCTTATCACGGGTATCTCATTTCACGGACTTGATCATGAAGACCCTTATGTTCATATCCGAAATTTCACCGACATTGTTGAAACAATAAAGATTAACCAAGTTGATTACGATGTCATCAAAATGAAATTGTTTCCCTTTTCTTTGAAAGGAGCGGCTCGAACTTGGCTAGAGAAAGAACCCCCTAATTCTATTTTAACTTGGGGAGATCTAGCTACAAAGTTCATCAATCATTTCTACCCTCCTTCCAAAACTTCTAGTCTCCGAACTCAAATCTTTCGATTTCAACAAGCTTTCGATGAATCGTTCAGCGAAGCTTGGGATAGATTTAAGGAGTTATTGGAAAAGTGTCCTAATCATGGCTTCTCTGATTTGCACCAAATTGACACGTTTTACAATGGGTTGAGTCTGGCCGATCAAGACTCCCTAAATTCTGCTGCGGGTGGAAACTTGTTAACGAGAAATAGTCAAGATGCTTTCACGATTATTGAGAATAAATCAAAAGTGAGGAGTTCAAGAAACAAGATTCCCACTTCGAGTGCAAATAACAAAGCTAATGATGAAGTTTTAGGGGCTATTGCAGTACTTGCTAAACAAGTTGAATCATTAACCAAAGCACAATCTTCTTCTCATCAAGTTAATGTTGTTAATCAGAGTTGTGAAATATGTGGTGGTCCTCACCAATATTTTGAGTGCCCAGCCTCCGGTGGCTACACTCAAGAGAATGTGTATGCTGCTTCTGGAAATTTCAATCAAGGTGGTAATGGTTACCAACCTCAAGGAGACCGTAATCTCCTCAGCTACCGTTCTAACAATTTTCTCGGACCACCCGGTTTCACACAGAATCAAAATCAAAATCAGAATGTGCCGAACCATATTGTTCCATACAATCAAAATCAAAATCGGGCTAATCAAGGGAATTTTAATCAAGGGCAAAGCTTTCAAAATCAGGGAAATTTTCAAAAAGGCCCGAATCAAGGGAATTTTCAAAACAACCGAGGGCCAAATCTTCCAAACAATCAAAATCAAGGATTTGTGCAAAACCCATCGCCCTCGGATGAGTTATTAAAACAATTCATTCTTCAAAACCAACAACAACAAAAAAACCAAGAAGAGATGAATAAGATGATGATGAGTCAAATCAATGAAATTAATAAACGTTTAAATGATCGACCCTCGGGTTCGGGTACTACTTCTCTCCCAAGCAACACGATCGCTAACCCGAGGGGCGATGCTAAGGCGATCACGACTCGGAGCGGTGTTTCATATGATGGACCTACGGCTCCGGCTACCGCTTCTTCTCTACCTCCCAAGATAGTCGACCGTGAACCCGAGGTGACCAAGGACATGGAACCTCCTACTAACAACGGAGGAACCAACGACGTCCAACCTCCGGTCGTCCATCCATCTGAACCGAAGAATGTTGAACCAAAAGAAATTCCCGTCAAAGCAAACCTTCCGTACCCATCGAGAATGAATGATCAAAAGCTCCGCGATAAAGCTTCAAATCAAATGGAAAGATTCTTTCAAATCCCCCAAGATTTGCATTTTGATATAAGCTTTGCGGATGCTTTACTCCTAATGCCTAAGTTTGCTTCCACACTAAAGGGTTTGTTGAGCAACAAGGAAAAATTATTCGAACTTGCTAAAACTCCGTTGAATGAAAACTGCTCAGCGGCAATTCTCAAAAAGCTTCCGGAAAAGCTTGGAGATCCCAAGAAATTTCTCATTCCTTGTGAATTTCCGGGAATGGTTGAATGTTGCGCCTTGGCCGATCTCGGTGCAAGCATCAACCTAATGCCGTTGTCCGTTTGGGAAAAACTTTCTCTTCCGAAACTTACCCCCACTTGCATGACCCTCGAGCTTGCGGATCGTTCCATCACCCTTCCTAAAGGGGTAGCCGAGGATGTCTTTGTCAAGGTGGGGAAGTTTCATTTTCCCGCCGATTTTGTGGTGGTTGATTTTGATGCCGACCCCCGGGTTCCTCTAATTCTCGGAAGATCATTTTTGAGGACCGGGCGGGCTTTGATTGACGTGTACGGAGAAGAAATAACTCTAAGAGTTGATGATGAAAAAGTCACGTTTCAAATCAATCAGAACTCTAAACCGCTAACCACCAAAAGCAACGTTGCTGTGGTTAATCAAAAATCTGATCCAGTAATTGCTTCCAAAAGAAGTGATTCGATTCTCTCAAGATTTGCGGTTAAGAGTATGTCTGAAAAACGTGCCGAACTCAAAGCTATGAAAATTGCACCCGGTTCAACCAAATGGTTTGAAAGTTGTTCCGCGGATGTTAAGAGTATTCTTGATGATGATGAACCAGATTCGGAGATCACAACGGAAGTGGTGGAAATTGCTAGCTCTAAGAGCACACCACTTGTCCCACCTCCGGAGTCGGTTTATCGTGTGGAGATTGTTGATTCTGTCCTTTCCGACTCTTCCCATCCTTCTCCTCCGATTGAGGGAAGTGATATCTCGAGGGAAGAGCTCAAGGTGTTGTCTGATGATGCTCCAATTTCGCCGGAAATTGTTGAGACCGATAGTGATCCCGGGGAAGATGTCACGTTATTAAAAATGAAATTTGATGAACCATTATTTTCCCTTCCCCCGGAAGATGTTAAAGAAAAGCCGCCTAAATCCGTTCAAGTTGTTGATTCAAAATCAGAAGAGCAAAGTAGTGGCAGTACCACTTCTAGTATTGATTCTCTTCTTGAGGAGTTCGCCGATGAACTCGCTCACATCGATCCAATCCCACCGGGGGATAAGGACGATGACTTTGATTTTGAATCTGATCTTAGAGAATTGGAATTTTTGCTGAACCGTGATCCGTCTAGATGTAATTCTTATCCCGAGGAGTTCGCCGATGAACTCGCTCACGACGATCCACTTCCATCAGATGCTGATCTTTTTGACTTTCATGCTGATCTTAAAGAAGTTGAAAATCTTTTATACCATGCTCCATCATCTGATTCTTACACCGAGCTTAATGATTTACAAAGTGATGACGATCTCTTCGATTTTAGGGCCGATCAAACCGAATGGAAAAATCTTTTATATGGCAAACCTAGTGATGAAAAAGACCCTAAAATTGAAACCATACTTGAGGATGCTTCAATTGTTTCTCATGACTTAGCTCCTCATTCTCCCGAGGATGATTTCTTTTTCTCCATTGAGTCCTCCATCGAGTACCCTGCTAAGTTTTCTTGTGAAGACAAAGTGTTTAAGCCAGGCATACTCGATGATGGTAAAATTCATCCTTTGATGAAATTGACTCTTGATACGAATTTAAAGTTTCCTGCCTCATCTAAGGAACTTTTAATTCTGGAGAAAAGTGATTCCTCTCTGCTTATTTCTGATCATGAACTCCCATTCTGCCCGGAGTCATCTCTGATTGAAACTTTACTATCGTTTCCAGCCGGAAACGAAGACAAAGTTTTTGACCCCGGCATCACCGCTTTCATCTTCTAAAGCCGTGGGTATCTCATCGGAGTGGAACTTTCGTATGCTTCAATGATTATCCAAAAATCTTGAACGAAAGTCCGATTGAGATTATTTCTTCCACTTGCTCCCCCAAGGACAATTAAATTCGGGGTCGATTCAAGCTCATGTGACTCGGTTAACAAAAACAAGCGCTTCTCGGGAGGCACCCCGTGTCTATCTTCTTTCTATTTTCTTAATAAAGAGGAGGGCCACCTCTTCCATATCTTGTGTTTCGTGTTTTTTTGGTGATGTGTCCAGGATTGCCCGAATAATGAAGACTCTCGTGCTCGTGGTTTGCTTCTCTCCACTCGAGTTTCATCATTCGTTGCTCATCCAATATCCTAAATCTTATCGTTTTACATCTATCTTTTGGCATAATTAATAAACGGCCTTAGATTTTTGTAGGATACCCTTACCTTTAAGACATTGAGGACAATGTCTCGTTTTAGTCTGGGGGGGTAATCTTTCGATTTGATTTTGCCTTGCATTTTTTGCCGTTTACTCATGCAACCCCGTTTTTCCTCCAAAATTGAAAAAAATCCAAAAAAATGAGAAAATTTTAAAAATTTTTTTTGCAAAAATATAATAAGTTTTGACATTTTGTTGACTTTCCGCTGGAGAGAGTAGGAATAAAATTCTGACTTGATCGGGCGTGTTGAGCCCTAGCTTGTTCCCTTAACCATTTATAATCTATAAGCTCGTGCTAGTCTTTTATACAAGGAGCTAGAAAACGCGAATTCTTTTTAAGATTTGCAAGTTCCCATAATTGACTTTATATATGCATGGCTTGATTATTTGGCTAAGCATTCGCAGATCTTATTCTTTAAGATTTTAAATTTACGAAGAACGAGAAATGATAGAGTTGTTTATAAGTTAGATTGCTAAACGTGGAGTAGTTGGATCTCTTTAGAGCTCATCAAAGTTACTTGTGGCTTTTTGTTCCCATAAGCTTGTTTCACCCAATAATAGTAATCTAGGAATAATTAAAGGTATTTTGGTTTTGGCGATAATTAGTTTTTATTTCTTCCTTAGAGAATTCTTGCTTATGAAAATTGGGTACACATCAAGGTACTGTCAGTGTTACGGTGTAATACACTATTCCATCTTGCCGGCTCACAACCGATGTTGGGATTGTTATAAAAGCCGTAGGACTTGGGGTTTGGCAACACAAATAATTAATGAATATGATAATGTATAATAATAATCCAAAGCCATAAAAAGTTTTCTACATCTTGCCGGTTCGCAGTCGATGTTGTAGACTTCTAATAAAGGCAGAGGAAAAATTCCAAGGTCATAATAGACTATCACATCTTGCCGGCTCGCAACCGATGTTGTGATTGTTATAAAGGGCCAAGGATTAAATACGTTAATGTGCTTGAATATGTAGATAAAGTGTTATAATGCCAAACTTCGACTCCGGGGGTATCCTAATAAAAGCTTTTGTCTCTGGACTCGTAGATGAGTTGTTTCGGTCGTATATAAAAGGGATATCCTCAAAATCGTGTTAAATCAGAGACCTTGATGTGGACCTCATTTTTGTATGCAACGGTTTTCGAGGGAAGGATTGGAAACTACTTAGCGTCTAAACTAGGTATCTTTATCGGAATAAGAAATTATCAAAATGAGAATTTGAAGAAATTCATTTCTCACCAAAAATAAAATAAATAGAGAAAAATAGGAATTTGGGAACGAGAAGTAATTACACAATTAGCTTTCATGGGTAGTGTCAGCAATCTAACTTGTAAATAACAATGATTTCGTTTTTAAGCTTAGTTTGGGAACTCGTGAAAAATCAGGGACGACGAATTTTATCCGTATGGTCACTTCTTTATGAGTCGTGTTTCCTACTCGAAGACCCTAAAAATTATCGATAGATAATGATTGTCAAACAAAGCCATCACTTGAATAATGAGAAAAATACAAAAATAGAATAAAAGGAAAGTCGGGGAGTTTTTAGAACTTAATATTTCTTAATCTCTTTTGAAAATTTTGCTACTTCTCAAAGTTAGTAAAAAGAGATTGGAAATTTTCGGTTTCAAAAACGTGTTTTATAACATTGCATGAGGACATTGCAATAGCTTAGTCTGGGGGATTTTGGTATGTGCTTATTCACATACCTTTTCTTGACCAAAACCGGACCCAAAAAGACCAAAAACTAACCAAAATGCCAAAAGATATTGTGTTTTTGTGTTTTTGATTGTGCAGGGAAGGATATTTCAAAAATATGACAAATCAAAGAAAAACCGGGAAAACGAGCACGAGATATGGAAAGGACTCAAAGCCGATGCCGGGAGAAACATGTTTGGCCAAAAGACAAAAATCACCCTTAGATCAATTTTGGAAGATTGGCAAATTCAGTCCCTTGGAATTCAGAATTTACATAAATGGTCCCTTAGATCAAAATCCTTAAAACCATTAAACCTTTAAAAACCCGGTTTTATTAATATCACTACCCAACCCACCTTAGTTATCAACCCAGCCCACCTCACTTGCTATACCCAGCCCACACCTTTACCTTAACCCGATCCAACCCAAAAACCTATACCCGGGGTCAAAAGTAATAAAAGAAAGGGTCAAACTATAATAAAAAAAACACACAACCCGCGCCCCCCAAATTTCACCCAACCCAGAGATTTCACTGTTACCCAAGAACCCTAATCATTAACCGTATGATTTTACAGCAATTAAGGGTATATTCGTCCAATCATTGGGTGTCAGATGTCAGAGAAGCACAGAAACGCACGCTTGGGCAACGTGGCAGCATTTCATTGGATATGACACCTCACAAGATTTGATCCAAGGGCTAAGGTTGCAAGATTGGCGTCCAAGAAATGATCAGATGGATGAGATTGATTTGAAGAAGCACAAATAGCCACGGATTGGTGACATGGCAGAGTCTAGATCCTTCTCTCTCAGGCTATAAATAGAGGACCTCTCCTCCTTAGATTTCATGTAATTTTTAGTTATTGTTATGCTGTCAAATTTAGTTTCGGCTTTGTAATTCCTTTTGTAACTTTTGAGGTTTTATTAATGAAAGTTTAATTTTAGTTTTCTTTAATCCATTTCTCTTTAACTTTAAGTTTCATATTAGCTTATTCATGTTCTCAGTAGCTTATTCAAATCATTTTTAGCTTATTTCCACTTTTTATCTCATACTTTGTTCATCTCATTTTAAAAGGTCCAAAAATATTGAAAAAACACTAAAAAATCCAAAAATAATTCAAAAGCCCAGCTTCAATAAGCTGATTTATCAATATTATAAGCTCATATAAGCTATTTAGTTTATTGTGAGCTTTTGTTGGGTTCAAATCTGTTTCTATCTCACAAATCCAAAAAAAGTCAACAAAAGTCAACTGTTGAATCAAGGTGATGATTCTGGACTAATTTCTGGTAGAACAAGCAAGATTGGGAAGTGCTTGGCCTATCTAAAGATAGGCTTCATTGGAAAATCCCTTTGTTCTAGCTAAGGGGCAGTTTGTAAGTTCCATTTCATTTCTAGCTTAATTTTCTGCACAATTTAAGTTCAGTAGATTCAGTGCTTATTGCTTGTTGATTTCTGTTTGTTAGTTATTTAGTAGCTTAGTTAATGATAGATTAGTTGGTAACTTAGCTTAATTCAGTTGGTATAGTATAATTAGTTCATAACTGTTGGGTAAAATAGCTTCTATAGGACTGTTTTAAGAACATAGTTGAGGTACTGTTCATATGCATCTTTTTGAGTTTTGATTGAACTTGATTGAGGTTTATGCTGCTGTTGTTGTTAGATGATAAGGGAATTATAGTGCATTTGAGGTTTTTGGATAAATAGTTGCAAAGATAGAAGCTAGGCTGCCTAATAAGCTCTTCATAAGCTAAGCTTGAATTTGTGGTAACTTGTTGGTATTCCTGAGTTCCAACTAGTGTATTAAGTGGGTGTTCAAGAGTTGGATTAGTTTCAATTAGTTTTCACAAGTTTTGCGCCAAATTCCCTGGTCTGCTGTCACAGAGTCTTTAGTGCAGACCCAGGATAGTGACTGCTGATCTAGCATGATTTGTGGCTTAACCACTTAAGTTCTAGATCTAATTTTTGGTTTTTTAAGTAGGTCATATAGTAGGATTTTAGTGCAATATCTGGGATTCACCAATAGAGCTTATTTGATAGCTTATTTGCCATCTGCAAAGTAGGGTAGAAAGCTTTTTGAATCTGTTAGACCAATAAGCTGTACAGCAGCCTATAGGCTTATTCCTTTGGCTTATTTGTTCATTCTGAGTTGCTTTATGCTTGATATAGTACTTTTCTTGATCCCTGAGCTTTTTCTGATTTTTGGATAGCATTTGCTTATTTTGTGCTTATTTTCATATTGCTTATTGGGCTATTTTGCTTATTAGAGCTTATTCAGGGTCTGAAATTATTTTTCCTAGATTTCTTATTCAATTTTAAAATTACTCAAAAAAATTTAGATTTTTCCTAAGTGTTTTAATATTTTTAAATCATTTAATTAGTTTAAATTAGTTTTTAATTCATAAAAATTAAATAAAAAGTCAAAAAAATATTTTTCTTTTTCCAAAAATTTTCTTTTAATATTTAGAGTTTAGGAAAATTATTTTCAAAAATTTAGGATTTTAAAAATTTACTTTTAATTACGTTTTTAAATTTCGTCGCGTAACATTTTTAAATTCGATTTTCGTTTTTTTTTTTTTTTTTTGATTACGTGCTTAGAATACTTGTACCCATAGTTTTATTAGTTGTTTTCATTTGTTATTTCATCATTTGTAGTATAAAAACCCAAATCAATCACTCTCATTCACATTCACTTCACGAATCACGATCCCGAATCACATATTCCATTCAATCGTCGTCGGGACTACGACTCGGGTCAACACATATTTCTTTGTGTGTTTTCCTTTTCACATCAAAATTCAAAAAATAGATGAAATAATGTTTCATACTTTCTCTAAAAGAATCAATAAACTGAGGAAGGTCAATCCCCGACAAAAATAACAATGTCACAATGCAAGTCATTACGGTGTCAAACTTCTTAAACCAGGTCTAGTAACGGACTTGGACTAGGCGTAGGGAACCAAATTTCATCATTTTCACTTTTTTGTTACATCTTTTTGTTCACGCGTGAAGGCAAAAAAGGAAGGATTCAAATGAAGTATATGCGTATTTAAGTATGATAAAGATAAAATGGTAAGGAATGCGATGACCACTAGAGAGGCAAGAAGAGGAATGATGTAACGGTGACGTGGAGTTAGCAATGACGCGGCCTTAAAATTCTTAAGCCGTAGTGTGACATAGATAATCTGGACCACAATTTTTTATAGTTAATTTCATTTCCATTTACTGCGTGTATACAGAAATAATGTACCTAGTATATTTTAGACAAAAATACACCATTGGTCCCTAAACTTGCCAAAAAGCATCGCCTGGGCCTAAACCTTGAGAAAATCGTCGCCGTAAGTCCAAAAGTTGGGTTTTTGAGGCCGATTGCGTCCCTTGACCCGTTTGGTCTCGGTCAATGTCCGTTTTTAGTTATATATTCAAGGGAATAATAGACCAATCACCTTTATGACTACACCTTAGTTAATCCAACCCAACCTGTTTCCCTTTTATTGTTTCCTCTGTGATAAAACTCGACCCAACAGCAACACACCCTATTTTGACACAACCCTAATCACTAACAATGGCACAAAACGTTAAGGGGAAGGCTTTGTACATTGGGTCTGATGAAGAGGAGTAGGCAAAAGTTTTAGACAACTATTTTCTCTCTGATTTAGTTCTTAAGGGATTTGGCGATGAACCAATTTCTGAATATGGTTCGTACGGGAAGATACCTAAGGAGTTGAGACAAAAGATTTTGAATTGGCCGAAGCAACAAAAATACTACTATGAAGAGCTTTTGGGTATTACTGAGGAGAAGCAAGAGGCTGTGGATACCGGGTTACCAGAGGTTGATGATTTGGAAAGGAGGATTTCAAAACTTGAAGCTGTGTTTAAATATCTAAAGGAAATGAAGGAAAGGAAGGAAAGGAAGGAAAGGGATGATGCGGAAAGTAGCGGTTCTTGCTAAGTGTGTGTTTAGTTATTGTAACTGCTAGTGTTTCATTAGGCATTGCTAAATATGTTTGACTTAGGGAAGTCAAACATATTGTAAGTGAAATTGTTTGACTTAGGGAAGTCAAACATGTGTTAAGTGAAATCGATCAATAAAAAACTCTTGATTTTAATAATGGCATACTCAGAATCTAAAATTGGGTTGTTATTGTAAATGACAATGTTTGGTTGTGCATTTCTAAATATGTTTGACTTAGGGAAGTCAAAAATCAAGAAGTTACAATTTGTGGCATTTGCTAAATAGGTTTGACTAAGGAAAGTCAAAAATCAAGAAGTTACAATTTGTGCTATTAGGTTGTTCAGTCCTACTGTCAACACTAACACCATATCATTTTTTTTTTAATAAACAATACACCATTATCAATACAATAAGATTTAATGCTAAAGCCTTTGCATTTTGAACATATATGACATTATAACCACTGTGTTTGGGTTTCTTGATATAAAGGGGTGTTTGTTTTTGCTGATAGAAACAGTAAACCAAATAGCACAATATAAGAAGATTATGCTAAAACTTAGATTTATATTGCATCATAGTTAGAGTACATTACAAGAACAGCGGGAACTAGATCAAACCTTCATCAACAACCAAACAAAATATCCATTTACATAACCCTGTTAAACCTTACCCAACTTTATTGGTTCGCGCGCAAAAGTAATTAGCGTCTCAGGGAAGAGACGGTCAAAGGGGTTTAGTAATGATTTTTTTCACACTTGGTCCCTCAATTTGTCTATGTTGCCGTTGTCATACATAAAACTCCCGCCCATTAATAACTTGATTGTTCACATTTGGTCCCTCAATTTGACAACTTTATCTTTTGTATAATTAATCCCACCCCATTAAATCCTTACCCGCCCAGATCAAACACAAACACACATTGAATGGTAGCAGTTTGGTTGGTTAAATTGTGTTTCGCAAATTTTTTGTTATTGATTTCTGTAGCAGTTTGGGTGACTCTTGTTGAGTCTTGCAAATCATGGACCACAATTTGACTCATGGACCAAACACCCCATTTAGCATTTGCAAGTTTGACTTTACAAAGTGAAACTGGATATTCATAACTCATGGACCACAATTTGACTCATGGATTTGCAATTTTGACTTTAGAAAGTCAAACTACAAATGGAAAATGTCATTTACCATTTGATGCATGGATTGCAGTGTTACTTTCTAGAGTCAAATGGAAATGCTATATCGAAGTTTGACTTTCTAATGTCAAATGGAAATGCTATATAGAAGTTTGACTTTCTAATGTCAAACTTGCAAATCCATAACAGACCCAGCCTATTTCAAAAGTTGGAAAAACATCATTTACCACAATTTAGCAACCAACATATGCACAACCTAAATTAGACATTTGCACCAAGAACATATGCAGAAGCTAAACTTAATCAAACCATATAAATAAATATCAAAATACTTTATACGAGATTAATTGTCATAGGGTATTCAACCCATACATAAACTACAACCACTAGAAGAATTCTACTAAGGCTGTGCGGGAAGCTCGGTGGAGTTTCTACAGCTTCCTAGCCAACTCCCAATTCATCCTCACATTTTCATACTCATCATCACTCAAATCGCTGACCCTGATATAAAGTATCTTCGGCAAGGGGGAACACGCAAGTATGAACTTTATTAGAGTTAATTCATTCTCTGATCTAGGAAAAGATCGAAACACCACACTCTCAAGCTGTCCCGACCTCATTCTGTTGCTGCCTAAATCTAATGAATAAATTTTCAAAGGTAGATCACTTTCCAATGAAGCCTGCAAAATGAAAAAGTATTGAGATGCACAACCATGGAAATTTAAGATGATGTATTTGATACATATGCATTCCACTTACTCTGGTTTCTAGCATTTGCAAATTTGGAGATCCATGAATCATTTGAATGATGAATGATACCATTGCATTATTCCTAAAATCCACTTCGGATAGATTAAGAGTCTTGAGGGATACAAATGCCACATGGACATTCATCCAGGAGCTGCCTTCTGCCAACAACTACAAAAGGTCGACTTTTCGTAAGTTTTAAAGATTACATTTCGTAAGTGCTAAAGATTACTTTAACATTCTGTAATTTGAAGTGTAAAACTCAAATTGGTCTTACCTTGCAGTCCTGAAAATCCAATGTAAGGGTCTCAAGTTTTGGAAGACTTCTCAGTTGAAAGATATTGGAAGTTGTGATTGTCGTGGCATGGTTCCAAACACCGAATGACAAATATAACTTATTCATTTCCCAAGTTTTGCAATATCCAATAGTCTCATCTCGTTTGTAGTTGTATGATTCATTTTAAGAGACTCAGCTAAGGGACAACGAGCAATAAACTCCCAAATTGTACCGCTTTGAAAATTGACAATACCATGTCGTTTGGACCTAAAGTTGGGTTGGCAACATAACTGGTTCACCATACCAGTTTCTAATTGTGAGCTCCTCAATTCCTTGCCGAGCCAAAAACAAAAGCCAATCATGAATCTCTTCATAATTCAAGTCATCTTGTCCAAACAGCGTTTTGGGCTCTATGGAGAAGACAAACCTTCTTATGGGACCTTTGAGCTGAAGTGGCAATCTAGTTACATGTCTCTCATCAAACTTATTTGTTAAATTATAAAAGAAATCCTCATCAACTATGACATCGGTGAGCAAAGTCCACTTAAACCTCCTGTTTCTCGCTAAACTATCGGTCCTTACAGCATCTTTTATTGGCAAATGATTCATAATATTAGTGATCACATTATCTGGCATGTTGCTAATATAATCTGGCGTGTTAGTGATAACATTAGGTCCAAACGACATGATGTTGTTGGAATTTGATTTGGTTTTGTGAGTTCTGGAAAATGAGAGTTTGGATTTGGTTTTTGATTTCAGTAAATGAGGTTTTTTTTAGTTTGGATTTGGTTTTTGATAAGAGTTTGTATAATTATGGTGTGTGTATAGGGGTTTGGTGGGTGGGTTTATTGATTCACGCGCAAA